>OV816025.1:88228363-88828363 GCA_929113105.1 Agrypnus murinus | reverse complement strand
TGACTTCATGAAAACAGACGGTTTTTAAATTAAAATAATCTTTGTAGGGTTTGAGAATGTCCATAGATGCTTTCGACAACTTTGATAATATTGGTCTCGCGCAGAAATTAGAAAAACACGAATTAACAGAATTCAGACGTATAGCAGCCTATTTATATAAGGGTAACAATAGGTGGAAGCAGAGTGTCGAATTATGTAAAAAGGACAGATTGTTCCGTGATGCTATGGAATATACTGCAGAATCTAGACAGAGTGACCTTGCTGAAGAATTGTTGGCGTGGTTCCTCGAAAGAAAAGCGTTTGATTGCTTTACAGCATGTTTATATCAGGTAAATAAGAATAACGATTTTTGTTTATTTCAGTTTAAGCATTATTTGACAAAATTTCTAGTGTTACGACTTACTAAAACCAGATGTAATATTGGAATTAGCTTGGAAACATAATATTATGAACTTTGCAATGCCTTATTTGATTCAAGTAACAAGAGAATTGACAATGAAAGTAGAAAAATTAGAACAATCAGAAGCACAAAGAGAGAGTGAATCTGCCGAAGAAACTCATAAACCTATGATGATGCCTGAACCTCAACTTATGCTAACAGCTGGGCCAGGAATGGGTAAGTAGCTCTAGATTATTTAAGATTCAGAATAATGGAGAACAGTACAGTATCATAAAGGTTGGTCATGATTTCTTCTTGTTTCTTGTCATGCTTAAATATACAAATCAGAAATTTAGACATAATAATAAAAGACTTTATTTAGTATTTGAAAGAGTTCAAAAGAACAAATTAAAAGAACCAAAAATTGTAATTTAAGTAAGCGATGTTCAGTATCTATACAGAGTGTAACAGAAGTATCAAATAATGGTTGTAACTTTTTAATTAGAGGAGTTACAAACAAATCTTAAATACAAAAGTTTTTCGTTTATCCCGATGCATATTGTGAAATTTTTTTTCGTTTATCCTGATGCATATTGTGAAATTTTTGGTTCGTATCTTCTTTTGCTTTGAAAAATTAATCCAGTAAGACTAGTGATTATAAATCTTGGCCTAGTCTGCTATGGAAATTTGACAACTTTTAAGTTATAACAAGCAAACACTTACAGACAAACAAGAAAATTAATTTTTATTGAAACCATAACAAAAATAATTGAACATAAAAACATACCTATTCTAAATGCAGAAGGACAAAAAAATCTAATATCGGTATTAAATTAAATTTTCAAATTGAGCTGTATTGACTGCCAGGCAATGACCTGATCGGTATTTAAAATTTATTATAGCACTGTAGCATTTATGTAAATTTATTATAGCACATGTCTTCTGGTATTCTACGCATTTCAGCAGTTATTCTTAGGGCTGTGCATAATAATCGATTAATCGGACCTTTGATTAATTTTTTTAAATAATCGATTAAACCGATCAATCGATTAATCGATTTTTAGAAAATAATCGTAGTTCCGAATAATCGATTAACTAATCAGTCAATTAAACCGATTAATCGATTTCTCTTTTAATCTATTTTCATTATTGATGTTTATAATCGCACAACTATAGTTGCTTCTCAAACTTTGGTTGAAGTAGCATTAACAACGACCACAAACTGCACAAATTGTATTTCTACTAAAGCACAACATTGGGATGATGGTATCGTATTACTCGTATTCGTACTATGTATAATGCAAAATAAGATATATTAGTATGAGGTTAAGTGGAAGAGCAGAAACAGAAATAAATCTGATTCTGAACTTGATACTGCCTCGTGATGACATTTATTTAGTTATTAAAGTGTAAGACCAATGTATTTCTTTTGGGAAAAATTAAAGACCGTTATTATTATTATTATTATTATTATTATTATTATAATTATAAGTACAAGGTATCACCATAGCACCAGACTGTGATCAACCAGAACAAATGCCATTAAAACACAGAAAATTTACTCTAAAAAATCATCATCCACTGTCATGACACTACGATCATGGTTGTGACAATTGAGGTTTACGGTTGGCAGGAGCCATAGCTATGATTTATGTATAGGTTAGGTACCTCTCATATTAATTTATAATGAATGGAAAACAATAAACAAAGGTATTTTTTTATTATTTGCAAAAGCTCTGTTTCAAGACAAAATCTGACACAACAAAAATAAAAAAATCTGAAAATTCAATAACTAAATCACCTTTCTAAATAATAATAAAAAAAACAAATAGTAGATCTTGTGAGTCCTAAAAACTTTGATCAGATCAGTAATCAATAGTTCTGTAATACGTAGTTTTTACTTATAATTAATTTAATTAATTAATCTGCTGGTGAATGTTCATATTACACCTGACAAGCAGTACAAAAATATTTTTTGTCTTATTTTTTTAGTTCTTTTCTTTATTGGTTTCTTTCCTGTACTTAATTTTGTAATATTTATTAGTTCAAGGGCGCAAGGAGCGCTTACCCCCCCTGGATGTTGAACAATTTGAATTTTATTAAAAATTTTTTATAATACAGTGAAGTCTCGCTAATTCGAAACTAATTAAAACAGGGGCATTCCGAATCATCGCGGTTTCCGGATTGCCGCGTCTGTAGAGTTACTATGTTTTATTTGTAAATAAATGCAATTAAAACATTTATTTAAAAATAAATAAAACTACAAAAATATTTACGCAAAAACTGTTTTAAAAACACAAAAAATAATATTCCGTATTAATATGTCATTAAAAAAGGTGGTGATTTTTGCTTGTTTCGTGTTTTTTGAACTTAATACGTTAGATATGATTTTTTGTAATCTTCCGGCATCACAATTGTTTCAAATATTAAATGGCTTCACTGCGTGCGAATCACTGAACAGCTTTTCTCCCGCGATTTTTAGTAATCGCAAATTGTCTTTTTTTAAATTAAATATCCAACCTTTACTTGCCCTGACGTGATCGTTTTGAAAACATCTTTTATAAAGTCACAGCAGCGTGCAGAGTATACGAAACAGTGGAACCAGTCGCCGAACCAGAACGACGCCGACGTATGTGTACCAGCGTGATAGCGCATACGTCGTATCACGACTGCTTCCACTGTTTCGTATGCAACGCACGGTGCTGGATCAAGATGCTTTGCGTTTTTGGCCAAAATTTCGGAGGGTATTAGTGACATATCTAAAACCATGCAAACAACTTTTCTTTCATCTCCGGATATTATGCAGGTTTTAGCATTTTTTTTTTAATTTGTTATATTATCCTTCAGATTCTGTAACAAATCTGGAAATGTATAATACTTAAAAGTTACAATGCGGTCTTTTTACATATAACAATTTTTAAATTTAGCACAAAATTTTTTATGTATGCCGGAGATACATAAAGTCGTAATTCGTAAAAGTATCAATTTTTTTAACATAAACCTTTGTAATTAATATGAATTGTGAAGTTGCAATGTAACCACTTTTAAAAAATACGTGCCTTTTTATAATAAGAATTTATCATCAGACATAAATATAACGTAAACATAAATAAAATAAAATCTTATTTATCTTATCTACAACGGTAGTTTTGTATCAAGTTACACATCTGAATACCCATTGCATTAGTTACTATAAACAAAACTTGATGAATAAAAACAATTAATTCTAAAGTAAGTTCGGATTATCAAAACCTTAAATCTGGATTACAATGATACCAATGTAAATAAATTGCTGATCCGGATTGTCGTGATTTGGATTAACGTAGATTCGGATCAACGAGGCCTCACTGTATGTCTTTTTTTCTAGGCTTGCCCCGCCCTAGCATGTCGTTTATTCTAGGCTTGCCCCCCCCTGGACAAATTTCTGCGGACGCTTATGCTTATATAAAAAAACTATTATTACGTACTTTATAAACATCAAAGTTTGAAAACCAGACCCAACTGTCACAATCATGGAAATGTGTCATGACCGTGACTTCGAAGAGTCCATGGTTGTGACTCCTATGGTCATGACATTTTTGACACATGGCTGCCGTAACCTAACCTATTTATCAAGCGTAGCAGCTAATGTTCAACACGCCACTTTAGGCCTACAACACCTAACATGTACAAACAAATTTATATAAAAATATAAATAATTACCTTTTATATTACAACCACGGTCTTGACGCTGTATGCTCGACGAAACAAAATAATGCGCACTTTTAATCTCCCTCGCGTCTTCTTTTCGCGACATAATATTAAAACACTTGACATTAACGATCGTTATCTTTATGAAAACAGCACAAAGTATTAGCAACTTTAAATTTCAAAAATATCCCAGTATAAAATGAGATTGAAACATTGTCCACACTAGTGATAAAAAAAATATCACAACATTTACAAGCTTCAAACATTAAGGTTTGGATATAGGGAAAAATTCGCTGTTATAAAAATGCGTATAAGTCAGTTATTTAGATAGAGTTGAAAGTTTTACGAGATGTATTTGTCAAACACAAGTAAATAAAATATCTGATGCAAAGAAAAACAAATTCAGGGAGCCTATATCGAAAATAGGTTTTTAGTGATTTATAGAAATTAAATTAAGTATTTTGTTATAAACTTATGAACGTAGGTTCTTTGCATCATTGCTGAAGATATGAGAAGGATTTATAGTTTCTTGATCATTATTAACCTATTTAATTATAAAGATTTCATCAAGAAACATGAAGTCGATAGAATTAAAAGATATAACTAAGCAAGTTTTGTTTCAAATTGCTTAGATTTCGGTTACCTCCTGCTCCATACCATTTAAAATCAGTAAACCGAGGGGTCTCTCACTCCCAAAAATTATGTACACCTATTGCCACTTTATGGCAATAACTGTCTTTATTCCCGTATTCTCACTTGTTATTCCCATATTGCCAGTTTTATTCTTTTATTTTCGTCTGTATTGCTGTATTCCCGTCTCTATTTCCGTATTTCCGTATTGCCGTATTTATTTCCGTATTTATTTCTGTATTGCTGCATTAATTTCCCTATTGCCATGTTTATTTTCGTATTCCATGCATGATTTTAGCAGTGGTTGTATTTGAACAAAAGGTGTTTTATTGTTATTGGTTTATTGATAATTTTGCAAAATGTCGTAGCTCTACTAAGAAAAATGTAAACAAAATTCCTCGCAAATAAAAAATGATTTGTAAAAAATAGTTTTGTATTCAATCATAATATATGTACAATATGTACATTACATTTTTAAGTGCTGTTAAAGTAACTGAATACGTGAAAAGGACTTAATAAAATATATCATCAGATAGATCCACTCTAATAAGAAATACAAATAAAGACACATAGAAATAAATAACAAAAATTTATTTGAAAAGTGAGAATCCCAATACATGGCAGTAAATAAAATTCAAAAAGAATTTAAAAAACTGATAAGTTTTAATTAAAATAGAAACTCTTTCAAATTTTTTCAAGTCTTTGTATAACCTGTTAATTGAAACCCCATTCGAATGACTGATTTTGAATGGGTAAATTCCAGTAAAATTTACAGGACCATAAAATATAAATTCCGAAACTACTTGCTGAATGTCGTCTTCTGGCTGTATGAAGTTTTCCAAATCCTGAAAGAAGTTTCAAGAATTTTTCTTTATCAATATCCAAAATTCGTCCAATGTACCATCCAGTGTCGTAAAATATTGCATAATATTTTTCTAATTTCAGCTTTATCTTCTATTTTGTTTCTTGCATGTTTCCTTCTTCTAAGTCTGATTTTTCTGATTCAAAAAATTCTGATTCTGGTGCAAGTGAAATTACTTCAAGGGATTTGCTTGATTTCGCTGTAAGTAAACAATCGGTCTCGAGCGTATAGAAATGCATCGATTACAAATAACGTTTTTAAAAATATAAATAATTAAAAACTCGCAAAACTAAAATAATCTACATCATAAAACCTTTAACTTGGAATTAGTAGATCTGTTCAGTAGAACTATCAAACGAAACATAACAAAAATAAGCCTTGTGTTTTAAATAGGCATAAGGTATTTTAAATTTATGGTAAATAAATCTAAAGAAAATATAATATCAAAGAGGTCTTGTAGGTTTGTCTATACATCAGAACAATTCGAATATTAAACGCTCAATGATCAAAGGCTAGACTGCACGGCCTGCAGCCGCCTACATGCCCTAGCTATTTCTAGCATTTGTAATTAATTTACTGTAGCACTTTTAAATACTTGCCGCGTTTAAATACAGAAATGATGAGAATAAAATCTAGAGATCTTGTTTAACAAATTTCTTGAACACGTTTATTAGCATTTCAAAAACATGACTGATGAAAAATATGTGTTTGAAATCAGCAGTCAAATATTCCGATACTGTACTGTGTTTTTTATGCAAGTTGAAACTGTTATTTCAAACCAAAATTGTTTAGTTACAAGAATTATTAATAAATAAGTAGTATGTTTATAACATAAATTTAATGAATTTTGTTGCAAATAATATTTAATAGATACGTTTATTGCAGTTTTTATAGTTAATTACCTAGTAAACTAACCTGAAAATTCAATAGTTATTTTAAATTTTCTATAACTTCACAGTTTCAGAAAATAAAAAACATTCATGTGGTAATCTTAGTACTATTTTACCTATTTTGAATTGATCTTTGTTTACTATTTTAAGATTTTTATATTTTTTGAGTATTATAAACACTGAAATATAAAATTACAACTGCTAGAAACAGCTACACCTCATATCGGCGACTTCAACCCCTAGATGCTAGTGATGGAAATGGTTTGTCTATTAAGCACAATTTCAAAAGTTTACACGCTGGGAACTAATAAGAGGGCGCTGCAAGTGGATGGCGTCTCAAAATAATTTTTTTAATTTTTGGATTTAAAAATATAAAAATTAAAAAATATAAAAAATACTAATCCACACAGCGAAAGCTCCAATATAAAATAAGAATCACGTAAATCGGCCCAGTAAAACTTTCAAACGAACGAACAAAAAACAGCCTTGTGTTTTAAATCGACTGCAGTCCTTTACAGTCTAGCCACATCCTTCCATCATTGAGTGTTTAATATTCGTATTGTTCTGATGTATAGACAAACCCTTGCATGCCGCCATAGATCTCCTATACGAGTTCTACAAGACCGATTTGCTAATTGTTTTTTATAAGCTTTGACACAAAAATAATAATAAGAGTTGAAAGATTAATTATTATTTTCATGAAAGTTATCACATTTGGTCCTCCAAATTTCAAAAAATACTAATTTTTAATACCATATATATAAAAATATTGCTGAACTCAGAAAAAAAATATACTTTTCATTTCTAACAAGAAAATAAGAGGGTTCTATTTAAAAGTCGATGACATCATAGGCCCCACAGTAGTAAACTAAAAAATTAAAATTGATGTCCATAAAAATCGCAAAAAAAAATAAAACTGACGTGTCCGAGCTTTTCTTCCAAACAGTGATAATACAAAAAATATGAATTTTATTCCTTACTTTATTTACACACTGTACAGTATAAGGAAATCCTTTAATCAATTAGCCTTTTAACCATCATATATTGATGGGGTAAGAATCAAATCAGATTCTTAAAAACGGTGAATGATTTTCAATGTTCAAACAAAAAATAATTACTTGTCGTCATTATTTTTCCACACACACTACAACATATACCTGCTTCTTCAAAAGACCACCTAGATTTTTAAACGCATTTGAGATAAAATGCGTAATGGAAATTGAGAAGAATGGAGCGTGTTATTCCTATTGCTGAGTTTATTTCTCAGTATTGCAGCGTATTCTCTATTTATTACCGCTTATTTCTGCGTATTCCCGTTTATTTCTGCTTATTGCCGCTTATTCCTTTGTATTCCCGTTTATTTCTTATATTGCCGAGTATTGCTCATTATTTCCTACTCATAGCAATTTATTCCCGAGAAACTGTACACCTATTGCTGAGACTGAGAGATCCCTCGCAGTAAACTAATCATAACTTTGTAAAAACGAAGAAAAATCTAATTAAATCCAAAGAAATAGGTTTTAACCATTTCAAAATCATTTTAATAGGAGGGGGTTCACCAGTTTTCTAATAGGTGGCACAACAATCGAAACATATTCACGCTTAGGCCACCAACAAAACCAAAACTACCTGACATCCCTGTTAGGTCAACCTTTTTACATTTTCAGGAAGTTACTCGAGGATTATGAATAAAGGTTTGGACATACATAAAAATACCCAAAAATGTAGGTAGTAAAAATAGTTTAAACTGTTTGAATACAATACTATTTCTATCTCACAATCTTTAATTTAATTTAGGATTTTCAAAAGTTATTACAAAAGGTACCTACTATAACCTACATCTATAGATTATTTTATGATAAACTATAAAATATGGTTCAAGGTTCAACACTATAATATTTAGTTAAACCTTTTACGGGAAAAAGTAAGCCTAAGGATTATTTGACCCATATTAACTTTTATGAATGAAACCAGTTTTCGGCAAATGTCAATGTATTTATTAACTATATTCTTCTGTGGATAGAGAGAGAGAGAGAGAGAGAGAGTGGTAAATAACAAAAATGCTATAATGTATATGTTTAATAAACCTTGAGAAAGAATGCATTATACTATTATTAATTTATTAGATTTATTTCGTCGATATATGTGAAAGATTAATGATTCTAGTTGAATTACATCAGATGGTCATAGTGTCAAGATTCAAATAAAAGTAGGATCAGTTATGAATTCGAATAAAATAAAACAAAAAGTTTAGAATATTTAGGAAAAAACATTTATTTTAATATATGTAAACAAATTCATATCATTATATTTATGATTGTACATGTACAACAGTAACCAATAACTAAGAATGACAAAAATATGTATGGTTGCCGATCCTATTTTTTACTAAACATTTCTGCAAAGATGCAAATAATAAAAAGTTTTATGACCCTAAAATCTAAATCTCTAAAATCTTCCAATGTTTTGTTTTAATCTTAGTAAGAATTTTAATAGTCCTATTATTATGTTGTGCAGCACTTGCTCAAAAGGTTTATTTTGTGTGAGGTACAAGTACAATGAAAGTCCCCAGTCATAAATTCTGTATCTTTTTCATTATTGAGTTATGATTTTCTGAAATGCCAACATTTTATGCTATTTTAACTATTATCTCTTGCTATAAAAATACACTTTTGTTCATTAATATTATTATTAGTCTATGTAACTATTTTTAGCATCAATTGTTAATAAAAATAAAAAAGGGATTATATTTTCAAATTGTTACAAGTAACTATAATATACATTACATTTTCGCGAGTTTCTGAGAAAAGTCTCACCCTTTGCTTGATGGAACTTCGTAACATTTACGCGTTTGTCTATTTAATTAATTATTATACCTAAAATTATTTATTGTGAAACTGAGTTATTATTCCTATTCAAAATCCCAATCCTTATGCAAACTTGAGGTACTATAATAAAATAGGCAATAAATCATTCCCTTATTAAATATGTACTTATTTTAAAAAATTAGCATTTCCAGCTTAATTGTAGTTAATTAATAATATTAACGAACCGTTAGGTTAAATTAGATTTTCGTTATGTTATATAGTTATTTTCGGAGGTAGTAGTTTTTTTGTAAATAACATATCTATTTTTTAATTTTATTTTAAATATAAAAGAAGGATCCCAGATACAAAGATCGTGTCACAACTTTGAGGGATTATACTCATAAAATCAAGGTAGCCCTTGCCGCAGGCAATTCGCTATGCTGAAGGTTTAATGTACACAAGTAAGTTTCAGTTTGCTACAGGTCCGCCATCTGATCCGAGTATTCTGCCAACTCCTACTTATAACCCAGTCCTTAACAATACTTCATAAAATGAAAAATTTTGTATATATAACTAAATTCTTACTATATGTAATAGTATATTAATGCGTTATGAGATAAAACTATGCTCATCTTTTAGACAAGAAATCAAATTAAAACAAAAAAAACGTGAATATCACATGCCACGGCGCGTGACATCTTGATGTACTTTAACTATTGTTCAGTAGTTGTAAAATTTTGTAATAAAATTAAATATAGATTTTAAAGATTACATTATGTTCGATAATTATTTGCACAAAATCCAAACATTTAACTAAAAACTAGGACTCAAGACGCATGTCACAGTTTTTTTTCACAAAATGAAAATGACCCATATAATGAATAAATCATTTTATAAAAACTGTAGATAAAACTTTTAAATTGAAGCAGTGATACTTAAGCTAAGATCACACACGGCTACTTTTGCAGCGCAGTTTTAGAGTTGCAGCTACAAAAGATTCGCGTGGTGTTCACACATAACCTAAAAGTAGCGTGCAGCATGCAAGTTTTTCTACTGCAGCTACCCTTTAAAACTGCAAGCCTAATAAAAGGCTGCAATAGTGTTCACACACAACACGCTTTTCCAGCTTGCAACCAACAGCTGCAGCATAGGTGCAGTATTCTATTATTATTATGTTTTATTATTCCTTGGTGTTTCGTCTTGTGCTTGTCGGTTTTTAACAAGTTTGAATAAGAAACATTAATTTGTGTCCAATATGGGTGACTCCCTAACTGCAACAGCTTATTAGCTGTTCTTTTATTAAGGGGATGCATAAATACTGACTTAAATTTGTTTCAAAATCGGGGACATCTTTGAAGTTAAAAACAAGTACTGACATTTTTCTGAAAGTAAATTATCTGGTCTGTTGAACGAGGGTGTTTTGAAATTTTATTTAATTCTTTAAAAAAATTAAAGTAAATCTGATTAAAATGATTCCACCTTGCATTAAAATATTTCGCTATACTATTTGTTATAAGAACTACAAAAAGTTCTTAACAACGTAATTACGTTTAGAAAAACGCATAACAAAGTAGTTTTTGCATTATTGAGAAAGGCGACACCTTTAATAAAAAAACAAAACACACTCTCCACATCAGAACTAGAATGATACTGCAGGCGCAGCCGCTGCAAAAGTTTCAACCCAAATATATATTTTTTGCAGCCATCACAACTCTTAAAAATTCCATTCACACGTGGCTACTTTTTGAACTGCGCGCAGCAAACAAATACTGCATGCGCTACTTTTAAGGTTGCAGGGGAGTTCACACTGGGATTCATTTGTGCTGCACTGCAGCAAAAGTAGCGGTGTGTGATCTTAGCTTTATGCTAGTATCACTGCTTCAATTTAAAAGTTATTCGAAACAGATAAAAATTTTGTAACAATTATACACGTAAAAGCAGTTGGTTACAGCCTCGGAGTATGATGAAAGCAAAGTTTGATGAACAAAACTAACAAAAAATTTTTTTTTCTGCAAGTTTTAGGTGAGACCTTTTTTAAAGTAACCATACAAAATAGTCTTGCAAAGTTTCTGTTGATATGTACAGTGCTAAATACGTAATTTACCAGTAACATGTTTTATTACCTTTTCTGGAGAATGACCCACATACATTCTGCTGAAGTTTAATGAATACATTCAGAAATCTTCTCCACTTTTGATTTGTTCTTAAATGATTTTCTATACAGGGTGATTCAAAAATAAAGGTAATCCTTTAAATGGTAGGTAGAGGGGAGGCAATAGAACTAATTTACCTTGATAAGTATAGGTCAAAAACGAATAGTTTTCCAGAAAATGAATTTTAAAGTTTAATGAATTTTGGATCCAAAAGGATCCAGGGTCAGGACCGGATCCAAAATTCATGAATTTGTATCCTTCAGTATCTATCCTTCAGTATCCCTCATTAATTCTATACAGGGTGATTCAGAAATAAAGGTAATCTTTTAAATAGTAGGTAGTGGGGAGGTAGTAGAGCTAATTTACCTTGATCCAAAGGGATCTAATGTCAGGACCTGATCCAAAATTCAACAAAACCTTAAAATTAATTTTCTGGAAAACTTCGTTTTTTACCTATATTTGTCAAGGTAAGTTATATCTACTGCCTCCCCTCTATCTACCATTTAAAGGATATCAGTTATTTCTGAATCACCCTGTAAATGAAATAGTTTAAAACAAGCTACGATATCTAAAGATAACAAGATTTCTATCATGACAAACCTTTACTTAAAAACAAGTGCAATATGTAATTTTATGTTTAATTTACAGGCATACCTTCACAACAGTACGTACCACCCCAAGCTTATCCTGCCCAAGCTGCCTATCCCTCTCAAATGCCATATCAAGGGTATGGCATGTAATGTGAGTAATTAGCTAGAACTCTTTAAAAAAAAGTTTAACATTAACAAACATAAATAAATGACAATAGATTTGAATTGAATTGAGGAAAAGTCACCTTTTTAGAACTTACGTATGTAAACCAGTTTTATCTCTACCATTTATTAATTATTATCATCATTTGTACTTGTTATTATACTTAGCTACTACTATTATGTTGATTGAAAAACACAAATTTATTATTTCGTAATAATATTTTAATTATTATTATTTAGTGTTATAGAAATAATCTTTATAAAATTAATAAATAACTTATCTAATCAGCCTAACTATTGTTTAAATAGGTAAATACATAAAGTGTATGTATTTGTTGAAATTAATTATTCAACTGTAGTGTTAATTTTTTAAGTTTCTTGTGCACTGAGTATATACACTGATTGTATATATCTACTAATCGATCACATTGTATCGTCATTTTTGTCATTTTTATTTCTTTATCAGCTTGAATATTGTATGTTTTATGTCTGTTTATATACTGTATAATTTAATAGGGAAATGTTTTTAAACACTGGAAATATCTAGTTAAATATTAATAAGATCGATTCACCAAAGTTGCTGGGAAATCTCTTACTATTGTTAAAATTAAACATTACTGCATCATTCTAGCAATAGCAAGGCAGTCCTGATAAAAAAACTATTCTTCCCCTTCTTAGAAATCTTTACAATAGATCTTTATCTGTCAAGAAAATTGTGCAATGTGGTTAATAAAAAAATAAATTCTTTTATTATTTTTTTCTTGTTTTTATATAACATCCTTTGTTTTTACGTTTTAATGAACAATTTTGGTAGAGGGGACAATATTGAATCTATTATTGTTAAAGTTTTTTATGTTGCAAGTATAACTTATTTTCAATCTTAATTAATTAGCTCTGTGCAGGAATATGTTAATATGTGTGCATGAAATTTGAAATACATATAACGAAACTGAAGTAAAAACCTATTGGAGAATTTCCCAAAAAAAACAATTATTATAACTTCACAGTTTTGTTTTTTGTGTTGTAGAGTAAAAGTTTTACAGACTTGTATTTATATAAAATGTTGAATGAGATTTTTAATGTTTTGTGCTTTACCGTAAAAGTAGTACTATACATGAACTTGTTTTAATTAAATTTTGTGTTTTATCGTTTATTATATAGATGTATATGATATACAAATTATAAGCTATTTATTATTATTCAGTTTTAATGATGTACTATATTGGTTAATGCAGAACACAGTACTGATAAACTTTAAATATTATGTAATCTTTAGTAATATTATAAAACCTTTTTTCTATTTGAATTTTGTATTTTGTGATAATATGCCTGTAGCCTTTTTTTAAATGCTATAAATTGTATTTTCTTTTTATATTTGAAAAAAGTAAAACTACCTTTGAGATTTAAAACAGTTTAAATAAAAATAAAAAATGATATATATATAAATCTCCTGATTATTAAGAACATAAGCTTTAAGAAAAAAATGATAATGTACAAAGTTGTAACTATGTATTCCTGTACAATACTGTGTCTGTATATTTTATTCAATTTATGTAAATTCTGAAATTTTTCATCATATTTAATTAATCTGTGTGATTTAAAAACCGAGTAGTAAAATGAAAATAATTTAATGATACAAAAATAGTTACTTCTATTATCATTATTATATATATGTATTTAGATTAATAATGATGCTAATATTTATGTCGACTGCTTTGAGTAAATTTACAGATACACACCATTCATGGCTTTTGATTTTATATAGCTGTAAACTTGTTAGTATGAAAATAAAGATAATTTAAAATCATAACGAATTATTCTCTTGTGTGTGTGTGTCATAATTAGGGTTTCTGGGTCTCGACAATTTTGGTATTCCTGAGACTCGAGACTTGTTTTTTCGAAAGTCCCTGGAATTCCCAGAAATCTCGGATAGTAATTTCACATAGGTACTTAATACAAAAACATTAATCCAAATACGTTTGGCTAATTCTCACTAAATCCCAAAAAATGTGTCCTCAATCATTTGCGTTGAAATATATACAGTAATCTGTCGACCTGTTATTTTACAATAAAGGTAAGCTGTATGTACTACTTATATCAAAATAAATATCGACTCTAATAGCTAAAAGATATATACAGCCAATCGAATATCCTAAAGATCATTCCCTCATCATGTCCCTCGCCCAATGTTCAATAGTAAAGAATCGGGCTCCTTAAAGACGTGATTCACAAAATGAAACTCATTTTCGTAAAATATCCTTAAAATGGGGTTATTTCTTCTTACATACATTTATTCAATATGTATTGAGCAATAAACGGCTTGAAAAGCCCACTTTTATCTGTGTCTCTAGAAAAAAAATCATTCCCTCACTGTTTACAAACAATCGATTCATGGCTACACATTTCGAGCTACAGTAACGTAACTTTTGGTATTTGATAATTAGCACACAGCCGATGCAGCAATATAGCGGATCTTGCTGTGTATTGTGGAGTTGTGTACGAAAGAACAGTTTGTTAAAATTAAATATAGATTACATTTTTAATTGTCATTTCCTCACGGCTTACACACAGAAGGTAAGTAATCATATGCTTATATATTTTTCGTGTTTGTATATCGAGGGCATCAGATCAGAGGGGCGTATCCGCCAAATGTGTGATCTTCAATTTATTAGGTCGTATTGATTTCTGGTATCGACCTGCGTGTTGTTACATACGGGCGTATGTTTTGTAAGGCATTAATCTGGCCTTACAAAACATTCGCCCATTTGTGACAACACGCAGGTCGTTACCAAAAATCAATACGACATAAAAATTGAAGATAAAGATTTTGGCGGATACGCCCCTCTGATCTGATGCCCTCGATATGTTGTTGGAAGTAAAATGCATACACTAAATTGGAAAACAAGGTGAGGTTATATCGTGCAGGTGTTGGCAGTTTATGTTTGAATTCATCATTCTCTTACGGTGATTCCCTCATTCTGCTTATAAGTGAGGAAGTGACAATCATATGAGGAAATGGCTCTTTTGGTTTAATTACTTGTTTTGAATAAGTTGCTTGGTGTTGATAAAATCATAATTTGTATTGGGTTTTCTTTTATATAGGTTTCATAAACTAATAAAATGACACGAAAAAAGAAGTTGAGCGAAGCTGAAGCGAAGTTAAAGAAAAAAGAATACGACAGAAAAAGGAGAGAGAAAATGAAAGCTAATCCTGAAACTGGAAAAACTACGAGAAAATGAGAGGCTGAAATATTTAAAAAAGATAGAAAAGGGTCAGGTGAAGCCGGTATCCATCATGAGCTCCAGAGAAGTAAGACAAAACAGTAAAACTTACAGAGACAAAAAAGGTAAAGTACGCAAGGATTTGGAAAGGATATTAGAAGAAACACCTCCTCAAAGTCCAGATCCTGCTGTTGAACAAGATAGAGACATGATAGCAGTTCGTAGAAGACGGCAGTTACGAAGGTGCAGAGCTATTATGTATGCAAAGATTTTGAAGTTAGAGCAGAAAGTGAAGGAAGCAATAAAGAGGAGCGAAAAATATAAAAAATGATACTCGAGACTAAAAGCTGAAAAGTCTGATCCTGAATCTCCCGAAGCTAAGGTATCATCACTTCATTGCCCTTTTGCAGCGTGACGAGGCGTCTCACGACAATAACATGTAACATTCATTCCACAAAATGTTCGTTCAGAGACTGTCCAGATTGTAAGAAAATTACCTTAGAATACTATCTTCCACAGCTTGACAAAATTGTGACCTATCGTCAATGGATTTACGAAGTTAGGTCATTTGAAAAGGATGGAAAGACAAATCAGTACTCAAACCTGCAAAGAAAGAGTTTAAAGTTACATTAAGAAAATTTGTACAACATCTGGAAAAGGTATTGCCGTCATTCTTTCAACATATTGACACAATTGCACATCAATACCAAGCCATCCAACATATCAAAAATAACTTGACCGAAAATGACGTTTTAATCCATGTGGACTACAGCGAAAACTATTGTTGTAAATATAATGAAGAAATTCAAGCTATTCATTTTGGTGGAGCCAGACAGCAAATTACAATGCACACAGGTGTATTGTATTATGCCGTGACGATGTTGTCAAAGCTCAAGCTTTTTGTAGTCTCTCTAGCAACAGCAGGCATGATACAATGGCAGTATGGGCACATTTGAAGCCAATTTTTGAATGGTTTAAAAGTCAAAATTTAAAAATTTACAGAATGCATATGTTGAGTGACAGCCCCGTTAACTAGTACAAAAATAAATCAATGTTTCACATGGTGTCTTGCCATTTAAAAAGTCTTCCTAGCATTATTCACTTTTCATGGCACTATTATGAACCAGGGCACGGTAAAGGGGCACCTGATGGTGTAGGAGGAACCCTGAAATGAACAGCTGACAAAGCTGTGGCAGAGGGCCAAGACGTTGTAGACTTGAGCTCACTAAAAGACGTTCTACAGTCGAGAAGCCCATCTACAGGATGTCCCAAAAATCTTTTTTTCCTATAACTTTTTTTTTCTAAATTATTTACTTTCCAAGTTATTTAAGGTTCAAGTTTTGAGTCCAGTCCTGCACGTTCTGCTCCATATTCTCCTGATAATAATGCTGAGGACTGTAGTTTGTTGAACTTGACAGAATTTGTTAATACAGCACAATTTTGTCTTAGCCGCAAAATACCCGAATGGGATAGTTGATCTTGAAGAAATTCGTAAATAAGACACGTGTCCTTTTTGCTCACGCTGCAGTTTGGAGAATTCAAGGTCTAATAACAGCTTAAAAAACATCTGATTTTTACAGATCTGATATCATAATTAAATAAATTAAAGGGAAATCTTTATGTGTGGCAGCGTTGAATGTGATTTAAAAAAAACATAAAAAGGGTTGGAAAGAAAATGACATTACTAGTTCTAATCTGCGATGCTAATACATTTTACTAGAACCTGAAGCATTAATACTTTAGTCTAATAGTAAACCTTTTCAGTAAAACGTAAAACTGAAACCATCATAGAATAGGTTCAACTTGTAAAACGCTGTTTGTATTAAACATCCCCTTTTGCAGACTTTCTTTAGCAATTCTCTCTTTCGTATTCTGTGTTTGTAAATAAAATATTGGACTAGCCATTCCGCAAAAATGCACAGAGTGTGAACAACGCAATTAAAAAAAACATAAGCCGTGCATGTACGGCTTACAACCAAACTTGCATACATGTTCATGTCTGTCTGTCGTTTCGTTGTATTTTTGTTATGATGATAAAGTGTGATTTAATAATATATATATATAGGTGTGTGTGTGTGTGTGTATGTCGATTTTTTTATAATTATTTGAGATATCGAAAAGCTGAGTTGATATTCGTGATCAGCGTTAAAAACTACATAAAATCCATATATCACTTGCTTTGTATCGCTTCTGGATTCTGCAACGGACTACAGAAATATAGATCTTAGTAACCAAACTTTCAAGTTTGGTTGAAAAGGCATACACAACGTAAATACATTTTTACGTTCTTTAATAACATTCAAAAATAAACAGAAGATAAACTTTTAAAAAGAACATTTTCATAATTAATAATTTAATGGCGTTTTATTAAATAAAAGCAATTTTAACCATTAATCTATTTTATTTAAAACAGAAAACACCTTCGAATATGGTCTTGATAATAAAAATTATTAGTTTGATGAACTATCATCAAACGTTTGGGACTTTTTTGCAACTATGCAGTTTATAACAAAAACTTTTTACCAATATACGTGTTTTTAAATCGACTTCTCCGAATTTCTGCACATATCACTTTAGAACTTAGAATATAAAACTATAGGAAGGATCACAACTACCTGGAACAATGCGTTTTAAAAGCGACGGAGATGACGTCATACTGGTCGCCATTAGCCACTATCTATGACTCCTCCCATGTTTAAAATTGCATAACATTGTTTATTGTTGCATTGTTTACATGCATGTTACTATTAGAAACTATTAATACGTAGTGTAAAAAAAATATGTTTATCTTCATACATTATTATTATTGTGATTCTACAACACTTTTCGAATTAAAATTGTATATTTTGATTCAATATTATTGGATTTTCTATTTATTAAAAAAGTGTCATTCCCTCATCCAACATACCATTCCCAAATTTTATGTTTTTTTTAAACCCTTTTTTTTCTCCTATGGGCAAAAATCTTGGGGACAGCTAAATCACCTAAAACAAAAAACCCTTTAGAAACGCACTTCACATAATAAAATACAATTTCCTACGATTTGGTTTATTTTCATCTTGAAGCTAAACAGAAAACATTTTATTTCTAAATGTAATAGGTAAATAAAAGCCAGATGAATCAAATTCAGAAATCTAGTAAATACGCAATTAATTATGAAAGCGAACTATTGTCATTACAAAAACTTTTAAAATTTTCTTGGAACCCTTTACCTATTGAAAACGACGGGTTCATACTTCAATAAGAATTTTTAAATAAAAACATACCTTACCGGTTTATAAAAAAGAGAGGATATTCCGGATGGAGACCCTTTTTGATTATAATTTAATAGAAACTGCAAGTTCACTTATAATGAATGCTCTGACGAGGCACCATACCTAACTGTCCTTTCTTACTGAAACTAATCCCTTTAGCTTTATTGATTGTTTATAGACAGGTTGTAAATCATTTGTATGTGTTAAATTCTAAAAGTTAAAAGCAAACATTTAATATTAAAAGTGATGGGTAGTCGATCATGCAAATACAATTTTTCAAAAAAGAATTACAGTTAACATTTTGTTTTAAATTAATTCAGTCCGAACACGATACAAAATTAAATATTGAAAATTAATGGAAATTTAAATATTTCAATATTAACTTACGGAAATATATTATATAAATATTAACGGAAACCTTGTACGTCTAAGAAGGCCTTCATTATACAGGAGTAGGTATTGCGCCACCTGGGCCAGACATTTTTGCGGGGGATGCAGTCGTCGTTAAGTACGGAATCTGCATTACCGACATTCTGTATTACCGGCATTTGGTTCGTCACTCGGCTAAATGGCAACGCTGTTGCTAGGGGAAAACAGATGGCGCCAGTGTCGTTTTTGTACCGACATTCTGTATTATCGGCATTTGGTTCGTCACTCGGCTAAATGGTAGCGTCGTTGCTAGGGGAAAGCAGATGGCGCCGGTTTTTTACGTGATTTTTGTACCGACATTCTGTATTATCGGCATTTGGTTCGTCACATGGCTAAATGGAATTAGTGTTACTAGTGGAAAACAAAGGGCGCCAGTGTCGTTTTACGTGATTTTTGTACCGACATTCTGTATTATCGGCATTTGGTTCGTCATCATGAAGAAAGCTGTATTACCGATTACGGGCGTTCTACTGATTGTTAATAGGGGGAGCCAAGGTTTATCATTTTATATTAATAAATTTTACCGATTTCTTAAAATAATTATCGTCGTCATTAATACTTTAATTACATATAATAATTTAAGATAATTAATTCAGCATTAAAATTTTAAACGAAAATCACGGAACAATTTACGGATAATAATAATAATAACAATAATTATAATAATGTCTTTATTTCCCTTACAGGCTTACACCCAAATAGGGAAAAATATGAATTTACAAATGTTTTCATCGTTTATGCTATTCTCGTGTAATATATCATGGGTAATGTGTAAAGAGCGGAAAATATGCAATGTGCATTTTATGATGTTGATGAAATAAGAATTATTTGTAGATTCAATTAAAATGCCTAAAACCTAAAATTTAAGGCTTTAATATTATTGTTTATTGTATATTTTATATCAATAAATGCGAAACTCTGTGTAATGCCATGTAATAATAATGCAACAATGTAACATAACTGTATACATAAAATAAACTTGATGTTGATGAAATAAATAATAGAAACAAAATTTAATTTATGATTTGATTTATTGAAATTTCCTTATTCTTATAACAAATAAGTTTTTACTAATAATATTTAGTTATTACTAGTTAGTTAATAGTATATTATATACATATTTGTTGCATTTTTTGTCGAAACCCATGCATTTTTTGTCAAATTTCGTTGCATTTAAATGTGCATATGTTTTCTTTTTGCCTTGCATTTTTCCGCTCTTTAGTAATGTGTATTGTGGTGACAAGATTCACTTGGTATTGTTATGTCTGTTTGTGTTGGTGAATATTTCACCATTTACAACATAATCATGAATAAAGTGGTTGGTGTATTTTTGCATACGAAACAATGGAACATTTATTTACGTTTAAATTTAGGCGATTAGCTTTACACCAATCACATAGAAAGTTAATGTTAGACTGCAAATATAAGCAATCATTGATATCTCGTACTTGATGATATATTTTTCAATCGTCAGCAAATAATAGTTTCTCGCAGTGTATAGATTGATGATGATGATGAATACCACGTAGACACGTCCATTCGTGACGGGTATCTTGGAATACGTTCTGCTTGGTTCGGACATCTTGTATCCCTACCCTCTGGCGTTTAATGTCATGCGTACCTTGCTATCTCTCTCTCTCTCTCTCTCTCTCTCTCTCTCTCGCTCTCTCCTTCTCACTCTCTCCTTATCATCTATTAGAGAGGACGCATTAAAGAGCCTTCTCTCTCTCTCTCTCTCAATGTCTCCCCTCTCACTCTCTTGCTCTTTCGTTCTCTCCTTATCACCTATTAGAGGACGCATTAAAGAACCTTCTCTCCCTCTCTCACTCTCTCTCCCTTCATCCTAATGCTAGTAAATGAAACAGTAATGGATAGAAGTAACCGTTACGTCTACTGTTCTGGGACTGGTTCTGACGGTTTTGTTATTCAAAAAGGCGTAAAAGCATACGATGTTTACTAAATTAAATGCGGGCTGATTACGAGAAGTCTCAGTACCGTCTACGATTATGTCCGAGAACATCCGACGAGCTTTATAAATCTCATGACGTATTGAAATATGTACATCATAGCGCTATGAAGATCTCAGCTATAAATACTGTGTATTCTGTTCATGCGTGACAGTTATTTGTCATACGTCATCATGAACACAATAGACCTCTTCGGTAGAGCTATGATGAGTATGACAGATGAAGCAATGGCTGCAACAAAACGTGGACCGAGAGGTTATGGTTTCAAATTAACACCAGAGGGTAATTTCGATGTTGAGAATCGACGTATAACTAATGTAGGCGCTCCTATCAACGATAACGATCTTGTCACGAAGCGTTCTGTACTAATGTTGTCAGATAGCGATGAAGGTGTAATTGATGTTAAGGAAAGAAGAGTTGTACATGTTAAAGAACCGCTTGACAACCACGATGTTTGCACGAAAAAGTATACCGATGAGGTGGTGGACGATGTTGAAAGAAAATTACTCTCTAATTGTTTGAGACGACGACGAGAGGCTAAAGGACAGGGCTCGTACTATGATGCTAAAGATGGAAGAATTTGTAATATAGGGGAGCCTCTAGAGGATAAAGATGTAACCTCTAGGCAGTATTTTAACAATCGGGCTATGCATACAAACGATCAAATGCAGTTTAATGCAGATGGTAAACGTATTGTTTCAGTAAGTTACCCTATAGATGGCACGGATGTCACTTCTAAAGCTTATGTAGATGCTCAATTCGACTCTGCTGTACAAACCTTCATTACAATGACTACCGACACTCAGAACACTATTAAAGATCTAAAGCAAGAGGTAACAAAGGTTGACATTGAAACTAGTAAACTTAACAGTTTGCTAACAACGTTGGAAAAAGAAACAAAGAGAAATCACCTAATAGCGAATGATGAGATGGAAACTAATCATTCGAGTGTGCTGACAAAGATAGAAGAAACGAATAATACCCTAGATAGTAATTATAAAAAATTATTAGATAAAGTACAAGTGCTCGAGGATACTCAAAAAGTTATGCGATCATCGTTTGATGCCCTAATAGCCGAATCTGCAACACGTACGAACTCTTACAACATAAAGAGAGTGTACAATACCGACTAATAACGGAATTTACTACTACTATCGGTTGACCTAATCATATTTACACCATTTTTTATTCTAGTTTTAAGTGTATTATATCAAATGCCTGATTAGCGCAGATAGGAAATGTGGTGAGCCTTACGGGAATGCTGCGCAAATGCTTAGTTTGCTTATATCTACGCTAATCAGTTATTTTTTTCTTAGCCTAAATGTATCGTTGAAGAAATAAGAAAAATGTATTTAAACAAAGTTTTTAGTTTTACTAATGTCAATAACTCTCCAAACATAGCGATTTGTAGCAACAGCAGCAGCAACACATTGATATGGTAAAGAAAGTAAGTTTCGCCGACGCAAGCATGAATAATATACATCATATGATAGTATGGGAGTATGCATACAGACAGGCGAGAAAGGGAGACTGGCAAACATTAGCTCTGGACAGATACCGTTTTCAAACAAGAATACATAATGTTGAAAAGCATCTGTGTGAAATTCTACAAGCTGATCATAGAGACTTTATCTATACGCAGAGATTTCAGAACACAGATTAGTCCGGCTACAGTGGTGACCGAGTATAAATACAGGTACAAGCAGTCTCTTCTCTCAGTACCAGATGTTAGTTCACGAAGGTAACGGCTTTGTTAACAAGCTCATAGACAAGCTGCCTATTGAACTACATCTTCCTTCATATCAGTACTGTGGACCTGGTACTAAATTATCTAAAAGATTACAACGTGGCGATAAAGGTATAAATCCTTTGGACCAGGCGTGTATGCAGCACGACATCTCGTACGCTCAAAGCTCCGATTTGAACAGTAGACACCAGGCAGATCGTGTATTAGAAGAAGCCGCTTGGAAGCGTGTTAAGGCTAAAGACTCTAAATTAGGGGAAAAAGCATCAGCTCTGTTTGTAACCGGTATAATGAAGGCTAAAAGAAAGTTGGGAATGGGCGTAAAGACAAACTGTCGGCGAAAAAGGGTCTCGCTAAAAAGATGATGAAGAAAACTGTCACTTTCAAAGGTGGCGTTTTAAAGAAGCTTGTTGGTGTAGTGAATCGTGCAAGCAAGAGACTCACGGGTAAAGATTTAATACATCATGCCCTGAGCGCTGCCAGAAGAATCATTCAAAACGTAGGCGGTCGAAAAAACGTTAAAGTACCCCGAATAATTCCTGTGCCTACAGCTACAGGGGGTATTTTACCACTCATACCAATTTTTGCTGGCCTCTCGGCTCTCGGTGCAATTATAGGAGGCGCCTCAGGGGTAGCAAAAGCTGTTAACACTGCTAATAGTAATAAGAGACAGCTAGAAAAAACTACACGGCATAATAAAAGTATGGAAGCTATCGCTTTAGGCGGTAAGAACGGGAACGCCCTTTACCTGAAGCCGTATAGAGCTGGCGGAGCTGCATTGTACTTAAAACCATATGTCAGGCGGTCAAAAAACTGAATAACTTGCCTCGGAGACCACTTACAGACCTAGATATAATAAAACATGCTAAAGACATTCCCTATTTTAGAGGTGTCTATATGAGAACAAGTCTACCTGCAGCGAAACCTTTGCAATTCGAAAGATCTATTGTTAATCTTGACGACGCTGGAGGACCGGGTACTCATTGGATTGCCTATAGAAAGGATCGAAACGTGGTTTTGTACTATGACCCCTTCGGAGACCTGAGACCACCAGCTGAACTTGTGAAATATTTAGGGCCTCGCTGCACCGTATACTACAACGTAGCCCAAGAACAAAAGTTCAATACATACAACTGCGGACATCTGTGTCTACGATTTTTGTATAAAAGAGAGGTGAAAGTGTAAATCGGTTAAGTATGGCTAGGACCATCACGGTGTACGGTACAGGAAACAGGCTTTCTACGGATCGTATTTATCCACCTATAACATTAGATCACGTGCGTTACGAATACTCACTAGGTTTAGTCGGCTTATATACAAGTCACACGATACGGAATATATACCCAGGCAAAAATAAATTTTATTACGGAGAAAAGGCGATAACTATTGAACCGGGTAGCTACGAGTTGACTGAAATCGTTAACTATATAAACAATCAAATTAGTGGCGATCCGGAAGAGGGAGATCTACTACTACGAATCAAAGCTAACACTAATACGGGAAAGTGTGAGATTGAATCAGCTACCGAGTTGATTGATTTTACCAAACCCGATAACATAGGATCACTACTAGGATTTAAGAAGCGCGTGCTAGAACCCGGTAGTAGACACGTATCAGATCGAGTTGTCGATATACTTTCAACTCCAAACATCTTTGTAGACACGAATATTACAGGCGGCTCATATAGAAACAATCAAGCAGGTCATACAATCTTCGAATTTGGTGTTTGCGTGCCACCCGGTTATCTGATTGAAAAGGAGCCATCGCATGTGATTTACTTTCCCATCACTGTCACCGAGATCGACAACATTACCATTAGACTGGTAGACGCGAGAGGAGAGTTGATAAATTTGTCTGAAGACACTTTCACGAGCATCAGGCTAGAACTTAAACGTGAAAAATGGGAATAAACTTTAGCTATAAAAACATCAGCATATGTCCATCAAAGGTCATTCACCGTCGAACGTCGGCACGTGCAGACCTTCGATTAAAACTAACTAAAGCTCGTCGCCTTTAAAGTACGATAACAGCAGCAGCAGCAGCATGTCAAAACGAAGTAAAATGCATATTAACACCGACATCTTTACCATTGATAAATTAAACATATTTGGGAAGCCTCGCGTCGATACAGATATAATAAAAGAGGATTTTTATACCTATCTGCCGTTTACGCTAAATGCCAATCATTCCGACACCATTAGAATCAGCATACAAAATTCCGATAACGTTTTAGCTTTGTATGACAGCTATGTACTTGTTAAAGGTAGCATAACGCGTGCAGAAAACAAGCAATTCCTTCTGGTAAACAATTTTGCCCACTTTCTGTTTGATGAAATTCAACTAATATTAGGCACAAACCAGCTCATAGATGTCTGTAAACAGCCCGGCATTACAAGCACTATAAAAGGTCTCGTTTCACATGGCGCCGAGGATAGAGCTTTAACCAGCACAGCATGGAACTTAGGGATTACTAGCGATAATGATTTGTTACATAACCAGGGGAATAACGTCTTTCATTTCACGTGTAGAATACCATTAAAAGATATCTTTGGATTTGCAGACGATTATAAAAAAGTAATACCTCATATGAGTTGTCAGCTAGTTTTAATTCGCGCCAAGAACGATTTTAATTGCTATAAAAGCGACGCAGGTGATGCAGGTACCGACGTAGATATCAAGATTGATAAGCTCTCGTGGGAAGTTCCGCATATACTGTTATCAGATGAAAGCAAAGTGAACCTGGTGGAGAGTTTAAGAGATAATTCTTCTATCATCGCTCCGTTTAGACGTTGGGAATTACACGAGTTACCCTCGTTGGGAACTACTAAAAACCAGGTTTGGCGTGTAAAGAACTCCAATGATCTAGAGAAACCGCGCTGGGTCTTTGTAGTTTTACAAGACGAGCGTCAGCTGGGTATAAGAACGGGTAACCCGACTACATTTACTCATTCGAACTTAGTTGACGTTAAGTTGTATTTAAATTCGCAAGTGTTCCCGCATCAGCGTTTAAATCTCGATTTCGACCGTAAGGACTACATTCCTGCGTATCTGAATTATATTCGTTTTCGTGAGAACTACTATGACGGTATAGGTAGAGGTGCGGCTGAGAGCTGTTTACTCAGCTACAAATCGTTTGAAACGTATCCCATTTTTGTTATTGACTGTTCAAGACAGGTAGAGAGTTTTAAGGATTCCACTGTCGATATTAGACTAGAGCTCGAGTCTTCAGCCGCATTTACGAACACAACTAAGGCGTATTGTTTGATCCTTCACGACGCATTAATCGAGTATAATCCGTTTAACGAGACCGTGACTAGACACGTACGCATACCGTAATGAAGGTTGTTAAACAAAACAAGTTACTAAACATATGTAACCTAGACGACTGCGATGATACATCTTTACAACGACGATCAGGCGAGGATGTTAGGAAACATGGCGACCTGTTACCTGTATCATGTAGAGCAATATTGAGCGGTCCATCTTCCTGCGGTAAAACTAATGCTATGTTAGGTTTACTTATTAGCGAAAACGGATTAAAATTTGAAAATATCTACCTATACGCCAAGTCTTTATTTCAGCCTAAATATGAATTCTTAAGACGTGTTATGAAACCACTTAAGGGTATGGGATATCATGAATTTAGCGAAAACGATGACGTAATCAGCCCCGGTGATGTTAAACCTAATTCAGTGTTCATTTTTGATGATATAATTTGCAGCAAGCAGGAAAAGATTAGAGAATATTTTAGCATGGGTAGGCATAAGGGTGTCGACTGTTTTTATCTAGGCCAAACGTACGCCAAGATACCGAAACATCTGATTAGGGACAATGCAAACCTAATTATTCTCTTTAGACAAGACGAGTTGAACTTAAAACACGTGTTTAGCGATCATGTTGTAGGAGACGGTATTAGCTATGATCAGTTCAAAAACATTTGCTCTCTGTGTTGGAAGGAGCCGCATGATTTCTTGGTAATTAATAAAGACAGCTCTCTATACCGTGGCAGATATCGGAAGGGTTTTGATTCATATATAAGTTTATAATTAGAGTCGATTCGTTTAGTAGTCTCTACATAGCCGACATGTCTAACACGTATGATCTGAGTTTAAAGCGTAAAATAATACACGCTCGTAATGCTATACGTAAGAAGTTTGCATACTTTCGTCGTGATAGAGCAGAAGCAGAACGTATGTATCGCGTCACGCACAATCCAGTTATATCGCCACTGGAAACCATTGCTAAATCAGTTAACACCTCTAACGTACCCCTATTGAAAGTTAAAACACAACCATCTGCTGCTACTACTACTACTACTGCTAGTTACATTCCCCAGTTGAAAGTTAAAAAACAACCTGCTACATCATCATCATCGGAAGCAGACGAAGAAGAAGAAGAAGAATCTAATAAAACTCTTGATCTCCCTACTCATTACGGTATGCTGATAGCTAACGCTGTCGGAAACAAAAATATAGATAGAACTAGATTCGGTATTAGATATAAAATTGATCGAGACGCGTGGACATTTGCATCTTCCCCTGTGACTATGCGTGATACAAACATCATAATTAAAAACAACGTTTTCAAAGCAACACCCGGTCTGTTTGACTTACTCACGTTTAGTGAATTAGAGTCTATACCATCGCAAGCTGATATCAATAATTATATGCAGATAATAGCCCTTACTAATGCGCATAAGAAATCATATAGACCACAGGGTAAACTAACAGCTGTTAAACATTGGAAGTATGATTATATAATTAAACCGAACTTACCCAGAATCAAAGGTTTAGGCATTAGACTATCATCATCATCATCGTCAAATTTTAAAAAATTAAGCGATTGCAAAGTCGAATACGTCTACTGGAATAAGGCTAACGAGCTAGTCGACCGGCTTCGTTTGTTATATGCTGTAAAGAGTGCCGGCAACACTAGTCCACAGAATGAAAACGAAATAATATCAATTATAAGCGAACTTAAGGAGGAAGGTATCATAGAATAGAATATTTCGGGGGTATATAATGATATATTGCTTTAACATTGTTCAGTATTCATCAAACACGGCTGCTGCCAATATAATTATTTGAGACGTTGCTCTCTCGGTGTCGTTGAGATTAATTGTATGATAATGACTAGTGCTAAACAAACCGTTGTTGATGAAATACACAGGGCTGCTAGAAAAAACTTTCAAAGACGTCGCACTATAATAAAAGATTTCCAGGACTTGTTCCAGGCTGACTTAGCCGAGTTTATGCCCTATGCTAAAGTAAATAAGGGGTATCGTTACATACTGCTGATGATAAACTGTTATTCGAAATATCTGTATGCACGACCGTTGAAAACTAAATCCGGAGAAGAGGTGACAAAACAGGTCCGCAGCATCTTTAAGAGTTCAGTCATACCCAAGAATCTTCAGACGGATCTCGGGAAAGAGTTTTACAATAAACATTTTAAACGATTAATGAAAGAGCACACTATAAATCATTACTCTACATATTCCGTAATTAAGGCTTCGATAGTTGAACGCGTTATCCGTACAATTAAGCAAAAGTTGTATAAAGAGTTTAGCTACCGAGGATCATTTAAATGGATAGATATATTACAGAGGGTAGTTGACAGCTATAACAACACCAGACATAGAACGATAGGTCGAGCTCCTGCTACTGCTACACCTACCACCAAACTAACCGTTTATGACACTAATGTAAAAGCAGATGTCGCTGCAGGAAGTAAACGTAAACTAGACTTGAATGACCTCGTACGTATTAGTAAGTTCAAGGGGGTCTTTTCTAAGGGATACACGCCCAGCTGGTCAACTGAATTATTCAAAATAGTTAAAGTTCAATTTACAAAACCTGTCACATATCTGCTGGAAGATCTTCATGGGGTTGCTGTTCGAGGAGCTTTCTACGAGTTCGAGCTGCAGAAAACCAATCAGCCAGACGTTTACTTAGTTCAAAAAGTACTTAAACGCCGCAGCAATGGTGACATTTACGTCAAATGGCTTGGTTTAATATATAGTTAATATTCTATTAAGTAAATGTTAAGTGTTAGAATATATATATATATATATATATATATATATATATATATATATATATATATATTTATAAGCTGACCTAAGTTATTTTGTTAGAAAATTAATTTGTAACATTCTGATATAACATATCTAGTTTATATTGAGTAATAAAGTAATATCCTATATAAAACTATAATCACCTAGTTTAAGCTGATTTACAATAGAATATTAGTAATATTGTGTAACTATACGAAAAATAATAAAAACAGTAAAACATTTATCGATTTTTTTTATTTTCACGTATAAAATAACAAAGCCGTCCGAACCAATCCCAGAACAGTAGACCTAACGGTTACCTCTATCCATTGCTGTTTCATTTACTAGCATTAGGTTGAAGGGAGAGAGAGAGTGAGAAAGCGTGAGAGCGAGAGAGTGAGAGAGGGAGAGAAGGTTCTTTAATGCGTCCTCTAATAGGTGATAAGGAGAGAACGAAAGAGCAAGAGAGTGAGAGGGGAGACATTGAGAGAGAGAGAGAGAGAAGGCTCTTTAATGCGTCCTCTCTAATAGATGATAAGGAGAGAGTGAGAAGGAGAGAGCGAGAGAGAGAGAGAGAGAGAGAGAGAGAGATAGCAAGGTACGCATGACATTAAACGCCAGAGGGTAGGGATACAAGATGTCCGAACCAAGCAGAACGTATTCCAAGATACCCGTCACGAATGGACGTGTCTACGTGGTATTCATCATCATCATCAATCTATACACTGCGAGAAACTATTATTTGCTGACGATTGAAAAATATATCATCAAGTACGAGATATCAATGATTGCTTATATTTGCAGTCTAACATTAACTTTCTATGTGATTGGTGTAAAGCTAATCGCCTAAATTTAAACGTAAATAAATGTTCCATTGTTTCGTATGCAAAAATACACCAACCACTTTATTCATGATTATGTTGTAAATGGTGAAATATTCACCAACACAAACAGACATAACAATACCAAGTGAATCTTGTCACCACAATACACATTACTAAAGAGCGGAAAAATGCAAGGCAAAAAGAAAACATATGCACATTTAAATGCAACGAAATTTGACAAAAAATGCATGGGTTTCGACAAAAAATGCAACAAATATGTATATAATATACTATTAACTAACTAGTAATAACTAAATATTATTAGTAAAAACTTATTTGTTATAAGAATAAGGAAATTTCAATAAATCAAATCATAAATTAAATTTTGTTTCTATTATTTATTTCATCAACATCAAGTTTATTTTATGTATACAGTTATGTTACATTGTTGCATTATTATTACATGGCATTACACGGAGTTTCGCATTTATTGATATAAAATATACAATAAACAATAATATTAAAGCCTTAAATTTTAGGTTTTAGGCATTTTAATTGAATATACAAATAATTCTTATTTCATCAACATCATAAAATGCACATTGCATATTTTCCGCTCTTTACACATTACCCATGATATATTACACGAGAATAGCATAAACGATGAAAACATTTGTAAATTCATATTTTTCCCTATTTGGGTGTAAGCCTGTAAGGGAAATAAAGACATTATTATAATTATTGTTATTATTATTATTATCCGTAAATTGTTCCGTGATTTTCGTTTAAAATTTTAATGCTGAATTAATTATCTTAAATTATTATATGTAATTAAAGTATTAATGACGACGATAATTATTTTAAGAAATCGGTAAAATTTATTAATATAAAATGATAAACCTTGGCTCCCCCTATTAACAATCAGTAGAACGCCCGTAATCGGTAATACAGCTTTCTTCATGATGACGAACCAAATGCCGATAATACAGAATGTCGGTACAAAAATCACGTAAAACGACACTGGCGCCCTTTGTTTTCCACTAGTAACACTAATTCCATTTAGCCATGTGACGAACCAAATGCCGATAATACAGAATGTCGGTACAAAAATCACGTAAAACGACACCGGCGCCATCTGCTTTCCCCTAGCAACGACGCTACCATTTAGCCGAGTGACGAACCAAATGCCGATAATACAGAATGTCGGTACAAAAACGACACTGGCGCAAAAACAAGTCAAAGAAAATAATAAAGTAAAATAACTTACCTCGATAAACTCAGAATAAACCTCGAACAAAAAGTAATAACTTCATTCTTCACATTTGCTTATATAGCAGCATTGTAACAATTATGACATCAAAATATGACATCAGATACAGAAACCCAATTAACGCCCCGTTAGAGAAGCACGAGTGAAAGGAAAAAAACAATAACACATCGAGTGTCGTTCAAGTTTTTACAAAGAAACAAAATCCCAGACCGGGTAAATTCAAATTCCACGCCAAAAACAGCTCGGTCAAAAGGAAAAAATAATAAGTTACATAAATAACTATATTCTGATATCGGAGGTCGTCAAAATTTTTAATAAAGCTACAATCATTTCGACCACTTCTATTGGTCGGTTATTTAAAGAAACTCCCTGACCGGTCAAATTCAAATTCCCGCCATTTCTAAAAATCTCAAACTAAACATTTTGGTAAACCGCTTATAATTAAAGTACATGTCACAACATTGAACGAAAACAGAAAAACAAAAAACGTCACAGTCATTAGTGGAATTTCTCCAAATGGTCGCCGAGGTGTCCCAAAAACGGCGGAAGGTAAAAACAATTAAATCTCAAGGCAAGTTTCCTGGAAAAACAATTATAGCCTCAGGCAGGTGCCTGGGTTACTACTCTAGGGTCTTAAAGGAAGCTGAAATCAGATACACTACTGCTAAGAAAGAGATGCTTGGAATAATCTTTGCAATAAAAAAACTGAAATTTTACCTAACAGGGAAAGAATTTATCATTTAGACCAGGGGTTCCCAAAGTGCGGCCCGCGGGCCAAATGCGGCTTCAAGCCCTAGAAATGCGACACCCGATGTCAGAACATCCGCGATTTAGAATTCATAAAGATAATTTAAAAAATAAATAAATTTTTTCTACTCTTGACATTGAAATCACTCATTTTGCAATCGATAACAATGGTTGAAATCGCATTTCAACCTCTAGAGGTTGAAATTATCGGACTACCGCGATTTTGAATTTCAAACTGTTCGACATTCAATTGCTGACAAGAGAAATGTCACTTTAATGTCATGTTTTGTCACTTAAATGTAATATGTTTTGTCACTTAAATGTAATATTTTTTTCTAAAGTGGTTTAATTTACTAAAAATTCGAAGAAAAAATAGTATATGGAACGCGTGGCTGATAAAATTTCAACGTCTCGAGTTGCTTCTTTCAACTCGCTATCGCTCGTTGAAAAAAACCACTCTCAACGTTGAAATTTTATTTCAATCACTTGTCCCATAATATACTAATTTTCTACTCATGACATTGAAATCACTCATTTTGCAATTAATAACGATGGTTGAAATCGCATTTCAACCACTAGAGATTGAAATTTTCGGACTACCGGGATTTCGAATTTCAAACTGTTCGACATTCAATTGCTGACAAGAGAAATGTCACTTTAATGTCATGTTTTGTTACTTAAATGTCATATTTTTTTCTAAAGTGCATTAATTTACTAAAAATTCGGAGAAAAAATAGTATATGCAACGCGTGGCTGATAAAATTTCAACCACTTGTCCCATAATGTACTAATTATCATATAATTAAAAATTATATGATAATTTTAATTAATAATTAATAATCAGGGTACCTTTAATGAATGAACAACTTGAGCTCAGTAATTCTCCGTTACTGGAAGTATTAGATGTTTAATTATGATTTTTATTATTAATTTTTATTATTATTATTATTTTATCTAGTTACCTATTTTGTATCTACCTTAGCGACGTGTTTGTTTATAATTATATTACCTTTGATAATGACAGCATAGCTGTCGAAACAATATTGTCAGGTATATTTTAATAAAACTGTGAAACTTTTAATAATCTTTATTTATTTCATGATTATGGAGTTCCACAAAATAAGGCTGGAAACAATAAACAAAAAAATAATTAAAAATTGCTCTGTTAACAAATATTAAATTTTATATGTAGTATATTTTGTTATTATATAGATTGTCTTAACGGTCGCCCTCAGCTGATTAAATCTTGATGTTGTTCCATATGTCTCAGTTAAATTGAAAATTAAATGAAAAACTCATAGTATTCTCCACCTTTATTAGTAATAAAGGTGGAGACTAATCAAAACTCTTAATAAAGACTATGAGTTTTTCATTTAATTCTCAGCTGATTAGGCTGATTAGCTGATGAGTATTAATAAGTCCAAATTGAGATCAAATTTAACTGATGAACATTTACAAGCAGTGTTAAGAATACATTCAACCGACTTAGAACCAAGACTCAATGATATTATTAAAAGAAAACAACTGCACAAGTCACAAAGTACCTGTATTATTCATAAAATTAGGATGTGTAAAGTTATTTAATATATTTTTATAAATAAGCAAATGTGGGAAACAGAATAGGTTTAGGAACCACATTGGTTGTAATAATATATATTGCTATATATATTATTTCACTTTATTTTAAAAGAACATAACAGACAATTAAAAGACGTTTTAAGGATGTCCAGTTTTTGTTGTTTTAAGACATCTTCAAAAAGATGTCTTTAAGACGTCGTTTCTTGATCTTCAGGCGTTCAGACATAATATGGACATAAAAAAGATGTCTTTAAGACAAAGTGTGCTGTCTGGGTCACTTCTGATTGAGGAATTTATTGTTTTTTTTAATTTGAAATTTGGTTATTTTTGTTTAATTATTTTTGAAATGTGTTAATAAACATTTTGTAATAAAATAGTAGATTGTTTTATTAGGATTAAAGGTGCCCCTTTTTTGACGAGCAAATTTTGCATTTGCGAGGCGAAGCGTAGCGAAGCCGAGCGGATGCTTAATTGCGAGTCACAAAAAGGCACCTTTAATCCGAATGAAACATGCTACTTTTTCTCCAACCGAAATCACCCATTGAACTATTAATTTGTGTTTTGAACAAAATTATTCAAACTACATTGGGATAATAAAGCAAAGTAGGTATCGATGTGTAGTCATGGACACTTTGTCAAACATTGGTCGCCATTTTGCTAATTGAGTTCATTTGTGATTGTTTGTGGTCTAATTTGTTGAAAACTGTGTAAAAATGGAATCTGATGAAGATTTAGGTGTACCTAGGGAGATACTGGAGTGTGCGAAAGAGGTTTCTTTGAATCTTCTCCCTAAGAAATCTCGAGAAATTTATGAATTTGCGTATCGACGTTTTATGGATTGGTGCAAAGAAAAAAACACTCAGTTGTATTCAGAAGATGTACTGATGGTGTATTTCTCAAACTTAGCAAATAAAATGAAGCCGTCAACGCTTTGGTCACAATATTCAATGTTGCGGTCAACGTTGGATGTAAAGAACGGGATTGATATGAGTAAATATTCAAAGCTACGTGCTTTTCTCAAGAGACAAAATGAGGGATATTCATCAAAAAAATCGCGAGTATTTACAAAGGAGCAAGTTGACCGCTTTTTGAATAGTGCACCTGATAATTTATATTTGATGATGAAGGTAAACGCTTTCAAAATGAAAGAACAAAATTCTTAAAAAGCTTTTTTCTAGGTTGTCCTAATATTGGGGGTTGCAGGCGCATGCCGCTCTGATGAATTAGTCAATCTAACAATTGATAATGTTGAAGATGTGAAATCCGCTTTAATTATCAAAATTCCCACTACCAAAACCAAGAGACCACGATCTTTTACTGTGCTGGGAGAAAATTATTTAACTTTATATCGAAAATATGCTGCTCTACGTCCATCCGGATTGGTAGAACGTCGATTATTTCTCAGATACGTTAGTGGAAAGTGTCATCGAATGGTGGTCGGTATTCATAAAATCAGTGCCGTCTCGCAAGAAGTAGCAAAATTTTTGAACCTGGACAACTGGAAAGAGTACACGGGACACGCATTACGACGAACGTCTGCTACTCTTTTAATTGACGGCGGTGGTGACCTCACTTGTCTAAAAAGACACGGAGGATGGAGATCGAGCACTACATCGAAGACTCACTTTTGAATAAAGAAAATATTGCGAAAAGAATACTGCAGGTTGATAGTGGTAATAATAATGATAAACCAAGCACCACTGTCATTTCTAATGACACAGCATCGGAAAATAATATAATTGTTAGTGAAAACGTGTTGGACTGTGTTAAGAATTGTTCCAAGAATGAAGGTGCTGGAAGTTCCAGTGGATTATTTAATTTTAATACCTGTTCAAACTGTGTATTCAATATCAGTGTGAATAAACATCAATTGTAAAGATTGTTGAATAAGCTTGTTCAGATTAAAAGTACCAAGTTTTAATTTAAATCAACACTTTTAATACTAGGATTAAAAGTGAATACTTTTGTTGCTAAGATACCAATTTTTGTTTACTGCATGGAAAATGTCAACCTTAGAGCCTCCTGACAGTCGTAAAATGTCATACTTTTGTAACGGTTGGAGAAAAAGTAATTATTGTCATCAAAAATTAGTAAAAATCTTTCTGTTGTGTAACTTTTTATCGATTTGAACGTATTTTTTTACAAAAGTTTTTTTTTTGCCCGCTAAATATTTAAGAATTTCCAATTTGGCCCACCTAGGCAAAGGTTTGGGAACCACCGATTTAGACAGATAATTCAGCCATTGCGTTCTTAAAGAAAAAGAATATTTTAAACAATCGATTGTCGTTGGGCTTTATTTTTGCAGTTTACCTTTCAAATAAGACATAAGAAGGGTATAGAAAACATTACAGCGGATTACCTTAGTAGGAAAGATTCAAAGAAGAAATGGGAGAAGAATGAGATTTTATTAGCATGGCATGAACTTATAGAAAGAGGGAATTATTCAAGAGACTATTTCATGAAGATGCAAGAAGATGATGAAATACGAAATATAAGAGAAAAAGTATTGATTGAAAAAAGACAGGAATTTAGGAGTTATATGTTGAAAGATGGATAATTAATAAAAAGAATAGGGGACCTAGAACTAATAGTTGTTACTAAGGAAATAGCTAAAAACATAATAAAAGAAATAGATTTAAAATATGGACATATAGGCATAAGAAAAACTTTTTTAATATTTAGAGAAATGTTCTACATAAAAAATGAAATTTTTGCAACACTAATGTTTTTACACTGTTACAATGGCCATATAAACTCGTCTGTTATTTTCCATTTAAAATTACGGTTTCTCTATAAGATACGTCGTTAATAACAACGTTATCTTATAGCGTTATAAAATACGCTGCTGCATAGTATTCAAGTAACATTTTATTTATAGTAAAAAGTACAATTATTGAATTGGAATCTGTGATCACTACTTGAGCTAGAACTGCCATATTGCTCCCTATTGCTTTTGTTTGTAACTTCTTTGACTTCTGCTGTTACATCCCATGTAGACTTTGGACTCGATGTTCTACTGACTTCTGCTGTTACATCCAATGTAAACTTTGTACTCGAGGTTGAATCACCGAAAACTTTTCTGGCAGTCTTTGCTTCTTCTTCAAATGATTCTTGTATATAAGACTGCCAGGTTCGAAGATGCCCACCCTCCATGTCTCTTCAAAGAAGTTATATCTGCACCTACATTACAATTTAAATTACTTTTTATTCTTTATTTCAATGTTTATTTGAATTAAATCGGGGTTGAGCTTCAAAAATTGTCAAAATTTGCTAAATTAGCAATGTTAATTATCCTGCTAATAATTCACAACACTACCTATACAATACCTGCGTTAACCAAGAGAGTCGCCGAACTGCGACGAAAAGAATGCCTAGTGTAACTTTTTGGATTTTCTAGCTTAAGAAAAGTTGCAATTTTTTTAGGAATCGCCCCAAAAGTGTTATTTCCTACATTTTGGCGGCTACTCCTGCCCTTTTGATAATGCAAAAAAAACCTTAGAGGTGAGTTTGTAGGGCGCAAAGCAACATAACGCCGATACAGGTCGATGGTGTTCACTCCAAAACCTTCATTAGTTATACAGAACCTTCTTTCTTTATATGTTTTAGTATCAGCAATAATAACATTCAGTTTAACACCACAATCCTGTATATCATCAAATTTCAAAGCACACAATTCAGCTTTTCTGCAGGCCCCAGCAATTCCGAAGATCAACGCAACCTATACAAAGGCATACAATGTATATAAGAATAGTATATTATATACCAAGGTTGTGAAGAGTTTTTTCTAGAGCCGAGCATTATTAGATCCCGAGATGCGCAGCATCGAGGGATATAAGATGAGAGGCTCTAGAAAACACTTCACAACCGTGGTGTATATATTATTTTTTTCACCGTAGTACTTTTATTCCTTTTATTCTTCTCACATAAAAAACGTACTATCGCGATCACGGATTTTTTCCTGGATGCCAGTGTATAATGGGATGAATTTTTGCCCCGTGTTACACTAAAATCTGGATTATTGACTAGTAGTCAATAATAAAAAATTATTTACCACTAGGCAAGAAGGCTAACTTCACAAGGTGACAACAGACTAGATAATAGTATGTTTTAAAGCTAGTAGTGAAAAATAGTACATTATTACTTACCTTCATAAATAAATATTCTCCGTCTTCCGCTTGTTTTAAAAATGTTTCGATTTGTTCTCGTGTCAAGACGTTAGATTTTTTAGCACGATAACCAACATTTAATTTTTTTAAATAAGGAATAACAGCACCAAACTTTTCAATATCTGTGTTTTCCTTAGCCTTCAGAGTGGCTTTTAACATCGAATATTCTGGCCATAAGGAAGCAGGTGACAGCTTTTGCGACTGTAAACACAATATCAGTTAGCTTTTAAAAAAAAATGTGTATACACTTACCCTCATATCAAGAAAGGCCAAAATGACATCTTCAGTTACTTCCTGGATGCCTTTTCTATTCTTCCATTCGTTAAACGAAACATACACTTTTTCGTACGCACTTTGAGACTTTGTAGGCAACAAATTGGCCCGCAATTCTTTTCCCTTTTCTTGTATTTCTTTTGGAAAGTTTTCCGACATTTCAACGACGAAAAATTTGTTGTTTCAAAATTTGTTGATATTGTTGCCGTAGTACTCGCGGCAATCTTCGCATTTTGTGTAGGTATTTTACGAAATGTCAAGATGACAGTTTCGAATAAAAAAAATTTTAATTTTTGATTTGTTAAAATTTGGAGAAGTATTAGTGTTGCAAAAAATCTTTAAGACAACACGAGTTTTATAGGTAAAAAATCTCGGTCTATTAAATTCTCGCTTCCTGCGGTCGCTCGAATTTACATTACAATCTCGATTTTTAAACTGTCTATAAAACTCTTGTTGTCTTAATATTTATAAAATGATAAAAGATTTTATAAACAAGTGTGAAACGTGCATTTTTTTCCATTAACAATTTTTAATTCGTATATTGTATTTAACTGTTTTGTTCCAAAAAATATCAAAGAATAATTTCATGCTGAATTATTTTAAACAATCAATTGTGTCGCTGTCACAATGACTGAATAAAGATTATTATTTCTTCTTTATTTTACCGATTGCTTTTACCGGTCTTTCCTTTTCTACAATGCGCTGCCCTTAAATTTAAACTTCATTCTTAAAATTCCCGTTGAAAGTGCTGAAAATGCAGAATATTTTGATGCAGTATATGACGCTGTGTATTCACCCTACTCTCCCCTTAACAATCAAAAGAGGATACAATAATTTAACTTGGTCCAGAGTGTGTTTTATATAATACCTCTGACAATGGTACAGATTGCATTGAAAAATGTCAGTAAAATAATTAATAAAGTTATCTATGAAACCTACTACCAATTGTTTTTATTTTCCTTGGAGTTTCAAGAAGAAGGTTACATTGAATCAACTCTTCTTTATTAGGTTCGCTAATAGTGTAGGTATTGTTTGGCAAAGTAGAATTCCTACCTTTTATTGTTGGCTGTTTTTGTTTGAAACTTATTATTTTTGATCGTGCCACGACCTTCTAGATTTCACGAGACGAAGGACGTCCTCTCGTGAAATCTAGAAGGTCGTGGATCGTGCGATATTTGTATGAAAAGGGTAAATGAATTTATCGAGTTGATTAGAGTGAAAATTTTTTGTAACGCCAAAATGAAAAAATATATTTTCATTAGTTTATCTTTTTATTACAACATGAACAACTGCCTTTTTAGTGATTCTGATACTGTTATTGGGCTGAATTTTAATTAAAAGTAAACATTGATCGTCGAAACAAACTACACAGTATGCAAACATTGATTGATAACTGATAACTGAAAGTGTATTAATTTTATTTTTACAACAGCGTTGGAATTATCATACTGTTTATTTTTCTGAGCTGAATGCATTCCTTAATTATTTTGATAAATACCTGCAATCTGTGGTGCATCCAGAAATTTAACTGTAGGTGGGGAGCTTATTGTTTGAGTATTTGGAGTATTGATTGATTTAATGATATATTTCTTGTTTTTCAATTTACCGCAATTCATGAATAAACAACATTCGAAAACCATACTGCAAATCGCTGAGGATTATTTTTATAAAATGAATTATAGGTACCAAAACTAACTGATGAGAAGTGCATAGAATGCAGTCATACAACTTCCACCACAATGTGATTTAAGTCGAATAAGAATTCTCAAGATAAAATGTTTTGTAAGATTAGAATTACCAAACTATATACTAATACTAGGGAAACCTCGTCAAGACATGACGTTCAAAAGCATTGACGGATTTCCTTATATACAACATTAGTAGGTATTAGGGCACCTGGCCCAGACGGAAATTGACATGCCATGTGGCATGCCAATGGCATGGCTCCTCCCCCTGCTTCTGATTGGCTACCCCCACTCCTGTAGCTCCTCTTGCTTCTGATTGGTCGCCGCCATCTTGGATTTCCCCGCCTACTGCTCTCTGATTGGTTAACCCCCACTCCTGTAGCTTCTCCCCTAGCTTCTGATTGGATGAAGGCAGCAATTTTTGAACGTCTGGCTCCATTCTACCACGCCCTGGCGCCATGCTACCACGCCCGCCATTACGGGAATCTGTATTACCGGCAATCTGTGTGCTGCCAATAGATGGCGTCATGCTACAATTAGTGTGTATTGCTAAGATAGGGCGTCATGAAGAAATCTGTATTATCGACGACCTAGGTAATGTTATTAGAGGGCGTCATGAAGAAATCTGTATTATCGACGACGACCTATGGACTACCAATAGAGGTCGCATTAAAGAAACCTGTATTATCCTACGTACTGATGCTATTAGAGGTCGCATTAAAAAGCCTTCTCTCTCACTCTCTCCTTCTCACCTATTAGAGGTCGCATTAAAGAGCCTTCTCTCTCACTCTCTCGCTCTCTCCTTCTCACCTATTAGAGGTCGCATTAAAGAGCCTTCTCTCTCACTCTCTCGCTCTCTCACTCTCTCCTTCTCACCTATTAGAGGTCGCATTAAAGAGCCTTCTCTCTCACTCTCTCAATCTCACACACTCTCCTTCTTCTTCAATAAAGAAATCTGTATTACCTGTATGTGCTGATGCTATTAGAGGACGCATTAAAGAATCTCCTCTCTCTCATTCTTGCTCTCTCTCTCACTTCATCCTAATGCTAGTAAATGAAACATCATTGGATAGAGGTAACCGTTACGTCTACTGTTCTGGGACTGGTTCGGACGGCTTTGTTATTTTATACGTGAAAATAAAAATCGATAAATGTTTTACTGTTTTTATTATTTTTCGTAAAGTTACACAATATTACTAATATTCTATTGTAAATCTGCTTAAACTAGGTGATTATAGTTATATATAGTATAATACTTTATTACTCAATATAAGCTAGATATGTTATATGAGGATGTTACAAATTAATTTTCTAACAAAATAACTTAGATCAACTTATAAATGTATATATTCTAACACTTAACATTTACTTAATAGAATATTAACTATATATTAAACTTAAACCTCAACATACTTTATTTAATCTAGTAATATAAACTTCATATAGGTAAGAACTGTCATGGGAGAACATCTTCGGCCTTTATCCAGGACTTTTCGTTTAAACCAAGCCATTTGACGTAAATGTCACCATTGCTGCGGCGTTTAAGTACTTTTTCAACTAAGTAAACGTCTGGCTGTTTGGTTTTCTGCAGCTCGAACTCGTAGAAAGCTCCTCGTACAGCAACCCCATGAAGGTCTTCCAGCAGATATGTGACAGTTTTTGTAAATTGAACTTTAACTATTTTGAATAATTCAGTTGACCAGCTGGGCGTGTATCCCTTAGAAAAGACCCCCTTGAACTTACTAATACCTACGAGGTCATTCAAGTCTAGTTTACGTTTACTTCCTACAGCGACATCAGCTTTTACATTAGTGTCATAAACGGTTAGTTGGGTGGTAGGTGTAACAGTAGCAGGAGCTCGACCTATTGTTCTATATCTGGTGTTGTTATAGCTGTCAACTACCCTCTGTAATATATCTATCCATTTAAATGATCCTCGGTAGCTAAACTCTTTATACAGCTTTTGCTTAATTGTACGGATAACGCGTTCAACTATCGAAGCCTTAATTACGGAATATGTAGAGTAATGATTTATAGTGTGCTCTTTCATTAATCGTTTAAAATGTTTATTGTAAAACTCTTTCCCGAGATCCGTCTGAAGATTCTTGGGTATGACTGCATTAGCACTCTTAAAGATGCTGCGGACCTGCTTTGCCACCTCTTCTCCGGATTTAGTTTTCAACGGTCGTGCATACAGATATTTCGAATAACAGTTTATCATCAGCAGTATGTAACGATACCCCTTATTTACTTTAGCATAGGGCATAAACTCGGCTAAGTCAGCCTGGAACAAGTCCTGGAAATTTTTTATTATAGTGCGGCGTCTTTGAAAGTTTTTTCTAGCAGCCCTGTGTATTTCATCAACAACAGATTGTTTAGCACTCATCATCATCATACAATTAATCTCAACGACACCGAGAGAGCAACGTCTCAAATAATTATATTGGCAGCAGCCGTGTTTGATGAATACTGAATAATGTTAAAAGTAATATATCATTATATACCCGAAATATTCTATTCTATGATGCCTTCCTCCTTAAGTTCGCTTATAATTGATATTATTTCGTTTTCATTCTGTGGACTACTGTTGCCGGCACTCTTTACAGCATATAACAATCGCAGCCTGTCGACTAGCTCGTTAGCCTTATTCCAGTAGACGTATTCGACTTTGCAATCGCTTAATTTTTTAAAATTTGAAGATGATGATAGTCTAATGCCTAAACCTTTGATTCTGGGTAAGTTCGGTTTAATTATATAATCATACTTCCAAAGTTTAACAGCTGTTAGTTTACGGTGTGGTCTATATGATTTCTTATGTGCATTAGTAAGGGCTATTATCTGCATATAATTATTGATATCAGCTTGCGATGGTATAGACTCTAATTCTCTAAATGTGAGTAAGTCAAATAGACCGGGTGTTGCTTCGAAAACGTTGTTTTTAATTATGATGTTTGTATCACGCATAGTCACAGGGGAAGATGCAAATGTACACACGTCTCGATCAATTTTATATCTAATACCGAATCTAGTTCTATCTATATTTTTGTTTCCGACAGCGTTAGCTATTAGCATACCGTAATGAGTAGGGAGATCAAGAGTTTTATTAGATTCTTCTTCTTCATCTGTTTCCGATGATGATGCTGATGCAGCAGGCTGTTTGTTAACTTTCAACGGGGGAATGTAACTAGCAGTAGTAGTAGTAGTAGCAGCAGATGGTTGTGTTTTAACTTTCAATAGAGATACGTTAGAGATGTTTACTGATTTAGCAATGGTTTCCAGCGGTGATATAACTGGATTGTGCGTGACGCGATACATACGTTCTGCTTCTGCTCTATCACGACGAAAGCAGGCAAATTTCTTACGTATAGCATTACGAGCGTGTATTATTTTACGCTTTAAACTCAGATCATACGTGTCGGACATGTCGGCGGTGCAGAGATTACTAAACGAATCGACTCTAATTATAAACTTATATATGAATCAAAACCCTTCCGGTATCGGCCCCGATCTAGAGAGCTGTCTTTATTAATTACCAGGAAATCATGTGGTTCCTTCCAACACAGAGAGCAAATGTTTTTGAACTGATCATAGCTAATACCGTCTCCTACAACATGATCGCTAAACACGTGTTTTAAGTTCAACTCGTCTTGTCTAAAGAGAATAATTAGGTTTGCATTGTCCCTAATCAGATGTTTCGGTATCTTGGCGTACGTTTGACCTAGATAAAAACAGTCGACGCCCTTATGCCTACCCATGCTAAAATATTCTCTATTCTTTTCCTGCTTGCTGCAAATTATATCATCAAAAATGAACACAGAATTAGGTTTAACATCACCGGGACTGATTACGTCATGGTTTTCGCTAAATTTATGATATCCCATACCTGTAAGTGGTTTCATAACACGTCTTAAGAATTCATATTTAGGCTGAAATAAAGACTTGGCGTATAGGAAGATATTTTCAAATTTTAATCCGTTTTCGCTAATAAGTAAACCTAACATAGCATTAGTTTTACCGCAGGAAGATGGACCGCTCAATATTGCTATACATGATACAGGTAACAGGTCGCCATGTTTCCTAACATCCTCGCCTGATCGTTGTAAAGATGTATCATCGCGGTCGTCTAGGTTACATATGTTTAGTGACTTATTTTGTTTAACAACCTTCATTACGGTATGCGTACGTGTCTAGTCACGGTCTCGTTAAACGGATTATACTCGATTAGTGCGTCGTGAAGGATCAAACAATACGCCTTAGTTGTGTTCGTAAATGCTGCAGAAGACTCGAGTTCTAGTCTAATATCGACAGTGGAATCCTTAAAACTCTCTACCTGTCTTGAACAGTCAATAACAAAAATCGGGTACGTTTCAAACGAATTGTAGCTGAGTAAACAGCTCTCAGCCGCACCTCTACCTATACCGTCATAGTAGTTCTCACGAAAACGAATATAATTCAGATACGCAGGAATGTAGTCCCTACGGCTGAAATCGAGATTTAAACGCTGATGTGGGAACACTTGCTAATTTAAATACAACTTAACGTCGACCAAGTTCGAATGAGTAAATGTAGTCGGGTTACCCGCTCTTATACCCAGCTGACGCTCGTCTTGTAAAACTACAAAGACCCAGCGCGGTTTCTCTAGATCATTGGAGTTCTTTACCCGCCAAACCTGGTTTTTAGTAGTTCCCAACGAGGGTAACTCGTGTAATTCCCAACGTCTGAACGGAGCGATAATAGAAGAATTATCTCTTAAACTCTCCACCAGGTTCACTTTGCTTTCATCTGATAACAGTATATGCGGAACTTCCCACGAGAGGTTATCAATCTTGAAATCTACATCGGTACCTGCATCACCCGCGTCGCTTTTATAGCAATTAAAATCGTTCTTGGCGCGAATTAAAGCTAGCTGACAACTCATATGAGGTATTACTTTTCTATAATCGTCTGCAAATCCAAAGATATCTTTTAATGGTATTCTACATGTGAAATGAAAGACGTTATTCCCCTGGTTATGTAACAAATCATTATCGCTAGTAATCCCTAAGTTCCATGCATTGCAGGTTAAAGCTCTATCCTCGGCGCCATGTGAAACGAGACCTTTTATAGTGCTTGTAATGCCAGGCTGTTTACATACATCTATGAGCTGGTTTGCGCCAAAAAAAAGTTGAATTTCATCAAACAGAAAGTGGGCGAAATTGTTTACCAGAAGGAATTGCTTGTTTGCAGCACGCGTTATGCTACCTTTAACAAGTACATAGCTGTCATACAAAGCTAAAACGTTATCGGAATTTTGTATGCTGATTCTAATGGTGTCGGAATGATTGGCATTTAACGTAAACGACAGATAGGTATAAAAATCCTCTTTTATTATATCTGTATCGACGCGCGGCTTCCCAAATATGTTTAATTTATCAATGGTAAAGGTGTCGGTGTTAATATGCATTTTACTTCGTTTTGACATGCTGCTGCTGTTATCGTACTTTAAAGCCTAAAGATTCAAGAAAAAGGCGACGAGCTTTAGTTAGTTTTAATCGAAGGTCTGCACTGGTCGACCATCGACGGTGGGTTTGATGGACATATGCTGATGTTTTTATAGCTAAAGTTTATTCCCATTTTTCACGTTTAAGTTCTAGCCTGATGCTCGTGAAAGTGTCTTCAGACAAATTTATCAACTCTCCACGCGCGTCTACCAGTCTAATGGTAATGTTGTCGATCTCGGTGACAGTGATGGGAAAGTAAATCACATGCCATGGCTCCTTTTCAATCAGATAACCTGGTGGTACGCAAACACCGAATTCGAAGATTGTATGACCTGCTTGATTGTTTCTATATGAGCCGCCTGTAATATTCGTGTCTACAAAGATGTTTGGAGTTGAAAGTATATCGACAACTCGATCTGATACGTGTCTACTACCGGGTTCTAGCACGCGCTTCTTAAATCCTAGTAGGGATCCTATGTTATCGGGTTTGGTAAAATCAATCAACTCGGTAGCTGATTCAATCTCACACTTTCCCGTATTAGTGTTAGCTTTGATTTGTAGTAGTAGATCTCCCTCTTCCGGATCACCACTAATTTGATTCTTTATATAGTTAACGATTTCAGCCAACTCGTAGCTACCCGGTTCAATAGTTATTTCCTTTTCTCCGTAATAAAATTTATTTTTGCCTGGGTATATATTCCGTATAGTGTGACTTGTATATAAGCCTACTAAACCTAGTGAGTATTCGTAACGCACGTGATCTAGTGTTATAGGTGGATAAATACGATCCGTAGAAAGCTTGTTCCCTGTACCGTACACCGTGATGGTCCTAGTCATACTTAACCGATTTACACTTTCACCTCTCTTTTATACAAAAATCGTAGACACAGATGTCCGCAGTTGTATGTATTGAACTTTTGTTCTTGGGCTACGTTGTAGTATACGGCGCAGCGAGGCCCTAAGTATTTCACAAGTTCAGCTGGCGGTCTTAGGTCTCCGAAGGGGTCATAGTACAAAACCACGTTTCGATCCTTTCTATAAGCAACCCAATGAGTATCTCCGTTGTCAATGACACCGGCGTTCAAGACGTTCTTGATCTCCGTTGTTGTTGGCAACGTAAAAATCATTCGATGTTGCATAACAGCCACACGTGACATGCTGCTTTTTATCTCCTTGGTTACGCGTATGATGACACAGACAAGGCAACTTGCTTCATTATACAATAAATTCTAAATCGGAAGTCGTCGCTGAAACCTGAATGTGCTATGCTATTATACAAGTCACTTCTACGACCACTAATACTCTATGCTAGCCCGGTCTGGCTCAATACTTCCAAAACCAATATGCAGAAATTGCAACGCTTTCAAAACAAGGTTCTTCGAATTGCAGCAAACGCCCCATGGTACATCCGAAATGATCAACTCCATTACGAATTATGTGTATCAACAATCCAAGACTTCATGCTAAAATGTGCTAAAAAGTTCTTTATTAATGCAAGCGCGTGCGATGGTGCAGTGTTTTTTAACCTCTGTCATAAAGGCATACATACTAGATTAAAACGAAAAATGCCGCAAGATCTTATAGCTTCCGAAGACGATAGTGACTAGCCTAATCCTTAACAATTATACTTAAACAGTTATAAACTTAATTTGACCTGCTTGAGACATTAGTATAGTCTTGTCATTATTCTGTTAATTACTAGCTAGATTATAAATGTCATGTATAACATCTGTATGTTGATCTGACAATACACGATATATTTAAAAAAAAAAAAAAAAACAATAAATTCGGATGAATTTTAAAAAGGAGAAATTAGGATTGAAATACGAAATAAAATAAAACAACTTATGCAATACGGAGATCAAGCTACTTTGAATCCTCGAAGATGTTATAATACATCTTCTCGGATTTAAAGTATCGCTTGATCTCCTAATTACATGATATATATTATTTTACAAAGGAAAATTGTAATTGACATAACTTTCTTATTTTATTTATTAAGTAACTAGGTATATGAAAATGTAACAATGTAACTAGATTTTAAGTTTCAATTAGGCATGCATTCCAAATATAACGTGTATAAAGAGTCGTGCACTTTCAAATAAGCGGTACTGTACATGGAAATTTTTCTAATTTGATATCTGTATTATTTCTCAAGTTATTCTATGAAGTAGACAAATAGAGGGTAATACATTCTGAAAATACTTTTGAAAATACTCACGAATTAATTAATAAATAATTATTTAAAAAGTCACTTATTAAATAATTTCTGAATATTTTCAAAATAATTTTTAAAGAATTATTTATTAATTAATTTGTGAATAATTTCAAGATTTCTTGTCGTATTTGTTGTTTTATTAACAATATACTATCTTTTGTAAAAAAAATTGATTAAGACACCAGAACACCAGAATGCATTACTCTCTATTATAACTTGAGAAATGATGCAGATATCAAATTAAAAAAATTACAGATACATTACAATACTATTAGCTACTTATGCCACGGTAACAGTTCAGTCCAATTAGTAAAAATAGAGGAGAATTGAGGTAGATCCTTGGATTTTTGATAGGCCTTCTTTGTGATATGTTAAATAACCATAAAATAGGCCATTAAGCACAACATATCTATGTTCAAAAATGAAATGTTACAAAGCTATAGACCTTCAAAATAAAAAAGTCAAAAATGCAATTTGGATAAAATTTTGTGTTCAAGGACAGTTGTTATTAGAACATAAGTTCAGTGTTATTTTGTGCTTTTGGTAGCTGTAGCGTACCCGCTACCGCTAGATACGGAATTCTGTGCTAGTGATATGTTTAATGAATACACCATTGAATGCAAAATTTAATTCTTTACAAAACAGGTATACTTGACCCAAGTCAAGAAAATAAAGGTAAAACGTCATGCAGTATGACGTACAAACGAAGTAAGAAAGATTTCAAAACAAGGTGAAATGCCCTATACATTTTGGTTTCTATAAAATAATTGTCCAGTACAGGGTATTCTCCTAAAGATATTCTTTTTACTGCAAAATTATCATAATACTACAACCAACAATAATAACAACATCGCTTCATGAATTTTGCAGAAGTGATGCTAAGGTTGCACTGCGAACTCAACTTTTTTTTTCTTAGCTAAGTACTTGATGACGAATACAAGATCGCAATAAGTTATGTTCTAAAGTTGCTCCGTCAAATGTATTGGTAGAAATTGTTGCTCTACATACAGGGTGTTTTACTCAACTTTCGTATAAATTGCATGTGTGATAGTATTCATCAATAGGAACAAAAAACTCTTTTTGTTTTTACGCAAATCGACATAAATTTGCTAAAAATGTCAACTTTTGGGAACAGCTGGAAATTATAGTCAAAACAAACTGCGACATCACCTAGCAGCAGCTGCGTCAATGTATCAGATAGGCACATCCAGCTCCAAGTGTGATTCGTAAATCAGTGACCTGCTACCCACTTTTCAAAAACCATTCTTTTTTCGGTTATTATGAAAGATAGACACTAATGATTTTCAGCTTTTTTGTTGCATTTTATGTGTACTACCACCTATTCAGAGGATACGAATCTTACATCCAGTGAAACATCCTGTATGATATATATTCATGCGCCAATTAAATAAGCTTTATTTTATATAACCCACTTAACAACCAGTCCATAAACCTAACAGTTTTTGAAAACAAAACGACAAAATCCATTTGGGGGCGTGGTTTAATATTGATATTTTACAAAGTTCAGGATATTATCTACTCGTAAACATGAACAAATCAAGCATAAAGTCATTTTCAAGTTTAGCTGATCAAAATACACTACATTTGATTAGTTTAACCTAGATTAAAAAATAACAGTTTCTATTTTTACTGTGCGTTTGTACAGTTACAAGAAAATTATGGAACGTTCGATCCTTACTTTCTGTTTAATGAATTTGAAGGTACAAAACAGTATATGTAAATTTTGGACGTGATATGTCTTTGAAGGGTGATCAAAACCCATACCAATCCGAAGATCACTCTGAAATACAAATTGAGAGAAATTCTGAACTTATCCGACAGCGCGAGTCTGGATTTCGCAAATTGTTCGACGACATTAAAGTTAGACTGTGTCACGCATCTGAACTTAGTTCGGCACGTTATAATTTACGACGTAGAGACGTTACGTTTGTGATAGGTCAACAGGTCTGTAGACGTAACTTTGTATTGTCCGATGCCGCAAAATACTTTTCCGCAAAACTAGCTCCGAAGTTTATCGGGCCATTTATAATTTCCAAAAGAGTGTCACCTTGGACATATTCGCTTAGAAGTTTAGATGATAAACCCCAAGGGGATTGGAATGTTAAAGATCTTAGATCTATTCCCGAATAGGATCTCAATCTCTTCAGATCATGTCAAAGAATTTCTAGGAAATTCTTTGGTAAGTTAGGGGAGAATTATTACGGATCATATTTCCAACTACTTCTCGAAGCTTGTGGATCGTTATTTAGCAACTATTATTTCTTAGCGTAAGTTGTTATGTTGGTTTGCCTTGAGTATTTTTAATATAAGGTTTCATCAAGTCACCAGTTTTACTAGTTTTTGGTTTCCTTGGTATTTTTTTTGATGATCTAAAATATCTGTCAGCTGGTTGTGGTTGCAATTTCGCGGAATTATAATTTGTATTTTTATTACCCTTGAATAGGGATATATCCGTGAAATTGGTAATTGGCGAGTTACCGTTTTCTGAATCTCATTTCTACCTTTTCGTGCTCGCTAATCTCTTGAAGAGGATCTGCAGCCAACCACAGTCCCCGGCTACTTTGATTTCTTTCTAGTTGAAGTAATAATCTCCCGACATCATCAACCAAACCGTTTATTGTTTCCAATTGCCTGTTTGTCTATAGCCATAAAACCCTCACTGAGAGGTAAGTGGTATTGGTTAAAGGTATTGACTTTATGTTAAATTCATTTTTCTCTTTTTAGGATTCTTGGTTTTGGGTTTCTCTTTAAGTTTCCCTTTATTGCGTTACCTATTGTTGTTATTTGTACCATTGAAGTACTCCTCCAATTCCCCTTCTTTACCGCTACTTTGCTCGAGAACAGCTGTAAGGTTACTCTAGTGGAGACAGCGCGACCGGCATGGTGTGTTGGATTCTTTCCAGATAAGTGCCGAGAAAGATACATTTATAGTAGTTAGGCAACACCGATTCTAGCTCAAAATCCCATGTTATTTTAAAGGGGCCTCAAAGTTAGCGAAAACACCACAAATTCAAGATGGCGACCGCGCCTACTGCTTCTGATTGGCTATCCCTACTCCTGTAGCTCCTCCCCTTGCTTCTGATTGGTCGACGCCATCTTGGACGATGCGCCTGCTGTTCTCTGATTGCACGAGTGCCATTTTTGGATGACACGCCTGCTGTTCTCTGATTGGACTAGCGCCATTTTGAAATACACGCCTGCTGTTCTCTGATTGGACGAGGACCATTTTTGAACTTTGGGCGCCATTTTACCACGCCAACCATGAAGGGAAACTGTATGACCTGCAGACTGTGTACTACTACTAGAGGGCGTCATGAAGAAAGGGTGCCAAGGTTTATCATTTTATATTAATAAATTTTACTGATTTCTTAAAATAATTATCGTCATTAATACTTTAATTACATATAATAATTTAAGATAATTAATTCAGCATTAAAATTTTAAATTGTTTATATTATTAACAACATGAAAAGTGTTAAAAAAAATTTCGAATCAATTCTCAGATAGATTAGCATTTACCTGTAGAATCTGCCTGTCAGAACAAGATATCATTAGGTAGATCATTAACGCAGTTGTATATCTAGCATACCATAATATTATAACAACCTTTTTAATAAATATCACAACATGGGATATCTCACTCACTCTCTCCTATTAGAGGATGTATTAAAGAGCCTTCTCACTCTCTCCTATTAAAGGATGCATTTAAGAGACGTCTCTCTCTCACTCTCTCGCTCTCTCTCTCTCTCTCCCTTCATCCTAATGCTAGTAAATGAAACAGTATTGGATAGAGGTGACCGTTACGTCTACTGGGATTGGTTCGGACTCTGATTGCTCGATAGCTTTTATCCATACCCAGATGGTTGGTCGGTCTGTCATTCTGAAACATGCTCTGATTGGTTCGGTCATTTTTCTCCCTACCATAGACGATCATCTTGAAACCCCTACCCCTAGCGGTTAATGTCTTGCGTACCTAGCTAGCTATCTCTCGCTACCTACAAGTTCTGCCGCCTTTCTCTCTCTCTCTCTCTCTCTCTCTCCTTCTCGCTGTCCTGCGTACCTTGCTATCTCTCTCTCTCAACGAAGAAATCTGTATTATCGCCTAACAATTTCCGGATATTTGCTAATAGATGTAGCGTTAGTATGAATACCTAGTATAATAATATAATATTTATTCTGAATAGTAATTTTACAGAATCACAAGGAGATGATTCAGCATAAGCTGCTCTTCCATCATCCCCTTGGAGTACAAGAACAAAAAAAAATAGCAAGATTACACAGATAATACAATCTATACAGAACACAAAATAAGATAAATAGAAAAACTATAGTATATATAAATATATATCAGTATACATATATAAAAATATCTCACAAAGAATGAATTACATAGACTATTTACGAGCTGGTATATCAATTGGTTAATAGTAACTTTTTGAACAAAGCTTTTTTAAATTGTTTAATAGTAAGCGTTTTAATGGAAAAGGGTATCTCATTATAAATGTTTGCGATAGTATAAGTAAACGAACGTTGATAAAAAGTAGTATTATGTCTGGGGATGGTCAACAGACCTCTATGGCGCAGATTTATATTGTGCACATCTGTCCTGTACCTAATTTTATTGTATAAATAGGGAGGCTGCTTGTCAGATATTATCTTATGGTAGAATGCAGCTGTTTGTAAGTAAAATCGTTTTTTCATATTAAGCCAACCGGTATCCATTAGTTTATGTGAAATATGCTCGTATTTTGGAATTCCATAAATAAGACGCAAACAAGAATTTTGAACACGTTGAATACGTTGAGTTGTCTCATAATCCAGACATGGGCTATACACAGGAACACAATAATTAAATTGTGATAAAACCATGGACTCGCATAGTAAAATTTTCGATTCTTTACTTAAATAATCTTTATGAGGAAAAATAAGTTTTAAGTTATAATAAGCTTTTTGTATATATTTAGAGACTTGCTTTCCAAACCGAAATGTTTTGTCAAAAATTACTCCAAGATTCTTAGCATTTTCTACTATAGGTACTTCAATTTCCCCAATTTTAATAGGTGGCACTTCAAGTGTGTCACTTGATTTTCCTAATAATAGTGCACACGATTTCGTTGGATTTAACATTAATGCATGTTGTAATGAAAATTCAGAGACGGCTTTGAGACCATTATTTAAAATTTCAGTTGCTTTTTTGATATCACTTGGCTTAAAGGAAAAGTAAATTTGAGTATCATCAGCATACATGTGAACATTACAGGTCCCCACACAACCACAAAGACCGTGCGTGTACAAGGTGAATAACAGAGGTCCCAGTATGGATCCCTGTGGCACCCCTCTGATAACATCGACAGGCGAGGATACCTCATTAGGCATTTTGACTCTTTGTGTTCTATTACACAAATAGTTTCGAAACAGACCAATCGCATTTTCACTCAGACCTAAATAATGTAATATTTTGAGAAGTAAATCATGATTTATTGTATCAAAAGCTTTACTATAATCTAATAACACTAAAAAGGTAGATTTCCCTTCGTCGTACGCTTTAAAGACATCATCAGTAATGTGAGATAAAGCAGTTGAACAGCTGTAACCAGACCGAAAACCTGATTGATATGTTGGTAATAAGTTATTATTTTCTAAATATTCCCGAATTTGCATGTTAATAATCTTTTCAAATATTTTTGAGAGTGTTGGAAGAATGCTGATTGGTCTATAATCCTTATAATCCACAGGATGTTCTGTTTTCCCTATCGGTGTTATCAGAGCTGACTTCCAACTATCAGGAAATTTATTCTCTAAAATACAAACATTAATTATATGTACTAAAAACTGTATAATAAAAGGACAACATAACTTAATCATTTTGATATTTAATCCATCTAATCCCGTTGAACTACTTTTTAAAGAACTAATTATTTTGAATACAATCTCGTAATCTATAAGCTTAAAGTTAAAAAGAATATCATTACTTAACGTATTATTCTTGTAGAAATTTAAAGTGTTCTGATCAACAGCCATAGAAGGAATGCTATCGACAAAAAACTTGTTTATTTCATGAATGTTACCATCAAAAGAATTATTATCATTATTTTTGGAATGAACAATATCTAGACGTTTGAATTCTTTCCACATCACATTAGAGTTACTGCTAGCGAGCTTGAACTGCAAGTAAGCCCGTTTTTCATTTTTTATTGCGATATTTGTGAAATTGCGCAACATCCTATAATATTCACATGCAGCTGCTGTTTTTAACATTTTAAATTTAGTTTTTGCTTTGTCTCTTAGTTTCATAAGTAGTCTAACGTTATCGGTTAACCAAGGTGCAGGTTTTTTTGTAACTGTAATGGTTCTCCACGGTGCATGCTTGTCAAAAAGACTTCGTATATAGCTAACTAAAATATCTACCTTCCTATTAACGTCGTTTTCATAGAAAATATCATTTAAAGAAAGTGTTTCTAAGTCGTTGTAAAAATCTTCATGATTGAAATTTTTGTAATCACGATAAGTATAGGTAGTTGGGATGCGCGGTATTTTTTGACATGTTATTTCACAGCTTACTAAGTCATGATCAGACAAATGAAAATTCTCGACATTTGATTTTCTTATAAGTGAAACTTTAGAAATAATTATGATATCTAACAACGAATTTAACCTAGTGGGTTCTTTGATAATTTGAGTGCAATTTAAACTTTCTAACATATTATTGAAATATACTGTTGCAGGGTTATCTACCATAAGAAAATCAACATTGCCATCACCCATGCATACAACATTATCAGAATATGGTGTGCACAACATAATTGAGTTTTCAACTTCATCTACAAAAGCTTTATAGTTGAAAGTTGGAGGCCTATAAAACACTCCCAGCACAACACTTTGACTATTTATCTTGATTTGTAACCATAGTTGTTCTATTAAGTCGTTTGTATCAATAATTAAACTAAAAAGCTTTTGCTTTATGTAAAAGGCTACCCCCCTCCCCTTCCATACCTATCCTTGCGTATTAGTTTGTAGTTTTTAATATTAAGAGCTCTCGAATTTATGTCTTCTGATAACCACGTCTCTGATAAGGCCAGTATATCGAATGTTGTAACCAGATCCTTAATGTCTTTAATTTTAGGTAATAACGATCGGACATTGACATGTCCAATTCGCAAATAGTCCATGGCGTATACGTAACTAAAAAATAATGTTAATATAAAAGATAATAAGTAGTATTATTAATAATTTGTTAAATAAATGAAAGAACGTCTAGTGTTAATAACAGTGATGGTAATAAATTAATAAAATGTATAAGAATATTAATTTTATAGAATGACAAAAAAAAATTTCACGCTATATTATAAATCAATTTTTAATATAATAATAAAACATACTAATTAATTAATGTAAAACAACTAAAGTTTTGTATTGTAATGTATAATAACAATATAATTTGCAATAAAGATATATAATCACTAAAACTAAAAATGAACAAGAACAGAAAAAAGATCTTTTCTATATACCAATAAATATAAACAAGATATTTAATTAAGTGAGTGATTAATCCTAAAAAAAAAATCTTTGTTTTGCAAGTTGCTGATCAGATTATCAGTAATGTTATAATAAAGAATATTCGATAAGTAGGTATCAACTATAAATAATAAATGTTAAAGTAACGTATTTTCTTTCAAAATAAAAATATCAGTGCTATCATATCGCCGCAGTATCAGCATAATTTATTTAAACATTTAATACCTTCAGCTATATTAAATTTGTGAATTTTATTATTCACTTTTAAGAACAAATTGCAATTATTAGTAAAGACATTACCATTACCCAAGCGTTTGACAGCTTCTTTTAACAGTAATGCACGAACGTGAGTTAGTAGATACGCCCATTCGTGATCTGATTGATCGATAGCTTTTATCCATACCCAGATGGTCGGTCTGTCATCTTGAAACACGCTCTGAATGGTTCGGCCATCTTTCTCCCTACCATAGGCGATCATCTTGAAACCCCTACCCCTAGCGTTTAATGTCTTGCGTACCTAGCTAGCTATCTCTCGCTACCTACAAGTTCTACTGTCTTTCTCTCACGCACACACACACACACACACACACCCTGTACTCTTTCTAACTTTTCTAGAAGAAGAAGAAATAATAATGCCATATAGGAATTATGTTTCTACTTTTCGTGTACCCTCTCTCGCGGATAACGATCTACCCTTTTATATAGTCGCCCTTCTCCCTTTGCTAGTAAAATGAGACATCACCAGCCCTAGAATTTTATATTTCGCGGATGACTACAAGACCGCTGTATTCTAATGAAACACCAGCCCTAGAATTTTATATTTCGCGGATGACTACAAGACCGCTGTATTCTAATGAAGTTTTCTACACCAAAGAGATCATGAAATTTAAAGAAACCGACAGTCTTTTACACAACCGCGAGGTTTGCAAGCTCGTCTAACCGTCATATCTATGTCAGTAGCTGCCCTTCGTGAAGGGCTTTCGGATCTCAATGTTAAGAAAATTACGTTAAAATAAATACACACAGACTATTGAATCACGTTCAGGAATCGGAATGGTTTCTAACACTAACATGTATCAACGGACAAATATTTGTCAACGGACAAATTAACTACATAAAAAGAGAAAAACCTAATTCTAATGCAGAAAATGTATAGACTTACCCCCTCCCAGGCGTATCACATTTAAATTAAAAACGGAAAAACAATAAATATTTACACTTTCAACCACCTCACCTCATCAAGAAGAAGATTGAATATTCAGGGTAAGCACGCACTTTTAAATTTAAAACTAGTTATTATTAATCTTTCAACCCACTGTTATATACCACACACGCATACAGCGTATAGAAAGTGACTGACGTGGAAAATATCATTTTCAAATATTTAGCTCTCTACGAGACAAAAGGGAGACATTTCATTGGTCGCTTAAAATATAATATGCCTTAGGCTATTACGAATTCCTTTAGACATTTCAAGGGGGTGAAAAACGAGTTTCTACCCCGTCCCGTTGCCGTCATCGCTAGAAATATGCGATTTTATCAGCTGTGGGATCTCTCTACTAGCCCCAGAACCCAAAACCAGGTATAAATAATGTTTTACCTTTTTTCTTAATTTGATTCTTTTCTGTAAAAATATTATCTTGAAACTTTTTATAAAGATAAAAATATTACATTTAATTTATATTAAAATCATCATCAAAGGCCGTCAAAATGCAGCAATTTACAAAACTGCCTGCCGACATCAGCTCTAGAAATATGCAGCAGTAAGGGAGCTCGAAATTGAATAAGAAATAATTAAATTATCCATAATGCAACATAAATATCTAACAGATGCATACGAAATACGAAATTAATATTTATCGATGGATACAATAAAAACTATGGTACTATTTATTATTATACCTGAGCTCGGATACAAAAGCCCAAATACGTCGCACCATTCTATCATTGTAACAGCATAAGTTAATTATAAAAGTTCGATTTTACAACTCTTTTCAACCGGAATTATTAGTATAGTATTATGTTTTTTTTTAATTTCATAAAGCTCTAATGAAGCTAATATAAATATCTTGAAACTTTTTATAAAGATAAAAATATTACATTTAATTTATATTAAAATCATCATCAAGGGCCGTCAAAATCCAAGCAATTTGCAAAACTGCCTGCCGACATCAGCTCTAGAACTATGCAGCAGTAAGCAAATACAAGAGCCATTGCGGACCTGACTGTAGAAAGTGGCTCATTGAGGAACTTAGGCAGATAGCAGAAGGTGTCGAGCTTGTCGCTTGCTAAGTCAAAGTAAGACAACAGGTGACCGTCGTAATCCCTAGCCAAGTATAACAACGCCAATTATTGGGGATACGCCGACTTCATCGTTATCGTAAACGCGGCCGTGGAGACTATAAAATGCATTCGTTCTTTCACATAATAAATTATGTTCATCAGATAATATGTTCCCATTTCCATAACGTTGATTAGTTCCAATTATTATTTAAAATCGTATCAATAAACCCGTTCATTGTCATAATAAGCTAATCATTATCTTGCATAATATTCTATAAAAAGCGTCATATCGGACGAACATATTTATCAAGCAAATTAATAAAACCTTTTAATCAGTATTACACTTTTTAACAACAATCTAATTTAAACAAATATAGAGTTTAAACTTTTAATAGCAAGCTAATTTAAACAAATATAGACAGGCTCAATCTAGCTTATATACACACACACATACACGTACAATATATGTATCATCGTGTTATATTCTATACCAATAGCTCCAATTGTCATACAAAATTTATATATTTCATCTATTTAAAAGACTTACTGCCGATATACCTTAAATTCATTTCCTAACACACACACACCCATACATTTTCAAGCATATTCACATACAATTTCAAACAGATATACATGCACTTTGAAGCATATACACACACATACAGGCCCAATCTAGCTTATATACTCGCGCAATTTACAATCATCGTGTTATATTCTATACCAATAGCTCCTATTGTCATACAAAATTTATATATTTCATCTATTTAAAAGACTTACTATCGATATACCTTAAATTCATTTCCTAAATTAACCTTGTAAGGATGTTTTAGAAGATTGATACATTTTGTCTCTTTTGTTTACAGCCTTAACTAACCCGTCAGTTCTTGTTATCAGATGTAAAGGGCTTTCCTTACAATTGCAGCTGTACCCAGAATTACTGCTTTTTGCATCCATGTGATGGCGTTTTCTGATATCCCCATAATCAGTAGATTCTTCACGAGTTTTTTTTTTATGAATAATACCATTAGCACTAATGATTATTGGCAGTATTTTAACCTGCTTAGCTTACCACAGTTGTTTGATCTCATAGGCTAACGGTAAGTATTTAGAAATCTTGTTCTCGTAGGCTTTTGCTCAGATCCTCGTCTAGTGGAACAGAGAAATCAATAACCATGACTATTTTGTTAGTTTTATCCAAAGCAACTATGTCTAGTCAGTTATGCTGTACAGGTCTGTCAGTTATTATTGGTGTGTTCCAAAGAATCTTACATTCATCATTTTCCAAAACAGGTTCAGGTAAGTATTGGTAATAGGGTATGAACTTGGTATTAAAATTCCACTTCCCTTTTAGGTTCTGGTGAATGACTTTTCCCAGTGCATCATGTCGCTATATGTAGTAAGTGGATGTCATGTATGTGTACGCTGATATTATATGCTGTATGCTTTCTTCTTATGTGCTTTCATGCTATTAAACAATGATATGTAAATAAGCACTATTGGGACACGTCAATAAATATAGTTGGTGTACAACAACATCAAAACGTCTGCGGTATGTGGTAATGGATGACGTAGTTTTGTTTAATAGCGTTATAAAGTGGCTAGTGGTAGATAAGGATGTTCTCGTTTTTCAGTTTAATAGCTTTTATGCACCTTTAACCACTCAAACTTGACACCATTTTACAACAACAACAACATAATCATGAATAAGTGGTTGGTGTATTTTTGCATACGAAACAATGGAGCAGATAAACCCTCAATTCTAGCATTAGCGTATACAAGGTATTTATAATTTAGAAAAAGTTAATCTTGCTTGAAAAGTGTACAATTATTATTAAAACACAAAAAAAAAGGGTAAAACCAACCATGCCATAGTTAATACGCAAATCCTACCTTTTGGTCGATTCAGTTACCATTCTGCCCCCGGGAAAAATATCATCCCACGGAAGCAGTCTAAACTTATACCCAACCTATATGAAAAGACCAACTATGTGACCTATTACAGAAATCTACAACAGTACTTATCAGCATAAGATTAATGTGCTATTATAGTTATCCGAGAACAGATAATTGTTTAGTTATTTAATTATCGTTTTGTTGTTCAATAAAAATTTTTGAGAAAGATGAATAAAAGATTAATGTTTTATATGCGTGTATTATTACTATTCTCCCCATCTGTACCACGGTATGAAAAAAGGTGATAGCTATAACTGAGAGAGAAGCAAGAATGAAGTAATTACCTACACACCTGCCTGTGATGATGATGACGTGTCAACGACAGGATGAAACTTGTCTGCCAGCGATGACTGCTTGTTTACCGTATGCATGTTACTGAGCATGCGCTGGATCTAGGTAAGTACAAGTGACTATATAAAGTCGACCGTTGTTAGCGTGTAGCAGTAGGCAGTACGTGTGCAGCAGCAGTAGCAGTAATTACGATGATGGCTAGCAGTCCTAATTATTGTTATGATAACTGTGAGAGCGAACCTCTGGAAATAGGTAAGTTATTGTTGTTTATAAAACTTAAAGTTTGTATGCTAATTTGTGTCTATTTTATTGTGTATATCATTATCAACAGCAAGTACCGACAAGTACAGCGAGAACGGTCAAGCATCGAACAATGAAGAACTAGGTAAGGTGTTTAAAACTTTTGTATGTTTATTCTTATATTAACCGATTATTGTATTATTGTTTTAGCGTTCCTGTTGCAGCAGCCGAAGAATGACTCTGGTCAAAGGGGTTGCAACATACAGTGTCCGGTTTGCTTCAAGTCTTTCGCGAAGCCATTCACCTGCAAGAGACACGTAAAAACCATGCACGAATCAGACAGAATCCAATGTTCTAGTTGTGTCAAAACTTTTTTAAACGCCGATGCCTACAAGATACACAAGAGAGCCGTCCACGAAATAAACAGAATCCAGTGCTCTAGCTGTTTCAAAACTTTTTCACGTCGTGACCACTTAAAACGACATATTAAAAACGTCAATGAATCAGTCAATGTCCAGTGTTCTAACTGCTTCAAATGTTTTTCACGCACAGACAACTTAAAAAAGCATATTAAAAGCGTCCATGAATCAGTCAGAGTCAGGTGTTCTAGTTGTGTCAAAACTTTTTCACACGTTGACAGCTTAAAAAGGCATGTGAAGAACGTACACCATAGCGCATCTGTTGTGAAGACAGGAACGGGGAGCAAACACTGACGTCGTTGAGACAGAGGATATGACCGCAACTACGCTGACGGCTGATTATCGTGCCAACTATGAAAGTAACGAAGAATTAGGAAAGGTTACAGGGTCAACAAGTTATTCCACGGACTAGTATCTCTGCGAGGGCATACAACGTCGACGCAGAGATCCGTAGAACTACAATAGCCATAGAAAGCAGCTTATTATCTATATACCTGTATTATGCTGTGTATACTAAATAAATGTTTGTAAAATATGTTTATATGTTTTATTTTTATCACGCCCATACTCTGATTTCTTGTACAACAGGGCTGACTAGGCCATTTTTTTTTTGTTTCAAGACTGTTTCTAGCCTAGCGACATAGTATATGTTAACATTTAATATTATATATAATTATATGTATATATCTGTCACGATCTATATATTTACTTGAATATTTATTAAACTGCCTACACAGGAATAATAATAAGACAAAACATAGAGTTAGGTTAAATTGTATTACGCACAATGCATAACACCGTCCGTCTTTGTAGATACATTTTTAAATGGAGCTCTGGTAAACCTATTTGTAAAAATATAATATCAAAACGATATGTCATATTGTTCTACCTGTAAAGAGACGAAAGCTCTTACATACCGTTTAGTTAAAGCTAGGTCTTATTTTTATTTATTGATTGTAGTTCTCCTGCTTTTAGTAACTACATATACTGATTATTAAATTTTCAAGACTGTTTCTAGCCTAGCGACATAGTATATGTTAACATTTAATATTATATATATAATTATATGTATATATCTGTCACGATCTATAAGTAGGTATTGCGCCACCTGAGACCAGCCCCTCCAGTTTTTTTGGCCACGCCTGCTGCGCTCTGATTGGCTATCCCCTCTCCTCTAGCTCCTCCCCTTGCTTCTGATTGGTCGACGTCATCTTGGATGACACGCCTCCTGTTCTCTGATTGGTTAACCCCCACCCCTGTAGCTCCTCCCCTTGCTTCTGATTGGACGAGCGCCATTTTGGGCCTTTGGGCGCCATTTTGGCCACGCCCGTCCGCCATTACGGGAATCTGTATTACCGGCAATCTGTGTGCTGCCAATAGAGGGCGCAATGCTACAATTAGTGTGTATTGCTAAGAGAGGGCGTCATGAAGAAATCTGTATTATCGACGGGCTGTGTATTACTACTACTACTACTAGAGGGCCGCGGCGTCATGAAGAAATCTGTATTACTACCGGTATGATGTAGAGGCAACCATTTTATATCACAGCATGTGGTGCGCGCGCTAAATTTGAATCTGTACTGTGAATCTGTCAATTTAAAATTTGTCATTTGTGCATATGTCATTTTTACATCTGTCATTTTAAATCTGTCAATTTTACTGCTGTCATTTATACGTATGTCATTTTTACATCTGTCATTTTAAATTGTCAATTTTACTGCTGTCATTTATACGTATGTCATTTTTACATCTGTCATTTTAAATCTGTCAATTTTGCTTGTCATTTTAAATTTGTCATTTTTGCATATGTTATTTTAAATCTGTCAATTTTACTGCTGTCATTTTTACATCTGTCATTTTTACATCTGTCCTTTTAAATCTGTCAATTTTGCTTCTGTCATTTTAAATTTGTCATTTTTGCATCTGCCATTTAAATCTGTCATTTTGAATTTGTCATTTTTGCATATGTCATTTAAATCTGTCAATTTAAATCTATCATTCTTAAAGCAACCATCTTACCAGATTTGAATTTTAGCGCTAACTCTGGGATTGGATCCTTTCACTAAGCTGAAACTCTCTCTCTCTCTCTCTCTCTCTCTCTCTCTCTCTCTCTCTCTCTCTCTCTCTCATAGTATGACTACTTACCGGATTTGTAGCTTAGGATGTTCGCCGTCGGAAAGCTTCGGCTTTATTCGTGTACTCTGTCGCTGATGACAACGATCTACCTTTTTATATAGTCAACCCCTTCACCCTGTGCTAGTAAATGAAACAACAACAACAATGTTTACACATATTATTTATTTTGATATTTAATGGACAATTGTAACATATGATTTGACAAATTATTCATTACACAGTATGAGTTGAGATCATCGCGTAACACTTGCAAATTGTTCAAATATTTTTGCAGTCTATTTCTAAGATAGTTTATTTCCGCCATGGTGTTCTTAATACGACGGTGCAAACGTTGTTGTCGTTGACGTCTCCGACTGCTGCTGTTGCTGATATGATTGCAGTCGTGTACGTACGGCATCGATAAACTTTTGCGGATAATGTTTTATTATTTCTAATAAAATGAACGAGTTCAATCCACCACCAATTGCTGCTGCTGCTGTGTTGTCTATTAAACTGGTAGCTGAGTAGTATCCGCATAACAGTTCGGACGTGAATAAAATTGAATCGGATGTCGGGAGCGATTTATAGGCGTCTTCATGGCGTCTCAGTTGACCTTCTGCTACGTTCTCCATGTTTGCGTGGTAGAAACGTGAAAAGTCGAGGTGACGTAACGTTCGAGCATGATGATTGATCAACGGTGCTAATTGCATTATAGACTGAAACTCGTAATCTTTTAAGGTTATAGTCCGCTGTGTATCATGTATGGCAACCCTGTTGCCGAAAAACTCGTTGTGAATAATCTCGATGTATAAATTGTCACATAGATGGAATTTCAAATGTTTATCGCAATGTAGTACACTGTTGTCCTTGTTGCAACAGCAGCAACCATGAAAGAAATTTTTAAACAGTGCCTCGACTCGTATATCATACAGCTCGAACCAGTCCCGTTCCGACAACACCAATTCACCATACTCACATATGCTATTCACGCACTCGAGCTTCACTACCACGGCAAATTCTCCCTGGGCGTCGTCATCGGGCGGAATAAGTCCTACTTGGATGTTGTGTATATGATCGTAGTTTTCTTTTTCCCCTGGAGGTTTCGTAACATACAACGGATACTGGACAGCCCCGAGCAGCTGAACACGTACTTCACGTTTAGCTGCTGCTGCTGCTACCGGTGTATCTATGATGGTAAAGTTTGCTGATGCTGCTACAGCGTCATCAGTGTAGTATAGAGGCTGCTGCTGCGACAGGAACGCTAAACAATAATAATACAATAATCGATTAATATAAGCATAAACACACACACAAAAGTCTTAAACATCTTACCTGTTTCTTCGACTTCGTTGTTCCACGCTTGACCGTCGTCGTTGTAGGTACTTGCTGTTGATGATGATGATGCATGATCTGCAACATCCGAACCTTCTTCATCTAAAGAAGTAACAAAATAGACACAAATTAGCATACAAACTTGAAGTTTTATAAACAACAATAACTTACCTATTTCCAGAGGTTCGCTCTCACAGTTATCATAACAATAATTAGGACTGCTAGCCATCATCGTAATTACTGTTGCTGCTGCTGCTGCTCTTGCACACGTACTGTCTACTGCTACACGCTAACAACGGTCGGCTTTATATAGTCACCTATACTTACCTAGATCCAGCGCATGCTCAGTAACACGCATACGGTAAACAGGCAGGCATCGCTGGCAGACAAGTTTCATCCTGTCGCTGACACGTCATCATCATCACAGACAGGTGTTCGTAGGTAATTACCTCAATCTCTCTCTCTCTCTCAGTTATAGCTATCACCTTTTTCATACCTTGGTACAGACGGGTGAGAATAGTAATAATACACACATATAAAACATTAATCTTTTTTATTCTATGACAATATTTCTCAAAATTTTTATTGAACATCAACAAAACAACAATAATTAAATAACTAAACAACTATCTGTTCTCGGATAACCATGATAGAACATCTTTTATTCTACGACGACAATGTTTCTTAAAATTATTAAACAACTAGACAATAATCAAAATAACTAAACAATTATTATTAGTATGAAATAAATAAAGATTATTAAAAGTTTCACAGTTTTATTAAAATATACCTGACAATATTGTTTCGACAGCTATGCTGTCATTATCAAAGGTAATATAATTATAAACAAACACGTCGCTAAGGTAGATACAAAATAGGTAACTAGATAAAATAATAATAATAATAAAAATTAATAATAAAAATCATAATTAAACATCTAATACTTCCAGTAACGGAGAATTACTGAGCTCAAGTTGTTCATTCATTAAAGGTACCCTGAGTTTGTGTTTGTATATCTCAAAGGCTTCTAAAATGTCTAATTTGCGTTTGTTATTACAAAAATGTAGGAATTTAATATTATTTTGAGGAGTCATTGTGTGATTTTGTTCTAAAAGGTGTTTGGCGTAATTCGATTTTTCAGGATGTTTATTTTTGTAATGACGTACGTGTTCTTTATATCTTATGTCAAAATTTCGAAGTGTTTGTCCAATATATACCGAACTACAAAAAGAACAATTTAAACGGTAAATGCCCGATTTCAGGATATCATGTGTTCTGTCTTTAGCATTAAATAAAAATGAAAAAGTGTTAGTGTTGGTTTTAAATGTTATTTTATAATTGTTGGTTTTTCTTAGTATATGTGCAATTTTTTCTGATATTTTGCCAAAATATGGTATAGATATGTAATTTGTGTCTTCTGTTTGATTGTCAATGGGATATATTCTTTTGATAGCTAACCTATAATCTTTTTGTTTAATTAAAGTGTCAATCATGTTCGGATTATAATGATTTGCATGTGCTAGTTGTTTAATGGTTGATATCTCTTTGCTAAAATCTGATTTTGTTAGTGGAATAGTTAAAGCTCTGTGTACTAATGATCTGTATGCTGCTATTTTATGTGTATTGTGGTGACAAGATTCATTTGGTATTGTTATGTCTGTTTGTGTTGGTTTTCTGTATATGGAAAATTCAAAAAGATTGTCTGCGTTAATCTTGATATTTAAGTCTAGAAAGTTTATAGCCCTGTTTTGTTCTGTTTCTAGTGTAAATTTTATATTAGGATGGATATTGTTTATAAGAATTAAAAATTCATTGATAACCTCAAAAGAACTGTCAAAACAAGCTAAAATGTCATCAACATAACGAAACCAGAAGATAATGTGTTTAGAGAGGTTTAATTCAAATATTCGATCTTCAAACTTGTCCATAAATATGTTAGCTAATAGAGGACTTAGAGAATTACCCATAGGTAAACCATCCTTTTGTAAATAAATTATGTTATTAAAAGTGAAATAATTTTGACTTATACAAAGGTCAAATAATTGAATTAACTCTAACCTTTTAACTAATTCTATATTACTATTGATCAAGAAACTATCTAATAGAGGAATACATTCTTGTGGGGGTATTCTGGAGAACATGTTGCAAATATCAAAACTAACAAGTTTTGAATGTGGTGGAAGATGTATGTTTTGCAGCTTATCTACTAATTCTAATGAATTTCTAACAGAGTATTTCGATTTGTAACCTATCGTGTTAATAATCTGGTTCAGTTTTTTGGATAAAATGTGATTAGGTGCATTGATGTATGATACAACTGGTCTTATTGGCATATTCTGTTTGTGGGTCTTCACTAATCCATACAGTTTAGGAATTTGTGGGTTTTTATTAATGATTTGTTGCTTTTCTAATTCTGAAAAGCAGATATTGCAGTTTTCTAAACCTTGTTTTATTTCTTTTTGGAATTTTGTGGTTGGGTTTTTGTTTAACGTTTCAAAATTTTCTTTATTAATAAATTCATTAACTTTTTGTATGTAAATATCTTTAGAAAGAATTACCAAAGTGCTACCCTTATCTGCTTTAACAGAAATTAGATTGTTCTCTGTGATTTTCTGTTTTATAGATTGAAGAAGTGATATGTTAGATGTGTTGTACATTTTGTCCTGTTTCAAAGACATCTCTTTTAACAAATTCGAAATTTGGAATTTTGCATAGTTATTAAGAAAGATCATAATAACTATGCAAAATTCCAAATTTCGAATTTGTTAAAAGAGATGTCTTTGAAACAGGACAAAATGTACAACACATCTAACATATCACTTCTTCAATCTATAAAACAGAAAATCACAGAGAACAATCTAATTTCTGTTAAAGCAGATAAGGGTAGCACTTTGGTAATTCTTTCTAAAGATATTTACATACAAAAAGTTAATGAATTTATTAATAAAGAAAATTTTGAAACGTTAAACAAAAACCCAACCACAAAATTCCAAAAAGAAATAAAACAAGGTTTTTAAAAAACTGCAATATCTGCTTTTCAGAATTAGAAAAGCAACAAATCATTAATAAAAACCCACAAATTCCTAAACTGTATGGATTAGTGAAGACCCACAAACAGAATATGCCAATAAGACCAGTTGTATCATACATCAATGCACCTAATCACATTTTATCCAAAAAACTGAACCAGATTATTAACACGATAGGTTACAAATCGAAATACTCTGTTAGAAATTCATTAGAATTAGTAGATAAGCTGCAAAACATACATCTTCCACCACATTCAAAACTTGTTAGTTTTGATATTTGCAACATGTTCTCCAGAATACCCCCACAAGAATGTATTCCTCTATTAGATAGTTTCTTGATCAATAGTAATATAGAATTAGTTAAAAGGTTAGAGTTAATTCAATTATTTGACCTTTGTATAAGTCAAAATTATTTCACTTTTAATAACATAATTTATTTACAAAAGGATAGTTTACCTATGGGTAATTCTCTAAGTCCTCTATTAGCTAACATATTTATGGACAAGTTTGAAGATCGAATATTTGAATTAAACCTCTCTAAACACATTATCTTCTGGTTTCGTTATGTTGATGACATTTTAGCTTGTTTTGACAGTTCTTTTGAGGTTATCAATGAATTTTTAATTCTTATAAACAATATCCATCCTAATATAAAATTTACACTAGAAACAGAACAAAACAGGGCTATAAACTTTCTAGACTTAAATATCAAGATTAACGCAGACAATCTTTTTGAATTTTCCATATACAGAAAACCAACACAAACAGACATAACAATACCAAATGAATCTTGTCACCACAATACACATAAAATAACAGCATACAGATCATTAGTACACAGAGCTTTAACTATTCCACTAACAAAATCAGATTTTAGCAAAGAGATATCAACCATTAAACAACTAGCACATGCAAATCATTATAATCCGAACATGATTGACACTTTAATTAAACAAAAAGATTATAGGTTAGCTATCAAAAGAATATATCCCATTGACAATCAAACAGAAGACACAAATTACATATCTATACCATATTTTGGCAAAATATCAGAAAAAATTGCACATATACTAAGAAAAACCAACAATTATAAAATAACATTTAAAACCAACACTAACACTTTTTCATTTTTATTTAATGCTAAAGACAGAACACATGATATCCTGAAATCGGGCATTTACCGTTTAAATTGTTCTTTTTGTAGTTCGGTATATATTGGACAAACACTTCGAAATTTTGACATAAGATATAAAGAACACGTACGTCATTACAAAAATAAACATCCTGAAAAATCGAATTACGCCAAACACCTTTTAGAACAAAATCACACAATGACTCCTCAAAATAATATTAAATTCCTACATTTTTGTAATAACAAACGCAAATTAGACATTTTAGAAGCCTTTGAGATATACAAACACAAACTCAGGGTACCTTTAATGAATGAACAACTTGAGCTCAGTAATTCTCCGTTACTGGAAGTATTAGATGTTTAATTATGATTTTTATTATTAATTTTTATTATTATTATTATTTTATCTAGTTACCTATTTTGTATCTACCTTAGCGACGTGTTTGTTTATAATTATATTACCTTTGATAATGACAGCATAGCTGTCGAAACAATATTGTCAGGTATATTTTAATAAAACTGTGAAACTTTTAATAATCTTTATTTATTTCATGATTATGGAGTTCCACAAAATAAGGCTGGAAACAATAAACAAAATTATTATTAGGTTGAAATCTGCTCGGATAACCATGAAGACATACTCATTTTTCATGAAACATCCTATTGAATGCTTTGTACGCTTTGTTATGCCAAATATTCTTTTCATCAATGTCTTGATCTACTACTACTACTACATAATTGAAAAGAACAAAATCGCGTTTATCAGATCTATTTCATGAGTATGTTCCCCTGAGTATCCTCTTGTGATTTACATTCAATCACCCTTAAGTTTCACCATCTTTTTTAATAATTACTGTACATAAGGTATAACTCTTGTCAGCTTCACTTATTATTAACTATATTCAATTATCCTTATTCTTATTATAACTACACTATACTGACAAAAGATGATTGAACAATTTACAACAACAACTAATTACCTAATTATTACATTCTTAAATAATTTCGAATATAGTATACACAAAGTATAAACCTAGACATCATCATCATCATCACTTATAATAATAATAATTACATCAAGCCGAAGGTCGATCTCTTGTGATTAACATAACCCCCGACTACTGCTACTACAGTTGAACTGTACATGTACTTATTACTATACAAATATTTTGCTACTTAAGAGTTAGATATGATACTACCTATACAAAAATTTACAAAACTTAAAAATACAACTATACTACTACTATACACATATCTATTACTACAACGATTGAACTGTATAATAATTATATACGTTATGATAATATTTTACTACTTAAGATCTAAATATAATACTACCTATACAAATTTTACAAAACTTAAAAATACAACTATACTACTATACACTTACATATATACAAGAGGGGCTTTAATGTTTATACACGTGGTCGCTTGTTGTTGTTGTAGCCGAACGGAACGGAATCAAAATCTTCTATACGGCGTCTCTTCGCGAACGTTATCTTATAGACTTTTGATTCCGCTCGCGTTACAAGCTGATGGTCAGCCGTACGCCGGATGTTGTTGGACTCTACAATAATCTTTTCGTCCATACCTTCCAGCAGTCTAAGCATGGACTCAAAGTTTATTTTTTGAGTCGCGGCGTGGTTTAGGGTGATGCCCTTGACCTTGACGACCACGTGTATCTGTCCCGTGGTCGGTGAATAAACTTTGTAGGCGTAGTTCTTCGGCCCGCCTGATACAAACTCTATAATATACGATCCGGGACCGTACTCTTCGAGCTCGTCTGTGAGGTCGCCCAGGAAGCTTCCTGTTGGTAGCTCGAAGTCGCCCGGCTTCGAAACGTATATTACGGAATCTGAAACAACGAAAAAAAAAAAATTAACTCTAATATAAACGGTGTCGATGTTTGATAGTACAATGACTTACCTGTGTCATAGTATAATACTCTCTCTCCTAGCTGATTCAAATAGGAATACAGCTTAAGACGGGCCTGTGCAGTGACAAATGCCGCGATGACCACGTTAACTGACGACAGAGGATCTGCTGCTTCCTCTTTATGCTGCCAGTTAACCGCAATCACCTCGTCATTTATTTCCTGCACATGATTAACTTCTACGCCTGGGCTGGACAACAGGTCGAAAAACTCCTTGGACTCGCTGATTATGGCTGTTTTCGCCTGGTTCTCACGCTGACCAAATTTCCCTAGAATACAAAAAAAATATTAAGTAAAGAAAACTACATAAGGTTATTATAACTTACCCCAGAAGGAATTCAGCATCAGTTTGGCCAACGATCTCAAACCAGGGTTCTTGACGATCTTCAACGAATCCAAGGAGACTCCCTCGTTCTCGAAGTAGTCATCAACGTACTGTTTCCGGGCTCCATCGATACCATCCTCGCCGTTGTTGTTGGCAGTTATTGAAGATGGCCAACCGCTGGCTTCCTGCTTCATCTTCAGGAACTTGTCGATGAAACCCGAAAACAGTCCCCCGGTCTTGGACGCTTTGTTGTACTGGGTTACATCGTACGACCAGATCTCTTGTATGTCCTGCACGATGTAACCCTTTCGTGTGGCCATTACCAGTTCGTCCAAGACCCAGGTTCCGTTGATGACTCGGTCCTCTACGCCGTGCTGACATTCGGCCTGGTTCAATTCTTCGGCGCAAGTGCGACATAGAGGGAACAGCAGCTTTTGGTGCATCTTGACGGGTAAGACCGGATGGTATAGATCTTGTGGCGGTAACATTGTGCATTTTACCACGCCGTTGATGTTTTCCAGGCCCCCTTTATCCCTGATTAGATTTTCACAAGCCGCCTTGCCTACGTAAACTTCTGGATGGCCAACTGGGAATTTGGCGTACTTGCATACCCAAGGATAAAGGGAGCATACATCTACATACCGGATCTTTTCCCCGTCTTTTGCAACTCTCTTTAATTTTGCTGCCCCTGTACGGCCGCCGTAAAATGCCTCTCTCGGGTTTAAGGGCGTGTTTACTAACAAGGGATGTTTCTCAACCTGCTGTCTGAATTCGGGTGTTAACTGCCTTCGGAAGCGACATTCCCACTGTTCAACAACCTCGTATCCTAGCGACTTTAACTTCTCTGTTGTGGCTCGGGTCTTCTCGAGCCTCATATCCATGGTGTCGCTAGGATCGTCGTGTAGAGGCTCGTTGCGACGGGTAGTGAAGCAGGTGGGACATCCATGGAAGTAACACCCGTGAAATTGAAATATGGTATTACCATACAGCCCGTCAACCTTTAACCCGCCCACGATAGCTTCTCTCTGCCTGCCGGCGTGTTGAATCTCAACACCTCTTTGATGTTCTTCCAGCAACAGCCATTGGAGAGCTACCTTAGACTGGTTATCTGCGCGTCTATAACCACCCTTTGGTATCAGTCCAATGGTGCTTTCTTTGAGGAATTTCCTCCGGAACATGAGATTGCAGGCAGAGGCGATGGTGATGGCTTCCGTGAACGGGTCAACGTCGCATTCCTCAATAAAGAGATTCCTAAAGTGGATACAGGCTCTCTTCAAAATATCGACGTCTGTTCGACAATATTCGACCAGGTCACGTTGCATGTCGAACTCCGTGATCCCGTCCCTGTTCGCCTCGTACCACTTTAGGAACGCTTTACGAGCCTGGGGTTTCATGGTGTCGGGGCTGTAAAATTTGATGTCCGGAAGAGGACCCACGTAATGGGCATTCGCCTCGGTGTTAAAGATGTGCGGGAAGTATCCTTTGGGAGCCGGTAGATCGAACGCTTTAGGCAAGTCAGCCAGAGCCATGGGGAAAAAGTTGAGCGAGTCGATAATCTTTAGATTATCTAGTTGCAGCAGCAGAATTTTTGAACCGCGCATAATGAGGTCCGGTTTCAAAGAGGTGTTGTTGGTTATCAGATAATTTAGAATGAATTGCGTATCGAAAGCTTGCCCGTTATGGGCAACTGCTACAACTTTTTTGAATTTTTTACGCATCTCCAACAGGTGCGCGAGAAAACCATCTATACATTTTCCTCGCAAGATCTGTTCTCGCAAACCACATCTTACACAACTGGTAGCAGTTGATGATGAGTCGTTGTTGTAACATTCAGAACAGACTTGCTGGAAAACGCATAGATTCGGCTCGTGGAGGTTGACGCCGGGCGCAATTTCTTTCTCTTGCCGGGTCTCCAGGTCGCAGAACACAAACAAGGTGTCTTGCTTTATGTTCCTAGGCCCGGCCGGCTGTATGTGACAGAAATGGTTTTCGGGTTTATGACTCTGACAGATCTTACAATAGATCTCCCCGCACACTTGAGCCTGCTTCCGGGTCTTGATGTTGATGGTTTTGAAACATCCCTCGCATTTTTTAACTTCCAGGCACATGTTGCCCTCCTGATGGTTGTTAAAGCAGGCTTGACTTTTAAAGTCTCGCCTGCAGTCCGGACACCTAATCAGCTGCGCTGTTCTTTCGCAGGGCGGAGAGCTACCACAGCCTACGCAGGACTTTTCACACCTGTGATGGTTTTTATGATCGTAGGGTACATGACAGTGCTCACAGAAATAACGGCAGACAAAGGCTGAGGTCAATGATGTTATGACGTTATAATGATGCTCGTGATACAACAGCTTGATGTTCTTTGTTGCGGCATCATTATCAACGACCCCCTCAAAGATAAGTGAACGCCCTTTCGAGCCGTAGCTATACACTACTATCTTGTAGTTAGGGGCCAGGAACTGCTGGAACAACCTTAATTCATTGACCCCGGCTCCCTCCGGTGGAATGAAAGCTACTCCAGCATCCCGCATCATTTCCTCGGCCTTTATCTTTTGCACGCTCTGATTTCGGCGTGTCTTCATGTAATCAGCACTGTTATCTGCGTGAGCCCTGCCTACGACCAAAGCCCTGGGTAGGCATAGATTATCACTGGTGTTGTTAATTGTGACAATCCCTCTGCGACGACTACACTCTTCGGCAAAGGTGCTGTACGTGCCGTTACGACTGCGACCTTGTCCAGCAAGTGGTGTTACAATAGTAGCTATTAGTCTGAAGGTGTCCGAACTCAGGGCTTCAGGGTCGCTCTGTAAAATCGATTCTAAAATGCCCCAGACATCATTGAAGGTGATTTCATCAGAGCGCCTGAGGCTCATGTAGCCGGGAAGTTTTTGTTTGAAAGTATCAAATTCAAACGTGGCCCCTACTTTATCGTTTGGTTGTGCTCGGATTAACACATCCCGCAAAATTTGGTTGATGGCCGATTTAAAATGCTCCAAATGATCTTCACCGACTGACGCGTCGTTTACTTTAAACACCAGTCGATGTTTCAGGGTGCCAAATTTCTTGATGGTGGACACGTTTTCATCGATAATTTCGTAGAGAGAAGACATTTTGTACAGGAGTAACAGCAACAATAGCAAAAAAAAATATCGCACTTGCACACTTAACAAAGGCTAAAACAACAAAGATTATATCTTGTTAATTTAAATAAACATTGACTAATTATTATTATAATGCACTGCAAGCTATTAAATATTGTAAATTAATTATAAAGATTAATTTAATGCAAATTAATAAAGTCTTTTAGCCATTCTTAAACTTTTAATGGCAAGCTAATTTAAACAAATATAGAGTTTAAAATTGTTACTATATCCCTTTGACAGATTATTATTATAAACAACAACAAAATAAGCTAAAATTGTTTGAAATATAACAGCAACAGGTAAGAAATCATATAGCGACAAATGGACAGATAAATCTTTTACCATTCACGAACTGCTTCTCTTAACCCCTAATTAAAAATAAAAAGCTTAGATGCTACGTGATGGTAAAAAAAATTGACGCAAAATAAACAATAACCTCTGAATGCAATGCAGGCTATTAAATATTATAAAATTATTTGCTTTAACAAAGTTAAAGAAAGATCAGTTTCAATGCAAATTAATAAAACCTTTTAATCGATATTACACTTTTTAACAACAATCTAATTTAAACAAATATAGAGTTTAAAATTGTTACTAAATCCCTTTGATAGATTATTATTATAAAAATAAATAAGGAACGGCTAAAAACAACAAAGATTATATGCTGTTAATTTAAATAAACATTGACTAATTATTATTAATGTTTAAATACGCTGCAAACTATTAAATATTATAAATTAATTATAAAGATCAATTTTAATGCAAATTAATAAAGTCTTTTAGGCAATCTAAAAAAGCATAACCTCAAATTATGATTTAAATAACTATGTTACAACCCCCTAGATAAACAACTAATAACGATCACACTTCGCATAAACAATTACTACTTTAATCGATAATCAAACTAGGGAAATTAAAATAAATATAAAACTATTCCTGCTGAAATTCAAATTTACAACTATTATTATAAACAAAATACGTTATATATATTGTTCAAATGTAACTTAAATAATTATTTTAAACCGACTATGTTATATTGTCGTGAAAAGTCATGCGAGACCGAGATTACCGATTATTATAAAGCAATAATAATAATAAATCCTACCTTTTTGTTCGATTAAAGCTGTAGATTTCACTTAGACTCTGTAGCAACAATTGGTAATAACAATCAAGAATGGCACAAATCACTTCAAACACAAACGTAATAATTAACAGTACGCATAAAAAACATACATGTGTTGATGTCTCGAGTAACCCCAAACAAGTGCTTGTCTACTTCCGTGGTTGGCTTTATAGGTTCGAATTGTTGCGCAATATTATGCAATAAGCTAAAAATAAAACTCGAGTCAATTTGCCCGCTTAGCAAAGGAACAAAGCGTTCTCTCCGGTGAACACCTGCGGGTCATAAATCAGTTTGAAATGTTTTTTTCTGCACCAGAGTTGACATACCTTCTAGATTTTATCTATTAGAATAAAAAACGGTGTACCATTCTAACCCTCTGGGGATATAATTCATTCAACTGTCATACCGTTTTTATTGAACGCAGGTGTGACGAATAAGTTATGACCCTGTCTGTATTAAATAAAGGTTACATTCGATATCGCCTTTTGTACTTTAGTGTCTTTCTCGGTTCTATTTGTGTTTAGATATCTGATAAATTTCAACGTATTGTGCGAACAGAGAATGCAGTGGTAATATTATATTATTTTTATTAGGCAATAGACAGATTGTTGTCAAAATTCGATATGATTACCTTTTAAGGATGTGTTTATAACTTTCACTTCATAAATGAACGAGGCAAGCAGTTTAGGTTTGATTTAATTGTGTGCCTTTTTATTTAAAAAAAATTCTATAAAAATTTAAAGTGTGTTCTTTTAAATGCTCTAAGAGACAGAAAGGTCTTTTTACCTGGAAATAACTTTAGAAATCAGACCCGTCAACGTGCGAGATTTACAGGTACTTAATAATACAAAGAGTGATGAAATGTTTGATTATTTTGCTATTACAGTATATCAATATTATAATCTATTGAAACTTTTCTGTTAAATGTGATTATGATAAATCGAAAAAACCATTTCTTTAAATAGGTATATTTTTAATAAAAAATGTCTAAAGTATGATAAAAAAATAGTTTTAATGCTCTAACACAGTCAACCTTTATTTAGAAGATCGGTCACATAGATAAGTGCTACCTACATGGACAACGCAGGTGTTCTTTTATTCGTTAACGAGTTTCTTTGCTCAGGGTCTGTGTGTGTGTGTGTGTAATAAATTAAATGGTTATCAATAGTTACATCTAAAAGTTTAATTTAAAATTTTAATGTTATAGTAAATTATAAAAACGACACCGAGGGTAATAAATTTAAATTTTTATCTAATCGTGTTACATGACAGTGCAGGTGTCGATCCCTTTTTTAACAATACCCTTTTTGTTACGAAGGGCAATAAATTAAGATTTTATCTACTCGTGACAGTGCAGGTGTCTACCTTTTTAATGATATCCTTTTGCTCCGACGGTAATAAATTTAGATTTTATCTACTCGTGTTACTTTGACAGTGCAGGTGTCGATCCCTTTTTAACAATACCCTAAAGAACACTTGCGTTGTAAATGTAGGTAGCACTTATCTATGTGACCGATCTTCGAGGGTAATAAATTTAGATTTTTATCTGGTCTCAAGTAATTAATTGACAGTGCAGGTTTTTTTAACAATACCCTTTTTGTTCTGGTAATAAATTAAGATTTTATCTAAAATCATGTTCATTCGCGCAGGTTCGAAGTTTATAAAAGCTCAGTCAAACCCCCCTTCCGTTTTAGTTTGGTCTTGACATCGGTTACGGTGATAGTAATATTGTTATTGTTTGCTTGAACTAGGTATGTTAAAATAATCATTTATTATTCTTGTGAGTTAAGTTTTTGTCTATTTTTTTTACATAGAAAAAAAAATGGATTTGCTAATACAACAATTGAACAAATCTCCCGTTAGCCAGAAGCCAATCAAGAAGTTATGTGATTACAAAATAAAAGAAATTGCAGAGATACTACAATTCAAAAGAGTCGTTTGCCGTGATAAGCGTCAAAGTGTGATTATTGTTGCTGAAAAGCATGTTACATTTCTACCAAAGCGAATCAGCGATAAGTTAACAGATCAAAGGGTTACAGAGCTTAACCAGCAGATTGAAGCTAAAACGATTTCTCTAGGTTTGATGTACATGGGGAAAACACACTGTTATAATGACTGCCTGTTTGTGGAATTAAATAAGGTACGAGTAAACATCAATTTTATACAATAAACCCCTTTTTAACGTTCTATTGTTGTCGTTGTTGTTACAGCCCCTGGAACCGCAAATAGAAAACAGAGGTCAGTCCTGAAGTCCTCAAGCACCAGCATTCTATCAACATTTTTTTTTATTATAAATTAAATGTAGCCTTAACACTATATTAATAAACATAATTTTTTTTTAATTCCTATATGGCTTTATTATTTCTTCTAGAAAAGGTAGTGGTGGAAACGTTTCAGCTTAGTGAAAGGATCCAATCCCAGAGTTAGCGCTAAAATTCAAATCTGGTAAGATGGTTGCTTTAAGAATGACAGATTTAAATGACATATGCAAAAATGACAAATTCAAAATGACAGATTTAAATGACAGATGCAAAAATAACAGAATTAAAATGACATACGCATAAATGACATATGCAAAAATGGCAAACAGATTCAAATTTAGCGCGCGCACCACATGCTGTGATATAAAATGGTTGCCTCTACATCATACCGGTAGTAATACAGATTTCTTCATGACGCCGCGGCCCTCTAGTAGTAGTAGTAGTAATACACAGCCCGTCGATAATACAGATTTCTTCATGACGCCCTCTCTTAGCAATACACACTAATTGTAGCATTACGCCCTCTATTGGCAGCACACAGATTGCCGGTAATACAGATTCCCGTAATGGCGCTCGTCCAATCAGAAGCAAGGGGAGGAGCTACAGGGGTGGGGGTTAACCAATCAGAGAACAGGAGGCGTGTCATCCAAGATGGCGTCGACCAATCAGAAGCAAGGGGAGGAGCTAGAGGAGAGGGGATAGCCAATCAGAGCGCAGCAGGCGTGGCCAAAAAAACTGGAGGGGCTGGTCTCAGGTGGCGCAATACCTACTTCTATATATTTACTTGAATATTTATTAAACTTGGTAAACCTATTTGTAAAAAATATAATATCAAAAAGGATAAAGGTTTAATAAACTGCCGGCATATGTTAATTAGACGAAATGAGGATATCATGCAATTTTAAGACAGTTACTTGAATATTTATTAAACTGTCTTAACTATAATAATTTAGAAGCTAGTTAAGTCTACATGTACAGCTTACTATAAAAGTATGTTATAGAGACTCAGGAATCAAATTCGAAATGTTTTATATTAGCTTCATTAGAGCTTTATGAAATAAAAAAAACATAATACTATACTAATAATTCCGGTTGAAAAGAGTTGTAAAATCGAAGTTTTATAATTAACTTATGCTGTTACAATGATAGATTCAACATTATAGATGTTTCTTACATATTTCAGCGATTAATTATTTCTTATTCAATTTTAAAATTTAATGGATATTACGTGCGGTTTCTACGTTCAAGTTGCAATAAGAATAAATATATCGATTTTATTTACGAACTCTGAAATTTGCAAGGGTCTGGTTTGGTCTTTAGAAAAGGGTGTTTTTTTTTACCTGCGCACTGATTTCGAGCTCCCTTACTGCTGCATATTTCTAGAGCTGATGTCGGCAGGCAGTTTTGCAAATTGCTTGGATTTTGACGGCCCTTGATGATGATTTTAATATAAATTAAATGTAATATTTTTATCTTTATAAAAAGTTTCAAGATATTTATATTAGCTTCATTAGAGCTTTATGAAATTAAAAAAAAAAACATAATACTATACTAATAATTCCGGTTGAAAAGAGTTGTAAAATCGAACTTTTATAATTAACTTATGCTGCTACAATGATAGAATGGTGCGACGTATTTGGGCTTTTGTATCCGAGCTCAGGTATAATAATAAATAGTACCATAGTTTTTATTGTATCCATCGATAAATATTAATTTCGTATTTCGTATGCATCTGTTAGATATTTATGTTGCATTATGGATAATTTAATTATTTCTTATTCAATTTCGAGCTCCCTTACTGCTGCATATTTCTAGAGCTGATGTCGGCAGGCAGTTTTGCAAATTGCTGCATTTTGACGGCCTTTGATGATGATTTTAATATAAATTAAATGTAATATTTTTATCTTTATAAAAAGTTTCAAGATAATATTTTTACAGAAAAGAATCAAATTAAGAAAAAAGGTAAAACATTATTTATACCTGGTTTTGGGTTCTGGGGCTAGTAGAGAGATCCCACAGCTGATAAAATCGCATATTTCTAGCGATGACGGCAACGGGACGGGGTAGAAACTCGTTTTTCACCCCCTTGAAATGTCTAAAGGAATTCGTAATAGCCTAAGGCATATTATATTTTAAGCGACCAATGAAATGTCTCCCTTTTGTCTCGTAGAGAGCTAAATATTTGAAATGATATTTTCCACGTCAGTCACTTTCTATACGCTGTATGCGTGTGTGGTATATAACAGTGGGTTGAAAGATTAATAATAACTAGTTTTAAATTTAAAAGTGCGTGCTTACCCTGAATATTCAATCTTCTTCTTGATGAGGTGAGGTGGTTAAAAGTGTAAATATTTATTGTTTTTCCGTTTTTAATTTAAATGTGATACGCCTGGGAGGGGGTAAGTCTATACATTTTCTGCATTAGAATTAGGTTTTTCTTTTTTTATGTAGTTAATTTGTCCGTTAACAAATATTTGTCCGTTGATACATGTTAATGTTAGAAACCATTCCGATTCCTGAACGTGATTCAATAGTCTGTGTGTATTTATTTTAACGTAATTTTCTTAACATTGAGATCCGAAAGCCCTTCACGAAGGGCAGCTACTGACATAGATACAACGGTTAGACGAGCTTGCAAACCTCGCGGTTGTGTCAAAGACTGTCGGTTTCTTTAAATTTCATGATCTCTTTGGTGTAGAAAACTTCATTAGAATACAGCGGTCTTGTAGTCATCCGCGAAATATAAAATTCTAGGGCTGGTGTTTCATTAGAATACAGCGGTCTTGTAGTCATCCGCGAAATATAAAATTCTAGGGCTGGTGATGTCTCATTTTACTAGCAAAGGGAGAAGGGCGACTATATAAAAGGGTAGATCGTTATCCGCGAGAGAGGGTACACGAAAAGTAGAAACATAATTCCTATATGGCATTATTATTTCTTCTTCTTCTAGAAAAGTTAGAAAGAGTACAGGGTGTGTGTGTGTGTGTGTGTGTGTGCGTGAGAGAAAGACAGTAGAACTTGTAGGTAGCGAGAGATAGCTAGCTAGGTACGCAAGACATTAACCGCTAGGGGTAGGGGTTTCAAGATGATCGTCTATGGTAGGGAGAAAGATGACCGAACCAATCAGAGCATGTTTCAGAATGACAGACCGACCGACCATCTGGGTATGGATAAAAGCTATCGATCAATCAGAGTCCGAACCAATCCCAGTAGACGTAACGGTCACCTCTATCCAATACTGTTTCATTTACTAGCATTAGGATGAAGGGAGAGAGAGAGAAAGAGCGAGAGAGTGAGAGAGAGAAGTCTCTTAAATGCATCCTTTAATAGGAGAGAGTGAGAGGGCTCTTTAATACATCCTCTAATAGGAGAGAGTGAGTGAGAGAGTGAAGGCTCTTTAATGCGACCTCTAATAGCATCAGTACGTACAGGTAATACAGGTTTCTTTAATGCGACCTCTAATAGGAGAGAGAGAGAGGGCTCTTTAATGCGTCCTCTAATAGGAAAGAGCAAGAGAGTGAGAGAAAAGGCTCTTTAATGCGACCTCTAATAGCATCAATACGTAGGATAATACAGATTTCTTCATGGTTACATACTACTGCGTAATTATATATAATATTGCTTGTACGGGTTCTATCATATTTACCAATGTAGGTAACACTTATCTATGTGCCCGATCTTCTAAACAAAGGGTTGACAGTGTTAGAGCATTAAAAGTATTTTTTGTCTGCTGAATTAATTATCTTAAATTATTATATGTAATTAAAGTATTAATGACGATAATTATTTTAAGAAATCAGTAAAATTTATTAATATAAAATGATAAACCTTGGCACCCTTTCTTCATGACGCCCTCTAGTAGTAGTACACAGTCTGCAGGTCATACAGTTTCCCTTCATGGTTGGCGTGGTAAAATGGCGCCCAAAGTTCAAAAATGGTCCTCGTCCAATCAGAGAACAGCAGGCGTGTATTTCAAAATGGCGCTAGTCCAATCAGAGAACAGCAGGCGTGTCATCCAAAAATGGCACTCGTGCAATCAGAGAACAGCAGGCGCATCGTCCAAGATGGCGTCGACCAATCAGAAGCAAGGGGAGGAGCTACAGGAGTAGGGATAGCCAATCAGAAGCAGTAGGCGCGGTCGCCATCTTGGATTTGTGGTGTTTTCGCTAACTTTGAGGCCCCTTTAAAATAACATGGGATTTTGAGCTAGAATCGGTGTTGCCTAACTACTATTTATGATGAAGAAATATACGAACAACCCCCTTTTTTTGGTGTTTGGCATATCTTATTCAACTCTATGATTAAGACTTATAACTGGTAATATTGAAAACTGGGTAAACCCTAAGTAATCCAGAAAGACCATATCCTTTTCATTGCGGAATAATTAATCCATTGCTATTCTATATGTAAAGCCGAATGATATCATAACGCTACTCAAGAAAGCCTGAATTTCCGTATATCCATGAGAGTCTTAACCTAGAATGTTACATAACCTTTAAGTCAAGTTTGACATTTGCCTACTTTTAAATTGACAACCTAAATTAATCACTCTTGAACTAAGCCTACTATCGGTCTGCCAAACTAATCAATCCTATTCTATTGTTACCCTAATAATTTTATCATACCTGTAACTTATTTCATATTACCGTATCCAATTATACCAACGAATTGAAGCCCTTAGTTGGTTCTCTTTTGATTTTATTTATATCAGGTACCTGAACCTATACTCCACTATAGGAACAGCAGCTTTTTATTGAGAATAAACTCATAGTAAGAGCGTAAGTATCTGTAATCCCACTGTATTTATAAGTTCAGCATATATTTGTCTCGAATCACGTTAAAGGGTGTATCGCAATAACGATTGAAGCTGATTGATGCCCTTTTAGAACTTTGGGGTTCATTCTCGTTTATAAACGCAGTCGTTTACTTAAACGAGTGGCGCACGGGTTTCTCTTTTAGCTGAGTTAGCTTTGGGCAATATCGCGTTGACTGCAATCATTCACTTTGATACCGTACTATATACCCTGAGCCTGTGGCATCACTTTCAAAAGAAACATTCCCAGACTAATAAAAACTTGTTTCTAGAAAAATCTGCAGATTTCGTTTTAGAATGGAATAGAATGTTCCAGAACAAAGTTGTTTTTAATTCCGTGCCTATAAGGGTTAAAATATAATATTCGCCTTAGTAAAAGTTTCCGTATGGTTAAAATGCATGAAACTTCGAATTTACAGCTTTAAAACACATTGGGTTAAAATATTTTCTAGTAAATAAAAAACTGACAAACAAAATCTTCTAGAATAAAATTGTCTAGAGAGCCACCTGTAAAATATTGAGTTACCCCGAAAGTTTTCGTTGAAAATGTTCTAGAAAAATGTGACGTAATTATCCCTCATTGGCTTAAGAAGATTCCCGACATTCCTTTTACTGGTTCATTTAAAAATGTGCCCTTCTCAAAACCATACGATCGGCGAAGATTTTTCAATTTAGAAAAGTCAGCAATAGACCACCAAAAGAGGCGGTTACCTGGAGATCCTTCTGGACGCTTTGCGTCTCGGGCATCAGATCTTGTACCCTGAAGTAGCGTTCAGTAGGTCAGACAATGGGTGTTTTATTCCAAGTTAGCGGGCTTGTCCCAGTATTCTAGTTTCCCTTGTTATTATCGAATAAAATTAATCCAGTGAAGGATTATTCCGCAACTACAGTTTCAGTTGAAGTTTTTTAGTGCAGTTGAGTTTTAATCTAACATTTAGCATAGGTACTAAGTAGGTATAATAAAGAAAGTAAATGATGACTAAAATATCCGACGTATTGACGTAATGTTATAGTTATCTAATTTAAAATTACCTAATTGAGATTTTGTGTTATTGGAATTAGTTTTAAAAAGGTAGTTTAGAAACAGTAAAATATGCAAGAAAACTTTATTTAAACTTTCTTATTAGATAAGATAAGGTAGTAAGTAGTACATACTATTTTCATTATGTTATGAGCAGGGGCAACCACACGGTTGCTGAAAGGGTAGTTAAGCCCACAATTTCGTGTAGTCGAATGTATATCTAACCGTACCGTAACCTACCGTAATTTTATACCTATACATTCGACTAGACGAAATTGTGCACTTAACTACCCATTCAGCAACCATGTGGTTGCCCCTGGTTATGAGGCTTATTAAAATAGGTACCCGGGTGCCCCATTATATTGAGAACCCTTTATAAACCTATATAACTTTTGAATTACTTGAGGTAATGAAATGCGCTATTCATCAGTCTTCTCATTCTTTAAAGTTCTTTTTATATATCATTTGCGGTGAAACCGGAAATAGGCAAAAAGACGGACACTCTTTGAAAACTTTGAAAAATAAGAAGACGGGAAAATCGAATTTCATTATCTCAATTAGGTCAAAAGCTATATACGTTTATAAATAATAAAGTTAAGTCAGTAATAATATGTATACAGGAACTGAGAAAATAAAACCAATCATTGCACAAAATAAAAGCAAAACAAAACAAGAAATAATAGAACATATTGCACGAATTCACATTAGATATGTAATAAACCATAAACAGTGGCCGGATTTCAGGTCTATTATTGGGGATGCAAAGTCGTGCATTTTACATAAAACGAGAAAGTAACTATCGTAAACACAAATACCACGATTCCGGCAGTCAGTACAACGCGATCACGTGCCAAAATGGGCCAATAAGAATAGTGGATGTGAATATACATTGGTGTACGTCGGACGTATTTCTAGCCACTTCGTTTAATAAAATGGGTGAAAATCTTACTATTATCATTGATTATAGCTTTAGAGTAACGGATAAAAATATATATTTTGTCAAAGTAATTTATATTTACCAAATAATGCAGAGATTTTTATATTGAAAACGTTCTGTATATAAAATTTAAAATAGTATGTACAAAAAAGTATATTACAAAAAATTAATAAACACATTTTACTATTATATGGTTCGGCACTGGTTCATTGAGCTTTTAGAATTTAGCCCCTACGCTAACTACTCATCGTTAGTTCTAGTTTAAATCGTGGTGCTAGAACGGCATCTCCTCTTGTGACTACTTCTTTTACGCTTGTGGCTCTTCCTTCTGCTTAGTTTAGATCTCTGTTTATGTCGCCTGCTGCTACGACTTCTGCGACCTCCTCTTTTGCTTCTTCTTTTTGTACTTCTGCTTGTTCCACAACTACCTTTCCTTCTTTTACTTTTGCATGAACTTCGTGGTCTACGAGGAGCGCTACAAGCTTCCATATACAATCTGGCACGCTTCGTTCTGCTCATTGAACAGCATGCCCTTGCACCTCTTTTGACAATCTTTGTGGCAGGCCAGCCACAATGCTTCATGCGATAGTAACGCAAAAATGCAAAAAAGGGATTTCGGGTGAACCCGAAACCCATTCTTTGCATTTTTGTCGTCCTGGTAAGAGAACCGTTCTCTTACCAGGACGACATTTTCTACGGCCTGCTTCTACCTCGGCTTCTCCTTCTGCTTTTACCTCGGCTTCATCTTCTGCTTTTACCTCGGCTTCTCCTTCTGCTTTTACCGCACTTTTCGGTGGGTGGAGCTGGTGCAGGTGATTGCTTATCTTTATCACCTACACTGCCGTTCTCTTGTTTTACTTCCTTATCACTAAACCATCCCATATTTAAGAAGAATGTATTTTACAATCCACTTTGAATTTTACATTTGTTAAAATCAATATTTTCCTAAATTAAATTATTAATTACAATTTTACAAAATAATTATTTTCTGGATTTATGTCATACTATAATTTTTGTTTCATATCTGACTGTGTCTGATATCTTGATCTTATTCCTCCATGCTTGATTGTGTGTAAATAATAAATCGATGAACCTAAACACCGATAATTTCTAGATTCATTTTTCTGAAAACCAACTGGAAAATGCAAAAAATGATTTGCTGAAAAAAAACTGTAAACGGAAAAAAGATTGAGGAAGTAGACCCTATGGGACAGCCAACAAATGGACCTGAGTATGGATGTTCGTTTAATGTTAGCAATGCACAAATGGATGAGCCTGATGACCCAGCAGTATTGTAACTCAATGAGACAGTAAAGAAATTAACCACTATTGAAGAAGTAAAGCAAAAGTTAAAAGCAGTGTTAAAAAAGGTGTCGGCAATATGAAAAAAAAAACTAAAACAAAAATGCCAAGGGAATCCAGAAAATAATTTCAATAAAGATCAGCTGGAATTTCTGGAAACTAATAACTGTAGAGGGTCAATATGGTCCGAAAACACAATAGCGAAGGCACTGAAATTGTACATGGCATGTGAAACTACGAGATATGGCAATAAAACCTGGCCTGCAATTTTATCCTACTTTGTCTGTGGTGGTTGATCGACCAACACTGAAATCCTTAAATGGTAATCAAGCTGCTACAGAACTGGCCACTCATGCCTTTGGTCTATAGTCTATATGCTTGGTGGAATTTCAACACGATGCAAGCAGATAGTAACGTATTATTTGACGGCAAACACTCTTGATTGCCTCGAAGTGTACGACAGAATAGTAGAAATAATTCAGCACACATATGCGATTGGGATTACTATTCAGGCTGTGATATCATTCTGATATGGGTCCTAAAAATCGAAGTTTGTGGAAAATGCTTAATATTGTTGCCGGAAAACATAGTAAAATTGTAAACTCCATTCAGCATCCATGTTATGCGGACAAACAACTATTTTTCACCCCAAATTCAGTGCACGTCTTTAAAAATCTTGCCGCTGCTTTAACAAATGGTTATAAATTTATTTTGCATCCTTCAGTAGTTGCAAAATATGATTTACCATCAAATAAGGTTTCTATTCATCAATTAAAGAATTATTTGAAATTGATAAGTGATGTGGTAAAACTGTGTCCAAGATTAAAAGAACATGTCATAGACCCATTTCATTTTGACAAAATGAATGTAGGTGTAAGTCTTGCACTAATTAACTATGATATTGCAGCAGCAATTCTCCGTAGTATCACAGAAAAAAGGACCGACGAAAAACACAAAACCACAGTATGGTTTTTACACACAATGTACAGATAGTTTAAAGTAATGACTGGTCATCATCACACTTATGCACTGTCTCTGAAACACTGTGGGTGTTCGGGAGACCACACGACGTTCACCCATAAAACTGGCTGTCTTCTACCCTATCCTTGTTTCCATGGAAACTGGGCAATGGATGAAGCTGTCAGGTCAAGTGTGTGGTAGAGAAATTCGTGAAAATTCTCGATGGTTACTCATGCCGATCAGGGGGAGCCCTGGTATATGAGACCGGTGTGGGCGGATTCGAATCTCGCCTTGGATAAGGTCATTTATGATCACCGACGAAACCCGCTGTTTGACTGAATCTTAAGTGCGATCTTAAGAAGCGAAGTGAGATTATCCCGCTTTTTGGCATATGGGAAACTGCATGCCGCCAGGTAAATGTGCTTAGGAGCTATCCCGACCACCCTATGATCCGGACTGCAGCCGGGTACAGTGATTGGGAGAAGCACTAAAAGCCATTATACTTAAGGAGAGTTGTAGCGAATACATAGCCTCTCACAATCAAGACAACTTCACCTTAACGGGTACACACTGGGAGTCTATAACGTGTAGACTTAAACGAAGCTCTGTCGAGGGCCCACCAGGCCTATATATTGGTAGATCGAGGTGGCAAAACCATTAAAAAACCAAGTCCCGCCACATTTGAGGTTGGATTCGATCGGGCAGTGGCCCCAACCCCTGTCTTGGGGAGGAGCTTATGAAGGTATGAAAGAGGACTGGAGGGCTCTCTCTATTCAACTGAGTTAAGTTGGGGGAATAGTCCTATTGCTGGACGAGGTACTTATCCCCGTATGAAAGAGGACGGGAGGGTGCCGGTGGGTGAGCACGTGTTAAGTGAATCGCTCCGGTACTAGCCTGGATAGCTAGTAGAGGGTGGATAGGCAACCTCGCTCCGACCAGTGAGTTACTGGGAGCAATTTCTATGCAGTTCGCGCGCTGATCTCTGATTGGGCGTATCTCAATCACATCCTCCTTGGAAAGAACGTGTATGTTGATATAGGAACTCCACGTAAAACATACAGACAATCTTGTCTCTGAAACAGGGTGAACGGTCAAGCAGTCGTTAGAGATGTTGGACTTCATTATTAGTATCCGAGACTAGCCCGAAGATTGAGCGAGGGCAGTCGTTAGAGGTGTCGGGAAGCACTAGGATTCGAGACTATATAGTTTGAGGGCAGACCACACGGCGTTCCCCTTAGAACTGGTCGGTGTCTACCCCATCCCAGACTTGTCTGTGTAACGGTTGACGCGATCAGAATTAAATGTGTGGTAGAATTATGCCTAGGTGTTTTGTTTACGTTTCACCGAAGTGTTTCTCGACGATGACCCTAAAACGTTGCGGAGGGAGCTCTGCTAACAAAGGGGTCCGGTGTGGGTGGATTAAATCTTACCTGACGTAGGGTCTTTTATGGAGCTAAGTGCTGTCAGTTCCACCGTCCGATTTCCAGAAATCGTCTAAGTAGATATGCTAGGACAGTTCGAGCCCAAAATCCCATGTTATTTCTTATGGAGGTCCAAAAACGCCGAAAACGTTACAAATGATAGTGCGCCGACTCGCGACTCGAGGTCATCCTCGGTTCATCCAGACACGCGGCAGTAATTTCATATTACCTTTTTAATAATTATCTGTTATATTAAAAATAATAATAAAACATTTAATATTTATTAAAATCCCTAAAAATTAATTCCCCTTCTCTTGGTAGATGTCTCATATAAAATTATTAGATTTTAAAATACATTTTCCGCGACTCGGTCCGGCGCGCGTATTAACAATAGTGTATATATTCTTTCTAAGTGTTAACAACAAATCAAGGTAACCTTTATCATCAGTTTTATAACTTTCTTTTCTAAATACTATCGCATAACTATTATAAATATTATTTCATCCATAGATCCGAAATATCAAATTAGAGAATTATATTAGTTGAAGCGTCTGTAATATTACGTTTTCCATAAATACTAGATATAATTAATCAACTTCATTATAAATTAAGTAGAAAGCATTATATTTTTTCAAGTCATTCCTTTTTATGAAAAACAGTTCGTAATAGAGTTTACTTTAAGGATACCTTATACCTACGCTTATCGAAAACAAATATAGACAAGCAGGTAACATTTTAAGAATTTTGATCTAATAAGGTACTAAACTGATTAGGAGTCCTTTACAAATTTATCAGGCTGAATGTAATTAGAAAATATATTCTATTGCTTACCAATTAGATTATTATATATGATGTTAACATATAATAAAGACACTAAAGTACTTTTACTATTATATAAAATTCGAAAAAAATGAAATGAATTGTATTGAGCAAACATCAATCGCTAGGAAAACGTTTAAAAAATCCCTTTTTCAACCTTTGCAATGTAAAAGCATGCCTTCAAAGCAATAAATAAATAATCTTTCTTTTAAAATAAATTAAAAAATAAAAAACATGTAAATATATGCTAAAATGTTTCAGATATTATGATTAATTAAAACATTCAAGTTTCATCACGTCTATAAGACATGTGACCCTATGACGTAAGATCATGATATTAGATATACGTTAGATAGCTTAAATATGAGAGTTTTAGAAGGATAAACTATTTAATAAAGCTATAAACGATAAAAATTATCGAAACAATTCTCAGATAGATTGGCATTTACCTGTAGAATTTGCCTGTCAGAACAAGATATTAGGCGGGTCATTAACTCAGTTGTGTATCTAGCATTCAATAATATTATAACAAACGCGCGATATAAACGAACCGCCAGTTTTCTATCTATCTCTACCATTATATGAATTGTATACCTTTTAAAATTTCTAATATAATATTTACGTCGAGAGATTGCTTGATCATATAGTTGATATATTAATTACCTACATATCATTCGCGGTATCGTTTGCATATCCTCCATTTAGAAGGAATTTGAATCGGGTCCTATCACTAATATGCATTATCACCATCTGAATTAACTATTCAAAAGAGAAAAACTGGTTCTAATGCAGAAAATATATAGACTTACCCCTTTGCGCATTTGTGCCAGTACAAACTAAAACGGGAAAACAATAACTTAATCACCAAGAAGGAATGTTACACTAATCATCTTTTTTAAAAATTAAAAACCGGTCATTGTCTATACAGTGCAACGTACCGCGATAAACTGAACTTATTTTCAAATCTACCTTACCCTCGACGACAAAAAGGGAAACACCCTGAGGCAATATACATTCTTTTAAAAAGACACGATTTGACCTGTAAATCACTAGAAATTTGAGGTTTTATACCTGCTTCGAACCCCCAAAACAGGTGATTTTTAATGGATCTTTCTGTAAAAATTCTCCCTTTTCAAACTTCTTTAAAGGATTTTACTGTAATCAATATCATCTTAAAACTCTTTCTTGATATTTGCCACTTGATTTACAAAACAACATTTGGAGTGTATAAATTTCACATTTTAAATTATTATTTACATATGTTGATTCCGTTTATAAATGAATCGTTGCTTTGGACACCCCGTTGCATTACTTTTTACATTTATTTATGATATGCTATATAATACACCAGTCACATTGAATGCATTATTACCTGTCCAGATAAAAAATTATTAAAGCATAGCATATAACTAAGTAGGGGATATATTTAACTTTTCATTCTAATCAATTTACAACAAATTTCATAAAAGTATATTACAAGCAGCAAAGGGTAGACCAAAAAAAACTCCAGAGGGCTGACTGAAATATTTGTTAACAGAATAATGATAACAATTAATAAAACATATAGCTACTGACCACGGCCTATTTGATAAGTTAACTAATTCCCAATAGTTTTCTCTCTCTAGTAATTAAGCCTTATCCACAATTAGTTTGTAACAGCTGATACACCATCCATCTTGAGATTTAATAACCTTACATTTAAAAGATTCAACATTTAAAAGTATACAAAAGCAGAATCTATTAGTCATTTCATTTAAATCTACAGCATAATAAACAGCAAGCCTGTTCGCAATTTCTATTCAATTTTACATCATACTTTTGAGATATAACATCTACCCATTTTCTAGGCAATCGAATTTGAACAGATCTATAACACGTTTTCTCATTTAATCATAATTAGGGACGACTTGAATAGCAAAATAGTAATGATAAAAGCATAATATAAATGTTAAATGATCAAAACCCGTATACTGGTCAGCCTCTTGCGACTATAGACTATATCCCCATTCAAACCTTTATCTTTTTCCCATCGTTTAAATTCATAAAAAGATGTTAAAATAGGGTTTCCGCATAGCATTTTAATATATGAACTGAACTGATTTATGTATCGTATTATTTAAATTCCACCTCATTACATCCAGTAACTCGGTAATTTTTCCTAGCTTTTAGCTGTTTTCTCGGCGGTACGTGTAAACGGGATATAGAACGAAATTCTAACTGAGTACCCAGCGTGAAAGTAAATATTGCTATTATGTATTATACAATTTACAGTGTTGAATAGAATATTTGACAAAACAAACCTTACAAGGTATTCAATTGATTGACCGAAGAACAATTTGACAATTACTAATACATTCTTGCAGACAATGCAGCATATCTCGCAAGATAACCCTCACGTGGGAGATTTATACCAGAGGTATTAATGTTTCTTCGAATAATATTAAGGGTAAAAGACATATGATAAACAGATATCGAACATACATCAGTTAACATTCTGAATATAGTAAAATTATATAGCGTATATAATAAATTAAAACTTATTATTATAAATTTAAAGAGCGCGACATATTTTTCAAATTCTATTCTCTCTATAAAACAACTCAGCTATTCTAAAAATATTTAAATTAATCAATCGCTTCATGAAATCTATAGAGAATTATGCAATCTTATTAAATAAGTCTAGAAACAGATTTATACCAGAACGTTTACTGAGGCAGTGAGAGGTTGAGAAATAAGAAGCTTTTATAGAATGTATTTCGTTTATTTAGTCATCATATCAAAAAATACCATATTACATATAAATACTATTACAATACGACTATATTACATAGTACAACTAGAAATTAAATATTTACTTATTCTATGATTTTTCTCGCTTTAAGCTCTGTGATGACTGAAATTATTTCGTTTTCGTTTTCGAGACTGCTGCTAAGAGCTTTCTTTATAGCATACAACAGACGAAGTCGGTCCACTAGTTGATCAGGCATACTCTGAACCTCAAAGTCTGTTATTCTGTATAAATTTGGTCTGATTACATTTTCGTATTTCCAATGTTTAACGCTTATTAGTCGACCGTTGCGCCTATAGTCTTTCTTATGAGCATTAGTAAATGATATTATTTTCATATAGTTGTCGATATCTTCCTCTGTTGGACTAGGAGAGCTTATTCGTTTAAGCGTTAGTAAATTAAGCAGACCGGATGTGCCATGGAAAAGTTTGTTTTTAATTAAAATATCTTTTCCCTGAAACTGTACTCGCGAACAACCAAATCGCCACTCATCGATGTCGTTATATAGAGCGTACCTAGTTTTGTCTACGTTTTTGTTTTCTCCGCTAGCTAATAATGCTCTATAATAGTTAGAGAATTCGTGATAATCTTTTAAGCTAGAATCGCATCCTTCTTCTTCATCATCAGCAGATGTAGCGGGAGATGATTGTTCAAGCTCTGATGAGAGATTGATAGCAACGGTCTCCGATCGCGGTATAACACGATTATCATGAGGTTCTGCTTTATCACAGTGAAAGTAGGCTAATTTCTTACGTATAGCATTACGAGCGTTTATTATTCCATCATCATTATCATCATCATCGTATCTTATAGCACAGGATTAATTGGTATGCATACGTTTCAGATTCAGGTCATTAAATATTTCATTATTTCTAGGTGATGACTTATTATCAACAACTATGGTATTATGAACTGTGTTCAAATGACTTCTATAGTTATCTAGGCGTGTAAAATACTTTAAACAAATAGAACACTGAACTTTATACCCCTGGTGTATCTTCAAATGGCGAGCAAACCCTGAGCGTAAAACACTCGTACAACATACGTCACACTTGCGTCGCTGGTTCATATCGACTAATAATTGATCATGAGCTCCTATTTATATAACATGTTCTTCAGGTCACTCTTAATTAACCCTAGCACTACGTCTATCATCACCCTGTCGATCTTCCTTCATCATCACTAATTAACCCTGGCTAGACGTCTTTAAGCATGAATTCACCCTTGACACGGTTCAATGCTTCGATAAATAGCTGAGAAACCCTGGTTATGAATAATAATAATAATAATAATAATAATAATAATGTTTATGCGTCTGTTTCTCTAATCTACTAACTTTATCAATCGATCTCTTCGGTAGAGCTATGGAGAGCATGACGTCATCAGATGACAGTTACAAGCATTCAGGGATACATAGTTTAGAACCAGCGCATGATTCTCGTACACGAGAATTTGCAGACATTCAGGGTAGACATAATAGCGCCATATACAAATTTCTTTCTATACCCCAAATACCATCAGTATGAGATTCCCGTAATCAAAGATGACTGCCATCAAATCACAGCGTAGTAGGCGTGATCCAAGATAGGTTAGGTTAGAACACGTGATGTTTCATTTACTAGCGCGACTAAGGGTGAAGGAGGGTGAAGAAACTAGCATGACTAAGGAGAAGGGCGATATACATGTATAATTTAAATGAAACATCACGTGTTCTAACCTAACCTATTAAATCTGACAATTTTGCATCTGTCATTTTGAATTTGTCATTTGAAGGAGCTATCAAGGATTTCCCTAGATTTGAATTTTAGCGCTAACTCTGGGGGTTGGATCCTTTTTTTCACTAAGCGGAAACTCTTTCTCTCTCATAGGATGACTACTTACCAGCTCTGTAACCTAGGATGTTCGCCATCGGAAAGATTCGGCTTTATTCGTGTACTCTCTCGCTGATAACGATCTACCTTTTATATATAGTCACCCTTCTCCCTTCACCCTTAGCGATGCTAGTCTCGTCACCCTTCACCCTTAGTCATGCTAGTCTCGTCACCCTTCACCCTTAGTCATGCTAGTCTCGTCACCCTTCACCCTTAGTCATGCTAGTTTCTTCACCCTCCTTCACCCTTAGTCGCGCTAGTAAATGAAACATCACGTGTTCTAACCTAACCTATCTTGGATCACGCCTACTACGCTGTGATTTGATGGCAGTCATCTTTGATTACGGGAATCTCATACTGATGGTATTTGGGGTATAGAAAGAAATTTGTATATGGCGCTATTATGTCTACCCTGAATGTCTGCAAATTCTCGTGTACGAGAATCATGCGCTGGTTCTAAACTATGTATCCCTGAATGCTTGTAACTGTCATCTGATGACGTCATGCTCTCCATAGCTCTACCGAAGAGATCGATTGATAAAGTTAGTAGATTAGAGAAACAGACGCATAAACATTATTATTATTATTATTATTATTATTATTATTATTCATAACCAGGGTTTCTCAGCTATTTATCGAAGCATTGAACCGTGTCAAGGGTGAATTCATGCTTAAAGACGTCTAGCCAGGGTTAATTAGTGATGATGAAGGAAGATCGACAGGGTGATGATAGACGTAGTGCTAGGGTTAATTAAGAGTGACCTGAAGAACATGTTATATAAATAGGAGCTCATGATCAATTATTAGTCGATATGAACCAGCGACGCAAGTGTGACGTATGTTGTACGAGTGTTTTACGCTCAGGGTTTGCTCGCCATTTGAAGATACACCAGGGGTATAAAGTTCAGTGTTCTATTTGTTTAAAGTATTTTACACGCCTAGATAACTATAGAAGTCATTTGAACACAGTTCATAATACCATAGTTGTTGATAATAAGTCATCACCTAGAAATAATGAAATATTTAAAGACCTGAATCTGAAACGTATGCATACCAATTAATCCTGTGCTATAAGATACGATGATGATGATAATGATGATGGAATAATAAACGCTCGTAATGCTATACGTAAGAAATTAGCCTACTTTCACTGTGATAAAGCAGAACCTCATGATAATCGTGTTATACCGCGATCGGAGACCGTTGCTATCAATCTCTCATCAGAGCTTGAACAATCATCTCCCGCTACATCTGCTGATGATGAAGAAGAAGGATGCGATTCTAGCTTAAAAGATTATCACGAATTCTCTAACTATTATAGAGCATTATTAGCTAGCGGAGAAAACAAAAACGTAGACAAAACTAGGTACGCTCTATATAACGACATCGATGAGTGGCGATTTGGTTGTTCGCGAGTACAGTTTCAGGGAAAAGATATTTTAATTAAAAACAAACTTTTCCATGGCACATCCGGTCTGCTTAATTTACTAACGCTTAAACGAATAAGCTCTCCTAGTCCAACAGAGGAAGATATCGACAACTATATGAAAATAATATCATTTACTAATGCTCATAAGAAAGACTATAGGCGCAACGGTCGACTAATAAGCGTTAAACATTGGAAATACGAAAATGTAATCAGACCAAATTTATACAGAATAACAGACTTTGAGGTTAGTCTTCCCTAAAAGTTAAACAAGATGAAACCGGATTGGATACGTCAGAGTATGCCTGATCAACTAGTGGACCGACTTCGTCTGTTGTATGCTATAAAGAAAGCTCTTAGCAGCAGTCTCGAAAACGAAAACGAAATAATTTCAGTCATCACAGAGCTTAAAGCGAGAAAAATCATAGAATAAGTAAATATTTAATTTCTAGTTGTACTATGTAATATAGTCGTATTGTAATAGTATTTATATGTAATATGGTATTTTTTGATATGATGACTAAATAAACGAAATACATTCTATAAAAGCTTCTTATTTCTTAACCTCTCACTGCCTCAGTAAACGTTCTGGTATAAATCTGTTTCTAGACTTATTTAATAAGATTGCATAATTCTCTATAGATTTCATGAAGCGATTGATTAATTTAAATATTTTTAGAATAGCTGAGTTGTTTTATAGAGAGAATAGAATTTGAAAAATATGTCGCGCTCTTTAAATTTATAATAATAAGTTTTAATTTATTATATACGCTATATAATTTTACTATATTCAGAATGTTAACTGATGTATGTTCGATATCTGTTTATCATATGTCTTTTACCCTTAATATTATTCGAAGAAACATTAATACCTCTGGTATAAATCTCCCACGTGAGGGTTATCTTGCGAGATATGCTGCATTGTCTGCAAGAATGTATTAGTAATTGTCAAATTGTTCTTCGGTCAATCAATTGAATACCTTGTAAGGTTTGTTTTGTCAAATATTCTATTCAACACTGTAAATTGTATAATACATAATAGCAATATTTACTTTCATGCTGGGTACTCAGTTAGAATTTCGTTCTATATCCCGTTTACACGTACCGCCGAGAAAACAGCTAAAAGCTAGGAAAAATTACCGAGTTACTGGATGTAATGAGGTGGAATTTAAATAATACGATACATAAATCAGTTCAGTTCATATATTAAAATGCTATGCGGAAACCCTATTTTAACATCTTTTTATGAATTTAAACGATGGGAAAAAGATAAAGGTTTGAATGGGGATATAGTCTATAGTCGCAAGAGGCTGACCAGTATACGGGTTTTGATCATTTAACATTTATATTATGCTTTTATCATTACTATTTTGCTATTCAAGTCGTCCCTAATTATGATTAAATGAGAAAACGTGTTATAGATCTGTTCAAATTCGATTGCCTAGAAAATGGGTAGATGTTATATCTCAAAAGTATGATGTAAAATTGAATAGAAATTGCGAACAGGCTTGCTGTTTATTATGCTGTAGATTTAAATGAAATGACTAATAGATTCTGCTTTTGTATACTTTTAAATGTTGAATCTTTTAAATGTAAGGTTATTAAATCTCAAGATGGATGGTGTATCAGCTGTTACAAACTAATTGTGGATAAGGCTTAATTACTAGAGAGAGAAAACTATTGGGAATTAGTTAACTTATCAAATAGGCCGTGGTCAGTAGCTATATGTTTTATTAATTGTTATCATTATTCTGTTAACAAATATTTCAGTCAGCCCTCTGGAGTTTTTTTTGGTCTACCCTTTGCTGCTTGTAATATACTTTTATGAAATTTGTTGTAAATTGATTAGAATGAAAAGTTAAATATATCCCCTACTTAGTTATATGCTATGCTTTAATAATTTTTTATCTGGACAGGTAATAATGCATTCAATGTGACTGGTGTATTATATAGCATATCATAAATAAATGTAAAAAGTAATGCAACGGGGTGTCCAAAGCAACGATTCATTTATAAACGGAATCAACATATGTAAATAATAATTTAAAATGTGAAATTTATACACTCCAAATGTTGTTTTGTAAATCAAGTGGCAAATATCAAGAAAGAGTTTTAAGATGATATTGATTACAGTAAAATCCTTTAAAGAAGTTTGAAAAGGGAGAATTTTTACAGAAAGATCCATTAAAAATCACCTGTTTTGGGGGTTCGAAGCAGGTATAAAACCTCAAATTTCTAGTGATTTACAGGTCAAATCGTGTCTTTTTAAAAGAATGTATATTGCCTCAGGGTGTTTCCCTTTTTGTCGTCGAGGGTAAGGTAGATTTGAAAATAAGTTCAGTTTATCGCGGTACGTTGCACTGTATAGACAATGACCGGTTTTTAATTTTTAAAAAAGATGATTAGTGTAACATTCCTTCTTGGTGATTAAGTTATTGTTTTCCCGTTTTAGTTTGTACTGGCACAAATGCGCAAAGGGGTAAGTCTATATATTTTCTGCATTAGAACCAGTTTTTCTCTTTTGAATAGTTAATTCAGATGGTGATAATGCATATTAGTGATAGGACCCGATTCAAATTCCTTCTAAATGGAGGATATGCAAACGATACCGCGAATGATATGTAGGTAATTAATATATCAACTATATGATCAAGCAATCTCTCGACGTAAATATTATATTAGAAATTTTAAAAGGTATACAATTCATATAATGGTAGAGATAGATAGAAAACTGGCGGTTCGTTTATATCGCGCGTTTGTTATAATATTATTGAATGCTAGATACACAACTGAGTTAATGACCCGCCTAATATCTTGTTCTGACAGGCAAATTCTACAGGTAAATGCCAATCTATCTGAGAATTGTTTCGATAATTTTTATCGTTTATAGCTTTATTAAATAGTTTATCCTTCTAAAACTCTCATATTTAAGCTATCTAACGTATATCTAATATCATGATCTTACGTCATAGGGTCACATGTCTTATAGACGTGATGAAACTTGAATGTTTTAATTAATCATAATATCTGAAACATTTTAGCATATATTTACATGTTTTTTATTTTTTAATTTATTTTAAAAGAAAGATTATTTATTTATTGCTTTGAAGGCATGCTTTTACATTGCAAAGGTTGAAAAAGGGATTTTTTAAACGTTTTCCTAGCGATTGATGTTTGCTCAATACAATTCATTTCATTTTTTTCGAATTTTATATAATAGTAAAAGTACTTTAGTGTCTTTATTATATGTTAACATCATATATAATAATCTAATTGGTAAGCAATAGAATATATTTTCTAATTACATTCAGCCTGATAAATTTGTAAAGGACTCCTAATCAGTTTAGTACCTTATTAGATCAAAATTCTTAAAATGTTACCTGCTTGTCTATATTTGTTTTCGATAAGCGTAGGTATAAGGTATCCTTAAAGTAAACTCTATTACGAACTGTTTTTCATAAAAAGGAATGACTTGAAAAAATATAATGCTTTCTACTTAATTTATAATGAAGTTGATTAATTATATCTAGTATTTATGGAAAACGTAATATTACAGACGCTTCAACTAATATAATTCTCTAATTTGATATTTCGGATCTATGGATGAAATAATATTTATAATAGTTATGCGATAGTATTTAGAAAAGAAAGTTATAAAACTGATGATAAAGGTTACCTTGATTTGTTGTTAACACTTAGAAAGAATATATACACTATTGTTAATACGCGCGCCGGACCGAGTCGCGGAAAATGTATTTTAAAATCTAATAATTTTATATGAGACATCTACCAAGAGAAGGGGAATTAATTTTTAGGGATTTTAATAAATATTAAATGTTTTATTATTATTTTTAATATAACAGATAATTATTAAAAAGGTAATATGAAATTACTGCCGCGTGTCTGGATGAACCGAGGATGACCTCGAGTCGCGAGTCGGCGCACTATCATTTGTAACGTTTTCGGCGTTTTTGGACCTCCATAAGAAATAACATGGGATTTTGGGCTCGAACTGTCCTAGCATATCTACTTAGACGATTTCTGGAAATCGGACGGTGGAACTGACAGCACTTAGCTCCATAAAAGACCCTACGTCAGGTAAGATTTAATCCACCCACACCGGACCCCTTTGTTAGCAGAGCTCCCTCCGCAACGTTTTAGGGTCATCGTCGAGAAACACTTCGGTGAAACGTAAACAAAACACCTAGGCATAATTCTACCACACATTTAATTCTGATCGCGTCAACCGTTACACAGACAAGTCTGGGATGGGGTAGACACCGACCAGTTCTAAGGGGAACGCCGTGTGGTCTGCCCTCAAACTATATAGTCTCGAATCCTAGTGCTTCCCGACACCTCTAACGACTGCCCTCGCTCAATCTTCGGGCTAGTCTCGGATACTAATAAAGAAGTCCAACATCTCTAACGACTGCTTGACCGTTCACCCTGTTTCAGAGACAAGATTGTCTGTATGTTTTACGTGGAGTTCCTATATCAACATACACGTTCTTTCCAAGGAGGATGTGATTGAGATACGCCCAATCAGAGATCAGCGCGCGAACTGCATAGAAATTGCTCCCAGTAACTCACTGGTCGGAGCGAGGTTGCCTATCCACCCTCTACTAGCTATCCAGGCTAGTACCGGAGCGATTCACTTAACACGTGCTCACCCACCGGCACCCTCCCGTCCTCTTTCATACGGGGATAAGTACCTCGTCCAGCAATAGGACTATTCCCCCAACTTAACTCAGTTGAATAGAGAGAGCCCTCCAGTCCTCTTTCATACCTTCATAAGCTCCTCCCCAAGACAGGGGTTGGGGCCACTGCCCGATCGAATCCAACCTCAAATGTGGCGGGACTTGGTTTTTTAATGGTTTTGCCACCTCGATCTACCAATATATAGGCCTGGTGGGCCCTCGACAGAGCTTCGTTTAAGTCTACACGTTATAGACTCCCAGTGTGTACCCGTTAAGGTGAAGTTGTCTTGATTGTGAGAGGCTATGTATTCGCTACAACTCTCCTTAAGTATAATGGCTTTTAGTGCTTCTCCCAATCACTGTACCCGGCTGCAGTCCGGATCATAGGGTGGTCGGGATAGCTCCTAAGCACATTTACCTGGCGGCATGCAGTTTCCCATATGCCAAAAAGCGGGATAATCTCACTTCGCTTCTTAAGATCGCACTTAAGATTCAGTCAAACAGCGGGTTTCGTCGGTGATCATAAATGACCTTATCCAAGGCGAGATTCGAATCCGCCCACACCGGTCTCATATACCAGGGCTCCCCCTGATCGGCATGAGTAACCATCGAGAATTTTCACGAATTTCTCTACCACACACTTGACCTGACAGCTTCATCCATTGCCCAGTTTCCATGGAAACAAGGATAGGGTAGAAGACAGCCAGTTTTATGGGTGAACGTCGTGTGGTCTCCCGAACACCCACAGTGTTTCAGAGACAGTGCATAAGTGTGATGATGACCAGTCATTACTTTAAACTATCTGTACATTGTGTGTAAAAACCATACTGTGGTTTTGTGTTTTTCGTCGGTCCTTTTTTCTGTGATACTACGGAGAATTGCTGCTGCAATATCATAGTTAATTAGTGCAAGACTTACACCTACATTCATTTTGTCAAAATGAAATGGGTCTATGACATGTTCTTTTAATCTTGGACACAGTTTTACCACATCACTTATCAATTTCAAATAATTCTTTAATTGATGAATAGAAACCTTATTTGATGGTAAATCATATTTTGCAACTACTGAAGGATGCAAAATAAATTTATAACCATTTGTTAAAGCAGCGGCAAGATTTTTAAAGACGTGCACTGAATTTGGGGTGAAAAATAGTTGTTTGTCCGCATAACATGGATGCTGAATGGAGTTTACAATTTTACTATGTTTTCCGGCAACAATATTAAGCATTTTCCACAAACTTCGATTTTTAGGACCCATATCAGAATGATATCACAGCCTGAATAGTAATCCCAATCGCATATGTGTGCTGAATTATTTCTACTATTCTGTCGTACACTTCGAGGCAATCAAGAGTGTTTGCCGTCAAATAATACGTTACTATCTGCTTGCATCGTGTTGAAATTCCACCAAGCATATAGACTATAGACCAAAGGCATGAGTGGCCAGTTCTGTAGCAGCTTGATTACCATTTAAGGATTTCAGTGTTGGTCGATCAACCACCACAGACAAAGTAGGATAAAATTGCAGGCCAGGTTTTATTGCCATATCTCGTAGTTTCACATGCCATGTACAATTTCAGTGCCTTCGCTATTGTGTTTTCGGACCATATTGACCCTCTACAGTTATTAGTTTCCAGAAATTCCAGCTGATCTTTATTGAAATTATTTTCTGGATTCCCTTGGCATTTTTGTTTTAGTTTTTTTTTTCATATTGCCGACACCTTTTTTAACACTGCTTTTAACTTTTGCTTTACTTCTTCAATAGTGGTTAATTTCTTTACTGTCTCATTGAGTTACAATACTGCTGGGTCATCAGGCTCATCCATTTGTGCATTGCTAACATTAAACGAACATCCATACTCAGGTCCATTTGTTGGCTGTCCCATAGGGTCTACTTCCTCAATCTTTTTTCCGTTTACAGTTTTTTTTCAGCAAATCATTTTTTGCATTTTCCAGTTGGTTTTCAGAAAAATGAATCTAGAAATTATCGGTGTTTAGGTTCATCGATTTATTATTTACACACAATCAAGCATGGAGGAATAAGATCAAGATATCAGACACAGTCAGATATGAAACAAAAATTATAGTATGACATAAATCCAGAAAATAATTATTTTGTAAAATTGTAATTAATAATTTAATTTAGGAAAATATTGATTTTAACAAATGTAAAATTCAAAGTGGATTGTAAAATACATTCTTCTTAAATATGGGATGGTTTAGTGATAAGGAAGTAAAACAAGAGAACGGCAGTGTAGGTGATAAAGATAAGCAATCACCTGCACCAGCTCCACCCACCGAAAAGTGCGGTAAAAGCAGAAGGAGAAGCCGAGGTAAAAGCAGAAGATGAAGCCGAGGTAAAAGCAGAAGGAGAAGCCGAGGTAGAAGCAGGCCGTAGAAAATGTCGTCCTGGTAAGAGAACGGTTCTCTTACCAGGACGACAAAAATGCAAAGAATGGGTTTCGGGTTCACCCGAAATCCCTTTTTTGCATTTTTGCGTTACTATCGCATGAAGCATTGTGGCTGGCCTGCCACAAAGATTGTCAAAAGAGGTGCAAGGGCATGCTGTTCAATGAGCAGAACGAAGCGTGCCAGATTGTATATGGAAGCTTGTAGCGCTCCTCGTAGACCACGAAGTTCATGCAAAAGTAAAAGAAGGAAAGGTAGTTGTGGAACAAGCAGAAGTACAAAAAGAAGAAGCAAAAGAGGAGGTCGCAGAAGTCGTAGCAGCAGGCGACATAAACAGAGATCTAAACTAAGCAGAAGGAAGAGCCACAAGCGTAAAAGAAGTAGTCACAAGAGGAGATGCCGTTCTAGCACCACGATTTAAACTAGAACTAACGATGAGTAGTTAGCGTAGGGGCTAAATTCTAAAAGCTCAATGAACCAGTGCCGAACCATATAATAGTAAAATGTGTTTATTAATTTTTTGTAATATACTTTTTTGTACATACTATTTTAAATTTTATATACAGAACGTTTTCAATATAAAAATCTCTGCATTATTTGGTAAATATAAATTACTTTGACAAAATATATATTTTTATCCGTTACTCTAAAGCTATAATCAATGATAATAGTAAGATTTTCACCCATTTTATTAAACGAAGTGGCTAGAAATACGTCCGACGTACACCAATGTATATTCACATCCACTATTCTTATTGGCCCATTTTGGCACGTGATCGCGTTGTACTGACTGCCGGAATCGTGGTATTTGTGTTTACGATAGTTACTTTCTCGTTTTATGTAAAATGCACGACTTTGCATCCCCAATAATAGACCTGAAATCCGGCCACTGTTTATGGTTTATTACATATCTAATGTGAATTCGTGCAATATGTTCTATTATTTCTTGTTTTGTTTTGCTTTTATTTTGTGCAATGATTGGTTTTATTTTCTCAGTTCCTGTATACATATTATTACTGACTTAACTTTATTATTTATAAACGTATATAGCTTTTGACCTAATTGAGATAATGAAATTCGATTTTCCCGTCTTCTTATTTTTCAAAGTTTTCAAAGAGTGTCCGTCTTTTTGCCTATTTCCGGTTTCACCGCAAATGATATATAAAAAGAACTTTAAAGAATGAGAAGACTGATGAATAGCGCATTTCATTACCTCAAGTAATTCAAAAGTTATATAGGTTTATAAAGGGTTCTCAATATAATGGGGCACCCGGGTACCTATTTTAATAAGCCTCATAACCAGGGGCAACCACATGGTTGCTGAATGGGTAGTTAAGTGCACAATTTCGTCTAGTCGAATGTATAGGTATAAAATTACCGTAGGTTACGGTACGGTTAGATAGAAGCGAAGATACATAGCCTCTCAGGTTCAAGACAACTTCACCTTAACGGGTACACATCGGGACGCTGCTTTAAAAGGGCCCTTAAAGTAGTCTCGAAACGAAGCTCTGTCGATGTTGCCATTTGAGGTTGGATTCGATCGGGCAGTGGCCCCAACCCTGGCTGGGTGAAGGAACTTATGAAGGTATGAAAGAGGACTGGAGGGTTCCTTCGACGAACTGACCTAGGTTGGGGAAATAGTCCTATTGCTGGACTAGGTACTTAGCCCCGTATGAAAGAGGACGGGAGGGTGCCGGCGGGTGAGCACGTGTTAAGTCAATCGCTCCGGTACTAGCCTGGTTAGCTAGTAGAGGGTGGGTAGGCAACCTCGCTCCGACCAGGGAGCAACTGGGAGCAATTGCTGTGCAATTGCGCGCTGATTGAGCGTATCTCAATTACTTCCTCCTTTGGAAGGAACGTGCGGGTATGTTGATATAGGAATCCCACGTAAAACACACATGTAAATCATGTCTCTGAAACAACGACTGCTTGAACGGACAAGCAGTTACGCGTAACGAATGATTTGTAACCATTTCTTGATAGTTTTATATAAAAAAATGATCATTTTCGCTGGAGAATTTAGCACAATCAGCCGACTGGCATCCTCTTCTTATGAGTCAAATTAAGCAGCTTAACACTTGTATTTGACCTTCATCATCCATATATACAGGTGCCAGTCGGCGAAGTGGTGAAAAATGCTGTGAAAGTTGGTGAATATTTGGCCATAATTATGTTCTAAATGGGAATCGTTCTTTGTGAAAATAATGAGGGAATTGGTTTAAATGTCCCGTTACCTTGTTCGAATCCCAAAGAACACGCAGTTTTTATATTTTTCCAAAAATTAGAATTCTGTCTGGATTGAGTCATTGTCGACTAAAAAATGTTTTTACATCGATTAACAGTCATTAACAATTATTAATTAACAGTCAAATCTGCACAAATGCAATTCCCATTTCACAATTTAAAGGGAAAATCAATTTAACGGCGATGCCACTAAAACATTCTTTTAAAGAAGTTGCTTCAAGATCGAACGAACGAACGAAGTGTCGGTCGTATTATCAACAGGGACTACAAGAAGTTACTTCCGATTCAAAATGGCAAATAAACGGAGAGAATGCGAAAATCCCTAACGCTATACAAAAAACACAAAAGTATAGCTATACAAGGTGCTACGAAATTAGCACGTAACAAGTTGTAACTTCAACAGTTTCTTGTGCGCGACGTTTAATCTTCGTAATAACTTTTACGTACACTTACTCTTGCACGTACACGTGCGCACGATACATGCAGTCTATAGACAAATTATATAACATAAAGTAGCAAGTACTTTTATTTTTTATTTCATATATAATAATATTGGTAATGCTAACTAGAGTACTGTATCGAATTGACTAGATCATTATTGGTATCATATGTATCAGTAGTAGTAATTCTCCAAATCTTCGAGTTACATAAAAAATAAGAGAAATATTAATGCACTTGCGTCTTTTACTTTAAAGTAAATTTATTTAATATGAATAATTAATTAATGCGACAGTTAATCTATAAAACAATATCAACAGAGTCTCCCCACATCAATTTATTGATCGTTGCAGGGCCTTCTTTTGTATTGTTGAGTATGATTGTTAATGAAAAGCGAAAGTATTGAAAACTCCTATATATTTTTTTAATCTCCTCTATCAGATTTCAGATCCTTATAATATATTTCAGTAATATAAATCCGGCAACCGTATTCATGTCTTTGGAAATGTCCATTCCGAAAAATTGAATGAAATATGGAATGGGATAGCTTAGTGTCCAAGAATACTTTTTCTTTCTGTACATAAATTGACCTACATGCATAAGTTTACTTCATAAAAATAACTAGGTTTAATAAACTTTGTTTATGTCCACATTATTTGCATAAATTCTAAATAATGGTTATTCGGTATTAGATACTTTCATAATTTATCATGAATTTACCAAATAACATAAATTATGGAAAGTCCATAGTTGCATTTTAGTTCTTGTTAACTGGTACCTCATATATTGCATTTGATGATTGTAAAATAAACAGGCCTGCGGATTTCTACCGCATAATATAACAGACTTTGTTTGCTTTCGCTAATGTACATAACGACAGTCTATGGTTAATTAGAAATTTAGTTATTAAATGATTCTGTAACCAGGATGTTCTAAATTCTCTTGACACGTTTGGATGGTTGAGTCGATGATGAATAGAACCGACATTTTCTAGGGAAATGCGGAAATAGCTTATAAATGTGAATAAAACCACAAATACCATTATAGGTCGATGTATACAACTAAGTAAAATGAAATATGACTTTATTCAAATTACTATTAAGAAATGTGAATAATTGAAGAAATATTTTTTTAATTAAGAGTATTGTGCCATATCGTCACAACACATAATGCTTTATTGCCCGAACACTTCTAATTTTTAATCAAATTTGGTAACAACTATATATTTTCTTCAAAACAAAAATTGCATATGAAAGCTTATAAAATTTCTTATTTTATATTATTCGGTAAATGTCGCACTTATCTATCTACTATTGATTGCAAAAGTTTTGAGCTCTGAGTTTGAATACGCATAGCAAGAAAACTAACCGCTCAAATTAATTCAAATAAAAACAATTAGTTAAATTTGTAGAATTATCTGAGTTTTGGTTTTCGAATTTTCGCAAACTATGTTACAAAAAGTCCGTTTTTTGGGAGTTTTGATGTAAAGCGTGTCTTTAATAATTAATATTTTACTAACTATTCCCCATAATTAAATATAGTTTTATGTGCAAGTAGCTAATAGTATTGTAATGTATCTGTAATTTTTTTAATTTGATATCTGCATCATTTCTCAAGTTATAATAGAGAGTAATGCATTCTGGTGTTCTGGTGTCTTAATCAATTTTTTTTACAAAAGATAGTATATTGTTAATAAAACAACAAATACGACAAGAAATCTTGAAATTATTCACAAATTAATTAATAAATAATTCTTTAAAAATTATTTTGAAAATATTCAGGAATTATTTAATAAGTGACTTTTTAAATAATTATTTATTAATTAATTCGTGAGTATTTTCAGAATGTATTACCCTCTATTTGTCTATTTCATAGAATAACTGGAGAAATAATACAGATATCAAATTAGAAAAATTTCCATGTACAGTGCCGCTTATTTGAAAGTGCACGACTCTTTATACACGTTATATTTGGAATGCATGCCTAATTGAAACTTAAAATCTAGTTACATAGTTACATTTTCATATACCTAGTTACTTAATAAATAAAATAAGAAAGTTATGTCGATTACAATTTCCCTTTGTAAAATAATATATATCATGTAATTAGGAGATCAAGCGATACTTTAAATCCGAGAAGATGTATTATAACGTCGAGGCGCCAGCCGAGGCGTTATAACATCTTCGAGAATTCAAAGTAGCTTGATCTCCGTATTGCATAAGTTGTTTTATTTTATTTCGTATTTCAATCCTAATTTCTCCTTTTTAAAATTCATTCCAATTTATTGTATAATGAAGCAAGTTGCCTTGTCTGTGTCATCATACACGTAACCAAGGAGATAAAAAGCAGCATGTCACGTGTGGCTGTTATGCAACATCGAATGATTTTTACGTTGCCAACAACAACGGAGATCAAGAACGTCTTGAACGCCGGTGTCATTGACAACGGAGATAAAGATATACCTTATTTTACTAATTGTAGTATATAAACAATTGTTTGAAATACGAAATGAAATAAAGTTATTTCTTTAACATTTATTTCAAGTGCCATATTCTATGAAAGTTCCTTATTTGTTACATTATATGGAATCAGAATCTTATAATGTACTTTGTGATAAATTATCACCAGCAATGCCAAAGGAGAAGACTTACGAAAAACTTGCAGACGTTATGAAAAGTTACTACAATCCAGAACCTCTAGAGATTGCAGAGAATTTTAGACTTCATCGAGGAAAGCAACAAGATGGCGAGACTATTCAGGAATATGTGACAGTTCTACAGAAATTAGCAATTAATTGCAATGAAATAAATAAAGATTAGTAAAAGTTTCACAGTTTTATTAAAATATAACCTGACAGTATTGTTTCGACAGCTATGCTGTCATTATCAAAGGTAATATAAATATAAACAAACACGTCGCTAAGATAGATACAAAAATAGGTAATTAGATAAAAATAATAATAATCAGAATTAAATATCTAACACTTCCAGTAACGGAGAATTACTGAGCTCAAGTTGTTTATTCATTAAAGGTATCCTGAGTTTGTGTTTGTATATCTCAAAGGCTTCTAAAATGTCTAATTTGCGTTTGTTATAACAAAAATGTAGGAATTTAATATTATTTTGAGGAGTCATTGTGTGATTTTGTTCTAAAAGGTGTTTGGCGTAATTAGATTTTTCAGGATGTTTATTTTTGTAATGACGTACGTGTTCTTTACATCTATGTCAAAATTTCTAAGTGTTTGTCCAATATATACCGAACTACAAAAAGAACAATTTAAACGGTAAATGCCCGATTTCATGATATCATGTGTTCTGTCTTTAGCATTAAATAAAAATGAAAAAGTGTTAGTGTTGGTTTTAAATGTTATTTTATAATTGTTGGTTTTTCTTAGTATATGTGCAATTCTTTCTGATATTTTGCCAAAATATGGTATAGATATGTAATTTGTGTCTTCTGTTTGATTGTCAATGGGATATATTCTTTTGATAGCTAACCTATAATCTTTTTGTTTAATTAAAGTGTCAATCATGTTCGGATTGTAATGATTTGTATGTGCTAGTTGTTTAATGGTTGATATCTCTTTGCTAAAATCTGGTTTTGTTAGTGGAATAGTTAAAGCTCTGTGTACTAATGATCTGTAGGCTGATATCTTGTGTGTTTTATGGTGACAAAAGTCATTTGGTATTGTTATGTCTGTTTGTGTTGGTTTTCTGTATATGGAAAATTCAAATAGATTGTGTGCGTTAATCTTGATATTTAAGTCTAGAAAGTTTATAGCCCTGTTTTGTTCTGTTTCTAGTGTAGATTTTATGTTAGGGTGGATACTATTAATAAGAATTAAAAATTCATTGATAACCTCAAAAGAACTGCCAAAACAAGCTAAAATGTCATCAACATAACAAAACCAGGAGATGATGTGTTTAGATAGGTTTAATTCAAATATTCGATCTTCGAACTTGTCCATAAATATGTTAGCTAATAGAGGACTTAGAGAATTACCCATAGGTAAATCATCTTTTTGTAAATAAATTATGTTATTAAAAGTGAAATAATTTTGACTTATACAAAGGTCAAATAATTGAATTAACTCTAACCTTTTAACTAATTCTATAATACTATTGATCAAGAAACTATCTAATAAAGAAATACATTCTTGTGGGGGTATTCTGGAGAACATGTTACAAATATCAAAACTAACCAGTTTTGAATGTGGTGGAAGATGTATGTTTGGCAGCTTATCTACTAATTCTAATGAATTTCTAACAGAGTATTTCGATTTCTAACCTATCGTGTCAATAATCTGGTTTAGTTTTTTGGATAAAATGTGATTAGGTGCATTGATGTATGATACAACTGGTCTTATTGGCATATTCTGTTTATGTGTTTTGACTTGTCCATATAGTTTAGATGGTTGTGGGTTTTTATTAATGATTTGTTGCTTTTCTAATTCTGAAAAGCAGATATTGCAGTTTTCTAAACCTTGTTTTATTTCTTTTTGGAATTTTGTGGTTGGGTTTTTGTTTAAAGTTTCTAAATTTTCTTTATTAATAAATTCATTAACTTTTTGTATGTAAATATCTTTTGAAAGAATTACCAAAGTGTTACCCTTATCTGCTTTAACAGAAATTAGATTGTTCTCTGTGATTTTGTGTTTTATAGATTCAATCTATAAAATATATAATCAATCTATAAAACTATAGAACAAAATCAAACAATGACTCCTCAGAATAATATTAAATTCCTACAGTTTTGTAATAACAAACGCAAATTAGACATTTTAGAAGCCTTTGAGATATACAAACACAAACTCAGGGTACCTTTAATGAATGAACAACTTGAGCTCAGTAATTCTCCGTTACTGGAAGTATTAGATATTATTTAATTCTAATTATTATTATTATTTTATCTAGTTACCTATTTTTGTATCTACCTTAGCGACGTGTTTGTTTATAATTATATTACCTTTGATAATGACAGCATAGCTGTCGAAACAATATTGTCAGGTTATATTTTAATAAAACTGTGAAACTTTTACTAATCTTTATTGATTTCATGATTATGGAGTTCCACAAAGTAAGGCTGGAAACAGTAAACAAAATTAATTGCAAGTTTGGGGATTATTTAAAAACTGCACTGCGCAATCAATTTGTCTTTGGTTTGAGATCTGAAAGAATTCAAAGTAGGTTTCTGGAAATTAAAGACTTAACATTAAATAAAGCAGTGGAAGTGGCAAGTAGTGCTGAACTTTCAGCTAAACATACAGCACAATTAAGACATGTCAATTCAGACATATGTCAAATTGATAATTCCAAAGTCAAAAACCGAAGTTCTACTAGTCATTTCCGCAAAACTAACAATACAGAAAATGTTAGGCTTAAGAATCAAAATAATTACAATACTAATCAGCAATGTTTCAGGTGTGGTTTAAAAAATCATTTTGCCTCAAAATGTTGTAAAAAGAATTTATATTGTAGATTTTGTTTGAAAAAACGGCATGTACAACAAGTATGCTTCAAAGCCAAGGCTCAAACAAACAATGTTGAAGAAATCTTAACCATACAAGCGGAGGAACATTCTAAATTTCGTAAAAAGTTTTTACTTGATTTACATATTCATGATGGTACAGTTAATTTTGAGGTCGATAGTGGAGCTGCTGTAACGCTAATAGGTTGTAAACAATTTTCTAATCTTTTCCCTAATGTTAAATTACAACAGACAACAATTAAGTTAGTTACATATTGCCAAAATCATCTAAATGTAGGTACTAGGTTTTGCAAAAGTTAATGTTACATACAAGAAAATACAGAAACAATTAAACTTATACGTAATCAACGTGGATAGAAAACCATTGTTAGGCAGAGAATGGATAAGACAGTTAGGTATTAATCTAGCAGAGATTTTAAAAGTTTCAATACAAGCTACGCAAGATAAATTGCAATCATTACTTTCTAAATATTCAAAAATATTTGAAGACAATATAGGTACAATAACAGGTATACAAGGCCAATTAAAATTACGGGAAGGTGCTAAACCTGTTTTTATTAAAGCTCGACCTGTACCATTCGCTTTGATACCAAAAATTGATAAAGAAATTGACCTTTTGGTAAAAGGAGGTGTATTAAAAAAGGTTAATCATTCAGAGTGGGCTACACCCATAGTACCAGTGGTCAAAGCAAATGGTAGAGTTCGGATATGTGGCGAGTTTAAAATTACCCTTAATCCTAATCTAATAATAGACGAACACCCTTCACCGTCTCTAGATACATTATTTTCAGGTTTAGCTGGTGGAGATAAATTTAGTGTTCTTGATTTATCTCAAGCTTACTTACAGTTAGAAATTAAAGAAGAAGATAGGAAATTACTTACTTTGAATACACACAGCGGTTTATATGAATGCTCACGTTTAATGTTTGGTGTTGCTAGTGCGCCAGCAATTTGGCAGAGGGAAATTGAAAGCATTTTAAAAGATATTCCTGGTACAACTGTTTTCCTTGATGACATTAAAGTTATGGCACCTGATGATAATATACATTTACAAAGATTAGAGCAGATTTTTCAAAGATTATCAACTTACAACATCAGGGTAAATTTGAGTAAATGCCAATTTATGCAAAATCAAATAGACTGTTGTGGATATAAAATTGATCGAATAGGTATCCATAAAACTACAAAAAAGATTGATGCCATACAAAATGCACCAATACCTAAAAATATTACAGAACTTCGTGCTTTTATTGGTTTAGTAAATTATTACGGTCGATTCTTTAAAAACTTAAGCGACATCTTACAGCCGCTATACAATTTGTTGAAAAATAATGTTCCATTCAAATGGAGTCAGAAATGTCAAGAATCATTTAATTATATAAAAAAAGAAATTCAAACTGAGCGTATCTTAGCACATTTTGATCCTGAGTTACTTTCAGTTCTTGCAACAGATGCAAGTCCATTTGCAGTCAGCGCAGTTCTTTCACATTTATATCCTGATGGAAGTGAAAGGCCATTACAGTTTGCTTCTCAAACATAACACAAACTCAAAGAAAATATGCTCAAATTGATAAAGAGGCATATGCGATAATTTACGGCGTTAAAAAATTTTACCAATACCTGTTTGCACGACGTTTTATTCTTCTTACAGATCATTTACCTCTTGTAAGTATATTTTCACCTAAGAAAGGTATACCAACTTTTTCTGCAACTAGAATGCAACATTATGCATTATTTTTACAACAATTCAATTTCGATATTCGATACAGAAATTCAAAAGCTCATGCAAATGCCGATGCATCATCTCGTTTGCCTTTGCGTTCAGAACAATTATCTACTCAAATAGATGAACCTGATTGTTTTGAGATTAATCAGATTGAAACATTACCAGTAACGGCAGAAGTACCGCAAAATGAAACAAGTAAAGACAATTCCTTACAACCATTACTTCATTGTTTAAAGAGTGGTAAAATGGTTAGCAGATCAAATAGATTTGGCATTCCCCAAATCGAATTTGCTTTACAAAATAATTGTATTCTCAGAGGTCATAGAATAGTAATTCCTGGTAATTTACGTAAAAGGGTTTTACAAGAGTTACATGCTTCTCATTTTGGTATTGTAAAATTGAAAGTTCTGACCCGCAGCTACTGTTGGTGACCACGCATTGATCTTGATATTGAGGACATTTGTAAAAATTGTATACAATGTAACGGTTTACGAAATGACCCTGTAAAACTACCTTTACATCCCTGGGAACCTGCTACTAAACCATTTGATCGTGTACATATCGATTATGCTGGACCTTTCATGGGCAATTATTATTTTATTTTAGTTGATGCTTATTCGCGTTGGTCAGAAATTCACACTGTGAAGAATATTACTACAGCTACAACTATACTTTTAAAAAAACATTGAAGGTTCTTCGTGGTAATGAAAGCGATAAGAAGAAGAATTTAAATAAATTTCTTTTTAATTACAGAATTACACCGCATTCCGTAACAGATTTAAGTCCTTCTAAATTATTATTTGGACGGCAAACCCGTTCACACTTGGATTTACTTTTCCCTAAACCATCAATTGCAACACCTGCTGCAAAAACAAATTTTCAAAAACTACGGTCATTACAAGTGGCAGATAGAGTAATAGTTCGTAATTACATAAAAGGGGAGAAATGGAGATTTGGTAAGATCCAAAAAAAAAACTAGGATTGTTACACTATTTAGTTCGTTTAGATGATGGAAAAATATTAAAAAGACATATAGACCAAATTCAAAAGATTGGAAAATCACAACAACCTTTTCGTGATTTAAATGACAATCCAGATAATGTTCTAGCTTCAACCTCTGCACTTGATTAGTTCAATAATAATTGTTATTGTCAGTAGCTTATACAAAAATCTATTTATTTTAGTCAGGTTTAGAGTAATTAGCCCCGTTCGCATGAATTCTCACCCCGTTCAAATGTATTGAAAAATTAATAACTAACATTTAATTATTGCCAAGGCTATTTATCCTTGATTAAAATATAACTGTACTGGATTGATTTAACGAGTATTTGTTTTAACTGATAATAAAGCACTGTATATCATACCTGAACACTTATTATTTATATGAGTGTTATTTGGGGTTATATTTACAGCTATCGAGGAATCAATATTGGAAAAAGTCGACCACATTAGAAGTAGTCGCAAATGTGTTGTTCTTATCAGATTTTGTCGACAAAGACTGGAGCTATTTTAGACGACTTTTGTGCCCATTACAGAAGACCTCTTGTGAGATCCACGACCTTATACGAGATTACCTTATAGATATTGCAGTGATATGGTGTATACCTTAACAAAACAAATTACAACACAACAGCATACCACTACAATATTTTATTAATAGATTTTTGCCCCGTCACTAGCTCCAACTTTAGTTTCAGTAAAGCACTCGACAAATATCTCTGAAATTTAGAATACAATAACCTTACCTTACCAATTTCTACTATCAATGGGTCCACCTTTAATCGTAACACCTGAGCTGGGAAAATTGCAACAAACTGAAAATCACAAATTATTTCCACACAAGGAAGAAAAATGAACAATAAATAAAAATTAACAATATATAGGAAGAAACAGAAATTTTTATTTCTTTTAAACACAAATAAAAAAATAAACAATTGACAAAAACTACTAATCAGCCTTTTAATAATTTTTTTATAGGTTATTTTAATGTTTGGGATTTCTACTTCAATTTTTGTACCTTATAACTAAACTACTTATAACAACAATTTAAATAAAAATTAATGTAGTCGAATTTTCTCAATTCTTTTTTAATATCTAAAAGAAATAGTTTCAATTGTCTCAAAAAAAATATAACAAGACTTAAGTCTTGTTATATTTTTTTTTATAATTTTAATAAAAATTGTCCGAAATGATATTTTTATTTTATTTTAACTTATTTTACGTTATTGGCCAGTATAAATTTAAATCCACTTACAATTCTCGGTCGCACACTAGGCACTTCTTCAGATTTGAAGATTCTGCTATGGTAACCACAACCAAACTCTTGACTGTTGGTGAGATTTTTAAAATGCAAGTCTGCAAATTCTTCTTCAAATGTATTTCAAAATAACAAGTTCCATAAGTGTTGAAATTATCCAAATCAATTCTATGATTTATAATTTTCTTGACATAATGACAAACAGGTAAGCCATATCCATTTATATGCATGAATTTCAATTATTCAAAATTTGTAACCTCACTTTATCTTTCCAATTTATTATCATGCTTGTTTTTTTTAGGTTATAAAATATGAGAACAACACGTCCTCCTTCCAATACGTTCTAGAGATTACTAATTGTTTTTCATAATACAAATTGCATTAAAACATATAGAAAAACAATAAAATAACATAATCAAGTATTCCTTGGACCAAAATCTGACATTTCAAATTATTTTTAAATAAAATATTATTTTCATTAAATTTTAGATTTGAACACATAAAAAGAATCCCCAACACTACCTTAAACTAATAAAATAACATTTTTATTTCTAAAACCCAACAATAACTCACAATTTTGAGTCGAACAAACAACTATTCACGCTTGTCAAAAATTGTAATAAATTCCATTTAAATCTGTCCAACCACCAATTTAACCCATTAATCTTTACATAATCTGATTATCTAACTTTTCCCAATCATTTGACATCAATAACAAACACTTACAATACAAAATTAACTAAAAAAAAATATATTCTCGGCACAGGTGTATGGACATATTTAAATTGAATCGGCTGACAAAACAACTATATAGAACTACAAAAAGCTTTATACAACTTACACAGCCAAGATGTTATCCAACGAAATTCCACAATAACATCATGAACCTAAATTAATTAAATGAGAACGGTGGCTTGACAAGCCAATACCATGTATCGTAGAAAAAAAATAATCACCCTATGAAAATTAAGCAAGGTAAGTCTCTTTTATAGATGCTAACTAACTCATAATAGCCTGTTTTATTTTATTCTAGGTGCAATTTACCAAGTTTGAGCTATTGACGGTTCCTTAAGGAAAACACTTCAACGTACCAACCGTTGTATTATAATTTACAATTATCAAATCATACACCACCTACATAGTATCCTTTTGTTAAAATATAAAACTTCTTATGCATGTTAACATAATGTGAATAAATTATTCTTCTAAAGAAACCCATTTTGAAAATTATTTACAAAAATTGAGGTTATGTAATGAATAGATCGGATCGTTAAATAATCTTGCATGAAATGTAACTTTAACAAGAAATTATTACAAAAAGAATGTATTTAACTTAATTCCTGCATATAGCTAGCTTCAACCATACTTCTGATACTATTAAATAAACCTTTTAACAAAGATTCAATAAGAACGCCTGAAAGATAGGCAACCCAAATTACCTATTTAACATTTCTACCTTCAAATATCACAGCAATATGTATTGCGAAAAACTAACAAAAACAAATATTTAGTGTTGGAAACTTTTTTATTGTTTTTCAAAATATTCTCCCCGATGATCAATACACTTTTGCATACGTTCAAACCAAATTTCGTAGCATTTTTTCCATAGAGAAGCAGGTATCTCCGACACATGGGTTTTGAATGCATCAACCGCCTCTTCAGGCGTCGAAAATCGTTGTCCACGCATTTGTTTTTCACGTGTAGGAAAAAAAAGAAATCGTCGATGTGTGTGAGCTAGCATTGTCATGGTGTAGAATGATCCGGCGCCGCGCGTTGTTTTTTCTTATTTCTCCGAAGACTTCTGGTAAGCAAATTGTTGTGTACCATTCTAAATTGACTGTTCTACGATCCTCTAAAACCACCGTAGCGACATGTCCAGCTTTTCCAAAAAAACAGGCGACCATTTGCTTCGAACTGCTTCGAGCGCGAACGACTTTTGTTGGGTTTGGCTCATCTTAGAAGACCCATACAGTCGACTGTTGTATACTTTTGGGCTCATACGCATAAATCCAAGATTCGTCACCTGTGACGATGTTATAAACGGTTTTTGAAGCACCGTGGTTGTATTTCTCGAGCATTTCTTTCGCCCAATCGACACGAGCCTTTTTTGAGCGACTGTTAACTTATGTGGACACAGCTTTTCCATGGCTAAATGTTCATGCAATATCGAATGTATGCTAGTCATGCTAATGCCTAAGGATGCCTGAATTTCACGATAAGTCACATTACGATTTTGCTTTATCTTCATCTTGTCTTATCTTATCTCTTTCTTTAGATTCATCTGCCAGCGAACTACGACCACGATTAAATTCATTGAACCAACGATATACAGTTGCTCTGTGTGGGGCTTCATCACCAAAAGTTAAAGTAAGTTGATCGACGCACTGTTGTTGTGATAATCCCCGTCGGAAGTCGTAGAAAATCATAGCACGAAAATGTTCACGAGTTAATTCCATTTTTGGCCGAGAGGAAATTTTCAACTCAATGTAAACAAAACAAATAGCGTCCGTATGACAAAACGTTTTGAATACGTATGCCATCAAAAATGTCAAACTTTATGTTGCAAATGTCAAATTGCACTTAGCAAAAGCAGGGTTGCCAATTCGCAATATATATCGAGTAAGCCTCGTACTAGTTAACTAGCAGCCACGACCTCCTCGATTCGACGTTTGACGTCAACGTCGGCGTCGAATCGAGGAGGTCGTGCTAGCAGTAATTAGCAATCCCCATTTAGTGGGTAACAACAAGCATTATGCACACATAGGCAACCAGTTAAACAACACGTTATTTTGTACGATTTACATAATATTGCATTGTAAATAAATAGCGCTATATATAAGACGAAAGCGATATACCTAGGTTATTGATATAGTCTATATCTGGAATAAATATACTTACCTCTGTATGCAGTGTCGTAAGTAGGTGTTTGTGAAGGCTCGCTGTACGGAGTGTCCCCGGAAGTCCCAAACGGGGTCCAAACCTAGATCGGGAGGCCTTGCTGCAAACAAATTGCAATTTTCTTTTAAATCTTAATTCTGGAAGATAGTCTTTTGACAAATAAAATTATTTCTTACAAAATTCCAAATACAAAAAGCTTGTTACACGTTTAGTTAGTGGGTTGGTGACTAGATATACACAGTGCAAAGTATTACTGTTACAGTATTTTATGGCGCAGCTAATCTCTCTAATTTTATCTCATTATTTATCTAAAAAGTTGCAAATAACGCGCTTCAACAAATAACGAACAAGCCAACAAAAAGTAAGAGGATCGAGTGAAGTTTGATTTAAGTCTATGCCATTTAAAATGAATTGAATATTCGCATTCACATTTTACAAGTCGCTCGAGTCCATTTATTTTTTGTTTGCACTATATTAAGATTGTTGAGTAACAATTAATTACATAATTCTGCATTAATGTAGTAGCAATGACAATGATAACTGCTGAAAAAGCAATGAAAAAGCGTATTACTACATTAGTGAATAATTTTAATTAACTTTCTACTGCCACCTCCACTGTCCTTTGATCTATCTTCTGTTATTCTCAGCTGCACGCATAGGCCTTAGGCGAACTTCCTACATGCGTCCATTCCCATGGTTGCAAATATCACCACTACTGCATACGTTTTTCTTGTTGCTTGATTATTCACTGCAAGGTATAGTCCCAGGCAACTTCCGCTGCACGTATATGTCGTTTTTGTTATTAGCTAGAGACGAGCAAAATAGTAGAGACCAAAACCACATTTCTTATGGAGCGTAAAGTTTTATTCATTACTACTTAATAATATGAACTTCGAATCAAAACCGCTTTAAAATGTGAAATTAAAATCTCAATACATTTGGAGTATAAACTAAATGTAATTCGGTATTTCTATTAATGGTTTCCAAACGATGCCCTATTTTAGGACTACCTGCATTGAAAGAAATAAATATTCAGTGGCGTGTGGCTACGATTTTAATAAATTTAAGTTTAATATCAATACTAAAGTTTATCTTATCGAAATTCACAAGAAGTATTTTGCTTTTCTCTAGTTATTACAATAACTGTTATACAGGGTGTCTGAATTCGATAGGAAATATGATTATTTCGATTATTAACTCAGAAAGAAATATTTTAAATTTTTTTTTAATTTACACCTTTTGGTGTTTGATATATTAAAACTAGTCTAGAAGACTAACCATTAATTTTACTCCAACACATCTTAAAACTATATATAAGTACTTATTAGCTAAAGTCAATCCACTGATGTTCTTTAGATTCTTCTAATTACTATATATACTTCACCCGCGCTCTATGCTCTGCTTTACCACACAGATACACTACACAAGATCCAATGGTTTGGTCCTCTTCAATCTTCGGACATGGTATTGATTGTCCAGCAGCTGAAGAGCTTCTGCATTGACATGAAACTGGAATCTGGCTTCATGCTTGCCGGCAAACATTTTGATTTCTTCTTTAACAGTTGAGATACCAAGGTCTCTTTGAAGAGTTACGAATATACCATGGAATATTAACGATGTTACCCAACACCTTGTTCTAAAATGTCTGGATAGATTTGATGTTAGTGTCACTGGCACAGCCCCAGAGCTGGATGCCGTAGAGCCACACCGGTTTCAGGATCTGATTGTAAATCAGCATTTTATTATGTATTGATAACTTTGAATTCCTTCCAAGGAACCAATAATAGTGTTTGTATTTTAGGCCAAGCTCAGATCTTCTTTTCAGATCAGATTTTCTTTTTCACATGCGCTTTCCATCGAAGTTTGGCGTCAAGCGTCATGTCGAGGTATTTAGCATTCATCTCATAAGGTACTATTGTACCATTAATCTCTAGAGGAGTAAAATTATTATTAAAATTCACATGGATGGATTTAAGTTCATTGAGTTTGATTTTTCATTGTCTAGTCCAATTAACTATTGTTTCACTTGCTCTTTGAAGTTTTGGCTAATTTCGGCCGGATAATGAATATGGGTAATTTCTTTCGTGTGGTGAAAGGCAGCTGACTGCACAAGTCTAGTGAAATTTTCAGTTTCTATTTCAAGTTGTTCCTCTGTTCTCAGATTGATGTTCAGCTTAATACTATTCTGGAGATCGACTCTAAAGCTTCCCCAATCGGTGGCTTTGTTCACTAGTGGAGGTCTAGTTGCTTTTTTAATTATCTTCTCGCTTAGTGTTAGAATGACAGCTGAGTGGCCAGAGTCTAAGTCAAAATTTTCTTTAACCTCACTAAAGTTGGGTGAAACTTTACTTGTAGAAATCTAACAGGTCACAAATTTTTCTAGGATCAATAGGTCAGTAGATGGGCTTACTTGATAAATGCTAATTGCAATCAGTTTCGCGAATAGCTTTCCTTAGTTCACTACCTTTGGTCGTGGTTAGTCTCGATCTTCAGTCAACATGTTTAGCATTGTAGTCACATCCAACGATAAATATTTCGTCTGGGTGTTGTAAAAGAATGTTATAGTTTTCTTTCTTCAAATTGTATCGAGGCGAGCAGTAAACTGCTCCAGCTCTCAGCTTCTGTTTAGTAGACTTAATTCCTACCACTGTCAGTTAAACATCTTCACGTTGTAAATTAACATCTTCGAACTAGTTAATCGAATCCTTAACTATAACCGCCCTACCACCTTTGGCTTGATTGTTTGGGTGGTTGGTGTGATATATTTTCTATCCTCTTATTTTGATAAAAGGCTGTTTTGTCATATGTGTCTCCGAGATGAGACAAATATCTATGTGTTGAGTATTAAGAAAGACTTCTAAGTTCTTGTTTATTATGCCATTGACATTCCATGTAGCTATTCGTAGATCTCTTTTATCAATAAATTTATTTTTTCTCGAGTGTGGTACCAGTACTCCTGACTTCTTGACAACTTGTCAAGTCTTTCATTGACTCGCTCCAGTGTCTTTACCATGTTTTGCATAAGTTGTATTATACAGCGTGTCCGGAGATAGAACGCATTAATTTTAAGGGGTGATAGAAGACACCAAAAGGAACAAAAAAGTCTTATACAACTTTGTTCTAGAACGTACCACTTTTTCAGAAAAAAATAAGAAAGTTGGAAACTTTAACATCATTTTGCCGCGTTAATAATAGTACTTTAAGTATGGGGCTTTGTCGGTGCAAATGCATCTCATCTATCATAACAACAAACTCAACAACAATTTTACTCAATTAAGAAACGTGATAACCCTGTAAAGTTTGTAAAACATTTTCTCGATATTCGTATAAAATGCTGATCTGGACATCTTGACATTGAAATAAAACACGTCCTACTTACAACCTTGCCATTTAAGAATATTTGGGTCAATGCCTTAAAACAGCTTTGTAAATAATACCTTTTATTAGAGTGAGTGAGATCATACTCAGTTTGTTGAGCTTTGAAATAATAATTTGTCAATAACTCACGACTGCTGTTTATTTAATAACAGTTTTAATGATATTATAAGAGAATATCTTTTAAAGAGAAGATTTATCCAATTTAAATTAGGTAATTAGGTTAAGGGATTTTGCTGACACCTTGTTTTGGCTACATTAAAAAATCTTTAATTTTATGGTAATTAGGTGCCTTAATCAAATTTTTTTACATAAGATGGTATTCTTTAATAAAAAACAAATACGTCAAGACATTTTGAAAATATTCCGGAAATTAATAAATATAAAATGTAGGTCAGTTATTGTTTTATTCTTACAGTTGGTTTGTTATGAATCAGCGTGTTTTTAACGTGCAACGTACAAATTTTGTTACAGATGTGATGTTCATCATCAGTTTGTTTGATTTTCTAAAACAAGGTCAAGACCCAGCTGCAATTATACTTAAGCAAAGTTGCCAGATAGAGCGATGGTTTTTTTCTAAATAACTCGAAAACCTATTAACATAGAAAAAAATTTATTAAGACTTTTTTGTTCCTGTTGATGTCTTCTATCACCCCTTAAAATGAATGCGTTCTATCTCATGACAGCCTGTAGATGGTTCACATGAAGATGCAATAGGTGCAGGTTCTGCTGACCCATTTTAAGTGACCTGAGCAAATGAGACCCCAGCCTTAGCTTTACTGGAAGTGAATAATCTCAGTTGAGAATTTGTTTTCCTTGCCATACTGGCATTTTCTCTTCTTTTTTGAAGCTCCTTGGTTATGGCATATCCCCTGTAGTTAGCAGGGTGAGCTTCTGAGCAGTTAACACATTTTTGCAAGCGTATCATTCTGGTTGGTACATTTAACTGTGAGATGGTTTCCTGCGTATGTCTCGCAATTGGGTGCGCGGTTGCAAAATCTCTGTGTGCGTCCATATCTTTGACATTTTTACACTGTGGAATAAGTTTGCTATTCCTTATTGCTTCAATTTTAACCTTCATGTAGTTGATATATTGAATATCATAGATTTCTTTAATATCATCAGAGCTATCGAATATCAATATACACCATGGTAAACGAATGTACTTTTCTTTAGTGTTGGCACTATTTTTCTCTGAGTTTTTGTACTACCTATCTGATCTTAGATTTTTCCGCTTCTGAATGACCCATTTCACCTTTTTACTATTTTTTATATCACTGGACTAGTTACTTAAGCTATAAACATAACAGCATTTTTTATTAATCTTTAAATTTCTTCCAAACCAATCGGTGGATTTCATGTCTTGTGCACTAAAAATAGCTCTTAAAATACACTTTCATTTGATGTACTACTCGATATAGGGTGCCATATGACATTTTAAAGTTAGGCTGGTTGGGAAAGAAACCGTTAACTCAAGTAGCCACAGAGGTTTACCCTCTGTATCCTAGAAACAGTAGCGGACTAACTACTTCGGAGGCCCGGGGCGGCATCTAATACCGGGCCCCTTATAGCTGTGCCCACACCTGAGTGTCCAAAGCGACTGCGAAACGGAAGCGTCAGTCGCGTGGCAGACGCCGCCGCCCTTGTTTTCTTATGTGACAATACACACCTACGCGCCGACGCGGACCATACATCGTGTTAACGCCACAGTATAATATAATACAGTAGTTTCACTCCCTGGTTTTTTTGTCACATAATTTCTACGCGCATAATCGACTCCGGGCGAGCAGCGCAGTAAATTCTAACCTCTAAATCGTACTGTTAAAGTGTTAACACCACGTGTTTAAATGCGATCGGTTTCCACAGTGTGCTAAGTTTTCACAAAGATAAAAAATAGAGAAATGCTACGATACAAGTTTTAATTAGTTTGTTAATATATTAATTAAAGTGTTTTCTGCTGTATAATTTGTATGTAAAAAATTAAAAACTTATAAGCAAAATAAAATATATTAATGCAATTATCTACTTTTTATTAGTAAATGTATATTTGTATTAAATATAACATTTCTTACAATGAATTTTCAAGATAAAAATATAATCCTGGGGTACAGAGCTTTGCTCAAAGCTAATTCACACTGTATAAAAGGTATCACCTATGAATTTTATAAGATTCAAGATTTCTCCAAGGAACGCAGAAGGACAAATAAACAGTTTTGCATGTTAGTAATTTAAACATTCAATGTTTGCTTTAGGGTATATTTTATCTAAATAGAGAGCAATTTATGGTTAATATAGGTTAATATAGGTTATATCTTATGTTTGTCGTCCAGTAACTTGATACTTTCGGATTACCCTATTATGTTTATTATGATTATTCTTTCTACAAGAATTAAAGAAACAAGAAATTTAAATTTTGAAAACTCCACGTTATTAAATTATTTCTCAGCATTTTTTTTTGTTGGTTTACAACGGAACTTTTAGAAGGGCCGTACAAAAACCATCACTAAAGAGGTTAGATATTCAAATATCCCGCTACAACAATTTGAAATTGCCGCTAGAAAATAAGCGGGCATATCGACTCCTGGGTAGTTGCGCCAAAACACGACGGCGACACAAACATCAAAGAGACCGACACAGAGTGAAACTACTGTATTATATTATACTGTGTTAACGCTATCGCGCGAGACCGATCCTGCTTCGTAGCCGTTTAGGTGTGCGCATTTTGGAAAGTGTCAGAATGAAAAAATAAAGTGCAATAGAATCTATAAAATTTAATTAACTAAATTGTAACTATTTTATAAAACATGTTTTCGAGGTTTAATTTTGCTGAACTTATATATCTACAATGTCATATCATCAATATCATCAAAATCTAATGCCTTCGCTACTTTTCTTTCTATGGATAAAATTGCTAAATTTATTAGCCTCTCCTCGGCCATAGTGGGTCTTAATTAATTTTTGATTGCCGACACGGCGGCTTTGTTGATAATAAAGCTACAAATGCGGGCGGGGTGGGCAACAAGCTTATAAGAAATTGACACTTTCACTGGGTTAGCTATATCAGCTAATAATGTATTGCGTACTTACTTTTTCCTTTAGGTCACCTATATAGACATATTAATCTAGACCTAATATACGAGTGTTGAAGTCACTAACCCAAGGATTCAATAAAAACACATATAAAGTCATAAACGCCATAAACTATTACATTTATTTGTGTACATAAACTCTGCGTTTGCTTCAAAGCGTTCGCCCCTAATGACCCAATGACACGACCACGAAGCCACGAACATATAAATCAGTCAGGGAATGCCCTGCATACGATCGCTATACCTATTGTGCTACCAATAAAAGGACTCAAAAGATTTGGGGATTCCCGCGCCATACCTGCAGTGTTACCAGTTGTATTTTTTAATTTCCCACATAGGACCTGAAAATTTCTTGAAAAGAGAAATTATTATGTTCACGCCAATTAATTGGACTTGGTTATAAAGGTGGTTATTTAGCAGGTTTTTTAAAACTGAGCCTTTGAGTTTATTTGATTATAGCATTTTTTTATTTAGTTATTACTATAGAGACGTACATTTTAGGTGACTTCGCTGAAAAAACTCTTGATTAGCTCATTTTTCATAAGCGCCATCGCTACAAGTTATAGGACATATACTTTACAAATACGAAAGCTGTTATATAAAACTTGCCACGCCACTGACAATTTCTTTAATACAAGTTGTTTATTTTAAGTAGATCCTTTTTCACTTTTTATTTTTTCGGCGTGGCTAGTCCAAACCAACCATTTTCAAGCGCCTACTTGTATTACATTGTAGTATTGCAGATGAAATTGATTCGCTTCATTGTCATAGTGGTTTTATGCGTTACTAAAATGCATGCCTTTAGTTATTTCATTTTTGTAAGTTGTAAATTTGGGCCCCTCTACTGGTGGGGCCCGGGGCGGACCGCCCCTGTCGCCCCCCTTTAGTCTTTGAAGCTTTTCAGCCTACTTTGAAGCTTTTCAAACGTATAATGAATTGAAGGAAGAAAATGTAGAGCATGTAAAGGTGTTGTTTTGCAATTGAACGAACAACGTGCATTATAAATCAATTAATTTTTAATAATTGGAGTCATTGGAGATATCAATCATCCACACTCCATCACTTATGCTCTATTTAGGAGCGAGAGTGCGATTATAATTAGAAAGTATTAAAAAATATTTCGTTGTGTATAATCTGATATATCCATTTTTTAAAGTTATCGAATCCTATACCTATTCCAAAGTAGGACTTATTAATGTTTAGCCACCAAACATCGATCACATAAAATGTATTACAACCTGACCTGGAACACTGCAAGTAGAAATAATCATTTTTCTACATACAATACCCCTTTTCAAAGTCCACAATTAATATGCAAATTAATGAATTTTATTTAAATTCTTCCATTCTGCATGTATTTTGTTCGCCATTTCATTTCTTTTTAATTATATATCTACTAAATGGTTAAAAGCTCTTATCACGAAAGTGGACAGGAAGTTGATTTCAAAATGCTCACTGAAAGAGTACCTACCGATAATTACATTTAGACACACTTTGAAAACCTTTCAGACACGATGTAGTATCAAAAAGCCGTATAATATTCAATAATAAGTTCAAAAATTGCAAGAGGTGTTCTAGATTTCACTCCTTTTTATAATGCAGTTACTCTTACTTAACAATAAGAAGAAATAAATATTTAGTGGTAACGTTACATAAAGTTAAGAGAAAAAAAAACAAGAAATTCAGTTACTTTTTGAATTTTAGCTTTTTTCTTTATTCACTTAAGCAGTTGCGATATTTATTTGTATTCTTTAAAATTTAATCATAATGATATTTATGGTCGAAGTTTATATCGTTATTCATTATTATAAAATATTAGGTTGAACCCGTCGAGATTCGATGTAGTCTATGTACTTAGATATTTAGCAATAGTATGTCTCAAAATAGGTGCTGAATAACAAAACAAAAAACTTTTTGAAGTAAGCGTAAGTACGTTGAGGTAAAACAAATTACAACATACGGTCATGCAATAGTGGCGAGCTTAGTTCTGATTCAGGTCAGCGCGGAAAAGCAGATGGCGCTGCAAAAATTGAATTGAGAACAAGCGCCAGAATTATTTTTGTTTTTGGTTTGACGTGACTAACTGGTTTGCTTAATGATGCTACATCCATAGATGAATAACTTTTATTTAAAGCAAGAATCACGAAAATCGCTTCAGTAGAAGTAACTGGCGGATTGTAAAAAATACTTGTGTTTAAATATGTACTGCGTTTTCTAAAGTAATTCCCCCACCAGCTTAACTTTTGAAACACTTCCACCAAACAAAAAATTTATTTATGCTGCAGGTTCCTTTAAGAACTTAGTGAAAGAATTATCTCTGTTACTGATTAGAACCTTTGTCTCTTATTCAGGTATCCCAATACATGAAATATTCTTTTATAGACATAATTATATTTATCTGTTTTCGTAAACAGATTGGCTGCCTACATTATAGAAGACAATATAATCGTACACTTGGCCAATAGAATTATAAAATCTAGTACTACAAAAAAACAGTTAATAGTAGAAAGAAGCCTCACTGTATGAAATTCTAAGCAAACCAAACAATAAATAAGTAAATTAAAATTAAATGACTTGAAGTAAGATTATTATAAAATTCTACCTATAAATAATTTTGTGTTTTAGAAACAAAGATAAAACATGCCACATCCATTTTTTGATTTTGGTCTTCGTATTTCATAATACTAGATCGATGTATGTATGTAATATACAGAAATAGTTAATCTTTTCAAGTTTTCCATCGATATTAGTTGCTGTGTTGTCATTACAGTGTATTCAAGCCAACAGCACTTCCTTCAGAATATTGTTTTTTTGCCCAAACTTTTCAGAACGGCGACAAAAGTAATTTTCTGTTGTTGTGCTCTAATGCGGTCTATTTGTCAAAAATGCTTTTGCTAGAAGTTTAATAAGATAATAATTGACGAACTAATATATGCAGTTTTGAAATAAAATTATTAAATTATGATTTATTATTTTTCCGATTCTAAAATCTGAAAGAGATATCGACCTAAAGTATATTTACTAAACATTAATACGCTGGACAGAAAAATTGAAATTCCTTTTCCTCTTACATCAGGAAGTTGTCAATAAAATGTGTACGACTTCTCTTTGCAAAATTACAGTTAGGCATGTGAATCAAGTGAATGTAGTTATAAAATTCCTCGTAAGGATTTTTCAGAAAGATTCTTTTCGTGGATCTACGGAATCTTGAAAATGCATATGAATTTTAAAATTGCACATGCATTCGACATATCAGACCTTGAATGGGGTTCTAATTTAGACTCTATTAAAATAGTTGAATTGCTCTTGCATGTGTATACTGTAAATTGGTTAATATTTATTATTTTCTTATAACGTTATATGAAATTGAACAATAAAAAACGCTACTGACACATAGAATGTGATGTGTGTGTTAGGAATTTATTCAAAACAAATTTTCTTTAAAATCTTCAAAAACTATATTCTTGAAAATTTAAAAATCTAAATATTTTTAAACATTTAAAATTTGAGGTGTCGTAAAAGAAATAATGTACATCTCTCGTTGGTAAGTGACTTTTCTGTACTTGTGCGACTTCCGCATTCGTGCGTCCGCAAAGTTCCACTTTCCACACTAGTAATGTACTATACTATTACAGTCCTGCCCTAGTAAATACTCACACAAATAAATTTTACGTTATTATTTAAATAAACTATTTAGAATCAATAAAATTAATTGGACTGCAGTAGAACCTCGACTACCCGTGCCGGATATTCGAAAAACAAGGATAATTGAATAAATTAATTAGAGTTATTTGTATACCAAGGCGAAATGTCTTGTTAAGGTACCGAGAACGAATTTCGCGGACCAGGTATACACAAAATACCGATATTAAAATATGTAATGTATGTAAAATGTGCAACCGTAAAAAATATGTAATTACAAATTCCATTGCTTTTAAAACCGACAGTTTATTTATTGTAAATAGAAAACCGACTTTCATGTTCCAGCGTTTTTATGAAGATTACATAAATACAACAATTAATTTTTACCTTAAAGGCCGTTAGTAAGGGTAACGCATTTTAAAGTGCATTAAAGTCCGTTACCCTTAGTAACTGCCTCGAAATTGTATTTCGTGTCTTGTATGGCATACGCCATCAGGGGCGGCTTAAGGCACGGGCGACCCGGGCGACTGCTCAGGCGCCGCGTTTGGGGGGGGGGGCAAGTTTAGGCATGAAAAAATAATTTTCTCATTACAACGATTATCACGTAGTATTAAGTACTGTTACAGTGTTACGGTGCTCGAAATTAATTACCGTGTGGTCGTGCGAAGAATCACTGTTTTGTTTGGGAATTTCCACTGCGCTCGCGCCATCGCCAGAAATACCTATACTCTAACAGTCTAACAAACAAATAAAGAATCTAGGCCACCGAAATCACGAGGGCGAAATTGTAAAAAGAATCGCGAATCACGCAGTGATCGCTGGAAGCCGATATCACGTGGTCGACTCGAGTAATTTAACTGATAAGATAAACAGCAAGTGAGCTGGAATGATTCAGTAGCGTCAGAAACTGATTTTGCCGATAAAAAAGCTCGCAAGTCTTTTGTGTATATAACAATTTTCTGATATTTTTTTGTTTATTGTTTCTTGTTTTTGGTACTAATGTATGTACGTTATAATTAAAATGTTATGATTTTATTATTATTTTTTTCTAACCTATTCTTCATCGTGGTTAGTTTTGGTTTTAAGGGGGGGCGCCAAATTACCCTCTCGCCCGGGTGAAAATTTTACCTTCAGCCGGCCCTGTACCCCATGTTCCCACTTCGCGTACGGTTGCACATAATAGTTATTTGTATACCAAGGTCGCGAAATGTCTTGTTAACGTACCAAGAGAATAATTGCCGTCGAGGCAGTTTACGGCCGAGGCAGGACAATCTCGGGGACGCTAACGAATTTCGCGGACAAGGTATACACAATATTTTATGTGCAAGCGTAAAAAATAGGTAATTACAAATTCCATTGCTTTTAAAACCGACAATTTAATTTATTTTTTCTACAGCTGTCAAAATATGATGGCATTTTTCATTAATATCCGTATGCAAACTGCGTTTATTATTAGTTTTGTTTACTTGACAACGTGTATTTATGCATATTTGTGCAATGTCGTTTCTGTAGCAACAACAAAACTGCCCACTTTGCGCTAAAATAAAAATTTCCTTGTGTTATTATTATTTATCAAATTACATGTGCTTTACAACAAATGAGTAAAATTTGATTTACCAAACTGACTTGCCTTACACAAGATAATTACTTTGCGTTGAACAAAAGGATATGATCTTTTTGTCATTTAACAACTCACTTATTCTTCTTTGTAGACTTTTGCCATGTTAGAAGTTATTAATCGATATTTAAGATATTCGCTTGCTATATAAGTAAAACGGTCCAGGACAAGTGATGGTGACTTCTTCCCAAATGTACAAGATTCTTTTAATTCTTGTCGATTGATAATACTTCTTTTTCTGTAGTTCTTTTACCAAAATGAAAACACCTGAACTCGGATTGTGCGGAAACGGATTTGTGCATAATGTTATTTATTTTATTTCAACCCAGTTTTTATACATTTTCACATGAATTATTTTTATACATTTGACTTTTAATACATTTATATGTTTGCGTTTACTGTCTCCAGCCTTACTTTGTGAAACTCCATAATCATGAAATATAATATAAATACAAAGATTAGTTAAAGTTTCACAAGTTTCATTATTATCTTAACCTGGCAATATTGCTTCGACATTAAATGTCATTATCAAAGGTAGATAAGATAGATAAACAAACACGTTTCTAAGGATAAATACATGCAGAAAATAGGTAACTAGATACAATACATACAAAAATTAAATATCTAACACTTCTAATAAAGGAGAATTAGTAAGCTCAGTTTGTTCATTTATTAAAGGTACTGAGCATTTATGTTTGTATATTTCAAAAGCTTCTAAAATGTCTAATTTGTGTTTGCAAAAATGTAAGAATTTAATGTTGTTTTGAGGTGTCCGTTTGAATTGTTCTTTTTGTAACTCGGTTTATATTGGACAAACACTTAGAAATTTCGACATAAGATACAAAGAACACGTACGCTCTTATAGACTTAAACATCCAGAAAAATCGAATTATGCCAAACACATTTTGGAACAGAACCACCCAATGACACCACAAAACAACATTACACTTTTGCAACAACAAACACAAATTAGACATTTTCGAGGCTTTTGAAATATACAAACATAAACGCACAGTACCTTTAATGAATGAACAAACTGAGCTTATTAATTCTTCTTTATTGGAAGTGTTAGATATTTAGTTTTTGTATGTATTGTATCTAGTTACCTATTTTCTGTATGTATTTATCCTTAGCAACGTGTTTGTTTATCAATCTTATCTACCCTTGATAGTGACATTTAATGTCGAAACAATATTGTCAGGTTAAGATAATAAACTAATCTTTGTATTTATATTATATTTCATTTATATTTTTAAAATATATTTTTTATTTTTTTAATACAGTTTTTAATTTTCTTAAAATCTTACCAACCAAACATTTTTGTTTGCTATTTTTTATTCAAATATTTTTATTATTATGTACCTAGGTTTTTCATACTTATCTCTTCCTCTTATCATTCGATAATAAATTATTATTTTAATTGTCTACACTTGGAAACCTTTATTTTAATGTCCACTATTGCTATGTACTATTGTACTATGTTTCTTTTATTGCAGGTGGTGCTATATAATGATGCTTATATCTAACAAGATTTTCTCTGTTATAGCATATGTTATTTGGGTGTTTTGGATGGTCTTTTATACAATAAACTCAAATTAAATTTTAATTCTCAACAAATTAAAATATCCTTTTTATCCGATTATATGCATAGCAAGATACCATAGCATAAAATACCAAATAAACACAGATACCGTATATCTTCACTGGTTGTGATTTGTTCATTTTTAAGAAGGAAATTATCAAAATATTTAAAAGAAATTTGTTTTATGTTATGTTTTCCATACCTATTTTGACATTAAATCAATAACATTAATATTTAAAATGTGAGGTTAGAAGTAATTTTGGTTTTATAAGGAGACTTGGTATTATGTAAATAAAATGTTTAATAATATTGAACACCTTTTACAGGTGAAATATCTAACTTTCAAGACGATTAATGAAATTTAGGTGTTTTGATTGAACGGCAAGTTTTGGCAATACACTTCTTCCATAAAGAATTATAAACAAGTGGAGATTAGAAAAAGTTTAAAAAATCAACAGGCATATCTTTGATGTAATAGAAAATTTATAAAAAAATACATTTAATAATTACAAAGTGTTAAATAATATTATATTAATTACTACCGTAAAAGCTGAAGATAAATATTGAATATACGTATTTACAATAAAAAGTAAATGAGAATTATTTATGGTGGTTGAAGCACTGTAAAAAATAAGATTTGGAACTCATATTTCTTGTATAGTGTTTATAGATACCATTTGGATAAAATTTTAGGTTTTATTTATATTTGATACAATCTCGGGTAAGAAGGTAATTCCAACTGTAAAGTAAGTTGCAAACTTGATTAATTATAGAAGTTTTATTACCTTAAACAAAATTAAAATGTATTTAATCAATAATGAAATAATCTTGTTTATTTATCAGGGTACCTTTAATGAATGAACAACTTGAGCTCAGTAATTCTCCGTTACTGGAAGTATTAGATATTTAATTCTGATTATTATTATTATTTTATCTAGTTACCTATTTTTGTATCTACCTTAGCGACGTGTTTGTTTATAATTATATTACCTTTGATAATGACAGCATAGCTGTCGAAACAATATTGTCAGGTTGTATTTTAATAAAACTGTGAAACTTTTACTAATCTTTATTTATTTCATGATTATGGAGTTTTACAAAGTAAGGCTGGAAACAATAAACAAAACAAAAATAACTCAAAGATAAATAAAAATAAATAAAATTAATTATATTGATAATCTTTTTATTTTTGTATGAATTGAAATTTTTAATTTTTTTATGCTAAATGTCTTGACTACACGTCGAATTTTAAAATTGCTTATTTACTAAAAATTGTTATTTAAAAACTCACTTTTTATTCATTTTTAAATTGCAGCTCAAAACTCCCATCACTATCTTCGAATATCTTGAAAAAATTCGTTACAATAATTTCTTCATCTTTAATCCAAATCAGTTGTGGTCAATATACTTGACATATCGTTTAATATCGATCCATAAAATTAATAGATCCATACAATAATTATTTATTGTATTGTAAAATAGTTTGTTATTAGTAGGTATTAGGGCACCTGAGGCAGACAGTTCTAGGGACCCTAGATTCTCTGTCTCTCTCTAATCTGGTGACTTTTGTCTGTCTCTCTCTCTAGGTGGTTAAGTACGGAATCTGCATTACCGACATTCTGTATTATCGGCATTTGGTACGTCACTTGGCTAAATGGTGTTAGTGTTGCTAGGGGAAAACAGATGGCGCCAGTGTCGTTTTTCGTGATTTTTGTACCGGCATTCTGTATTATCGGCATTTGGTTCGTCACTCGGCTAAATGGTAGCGTCGTTGCTAGGGGAAAACAGATAGCGCCGGTGTCGTTTTACGTGATTCTCGAAGTACGGAATCTGTATTACCGGCCATGTATATTACCGGCGTTTGGTTCGACGCTCGGCTAAATGGTGCTAAAGTGTTGCTAGGAAAAACCCAGAGGGCGCTGTTAATAGAGGGCGTCATGAAGGGAACTGTATTACCGGCAATCTGTGTGCTGCCAATAGAGGGCGTCATGCTACAATTAGTGTGTATTGCTAAGAGAGGGCGTCATGAAGAAATCTGTATTATCGACGACCTAGGCAATGTTATTAGAGGGCGTCATGAAGAAATCTGTATTATCGACGACGACCTATGTACTACCAATAGAGGTCGCATTAAAGAAACCTGTATTATCCTACGTACTGATGCTATTATAGGTCGCATTAAAGAATCTCCTCTCTCGATGTCTCCTCTCTCACTCTCTCGCTCTCTCCTTCTCACCTATTAGAGGTCGCATTAAAGAGCATTCTCTCTCACTCCCTCGCTCTCTCACTCTCTCCTTCTCACCTATTAGAGGATACATTAAAGAGCCTTCTCTCTCACTCTCTTGCTCTCTCAATCTCACACACTCTCCTTCTTCTTCAATAAAGAAATCTGTATTACCTGTATGTACTGATGCTATTAGAGGACGCATTAAAGAATCTCCTCTCTCTCACTCTTGCTCTCTCTCTCACTTCATCCTAATGCTAGTAAATGAAACAGCATTGGATAGAGGTAACCGTTACGTCTACTGTTCTGGGACTGGTTCGGACGGCTTTGTTATTTTATACGTGAAAATAAAAATCGATAAATGCTTTACTGTTTTTATTATTTTTCGTAAAGTTACACAATATTACTAATATTCTATTGTAAATCTGCTTAAACTAGGTGATTATAGTTATATATAGTATAATGCTTTATTACTCAATATAAACTAGATATGTTATATGAGGATGTTACAAATTAATTTTCTAACAAAATAACTTAGATCAACTTATAAATATATATATATATATATATTCTAACACTTAACATTTACTTAATAGAATATTAACTATATATTAAACTTAAACCTCAACATACTTTATTTAATCTAGTAATATGAACTTCATATAGGTAAGAACTGTCATGGGAGAACGTCTTCGGCCTTTATCCAGGACTTTTCGTTTAAACCAAGCCATTTGACGTAAATGTCACCATTGCTGCGGCGTTTAAGTACTTTTTCAACTAAGTAAACGTCTGGCTGTTTGGTCTTCTGCAGCTCGAACTCGTAGAAAGCTCCTCGAACAGCAACCCCATGAAGGTCTTCCAGCAGATATGTGACAGATTTTGTAAATTGAACTTTAACTATTTTGAATAATTCAGTTGACCAGCTGGGCGTGTATCCCTTAGAAAAGACCCCCTTGAACTTACTAATACGTACGAGGTCATTCAAGTCTAGTTTACGTTTACTTCCTGCAGCGACATCAGCTTTTACATTAGTGTCATAAACGGCTAGTTGGGTCGTAGGTGTAACAGTAGCAGGAGCTCGACCTATCGTTCTATGTCTGGTGTTGTTATAGCTGTCAACTACCCTCTGTAATATATCTATCCATTTAAATGATCCTCGGTAGCTAAACTCTTTATACAGCTTTTGCTTAATTGTACGGATAACGCGTTCAACTATTGAAGCTTTAATTACGGAATATGTAGAGTAATGATTTATACTGTGCTCTTTCATTCATTGTTTAAAATGTTTATTGTAAAACTCTTTCCCGAGATCTGTCTGAAGATTCTTAGGTATGACTGCATTAGCACTCTTTAAGATGTTGCGGACCTGCTTTGCCACCTCTTCTCCGGATTTAGTTTTCAACGGTCGTGCATACAGATATTTCGAATAACAGTTTATCATCAGCAGTATGTAACGATACCCCTTATTTACTTTAGCATAGGGCATAAACTCGGCCAAGTCAACCTGGAACAAGTCCTGGAAATTTTTTATTATAGTGTGGCGTCTTTGAAAGTTTTTTCTAGCAGCCCTGTGTATTTCATCAACAACGGTTTGTTTAGCACTCATCATCATCATACAATTAATCTAAACGACACCGAGAGAGCAACGTCTCAAATAATTATATTGGTAGCAGCCGTGTTTGATGAATACTGAATAATGTTAAAAGCAATATATAATTATTAGGGTGTATCGAAAAAATTTTTTTCGCCGGCTTAGCAAAAAAATGATAGTTTTTGATGAAAAACAAGCCTTCATGATAATAATTCGTAAATTAAATTATGTTTAGGGGTGCCACCAGTGGCTCAAAAACCCCATTTTTGACTGTTTTTGTGGTTAGCCTCTTCCAACTTCTACCAGTTCAATCAGATAAACACTGATTTTGGATATTTTGTGCCCAGACCACTACTCCATAATTCTACAATACAAACCACTTAATACTATTATTCCCTAGTAAGAAAAAAATCCCCTAAAAGTTACTATTTTTGCGATTTTCTGCTATTCTTTAGCTAACTTCTGTTAATTCCATCACATAACAATGCGCGTTGGAGGTTTTGTGCTAAGACTTATACCCTATAATACCACAATACAAAAAACTTAATACTGTTACTCCCTAGTGAGAAAAAAATCCCCTAAAAGTCACTATTTTAGCGATTTTCTGATATTCTTTAGCTAAATTCTGTTAATTCCATCACATAACAATGCGCGTTGGAGGTTTTGTGCTAAGACGAATACCCTATAATACCACAATACAAAAAACTTAATACTGTTACTCCTTAGTGAGAAAAAAATCACCCAAAGTCACTATTTTAGCGATTTTCTGATATTTTTTATCTAACTTCTACCAATTCCAACAGATAACCATGTGCGTTGGAGATTTAGTACAGAGACCAATACTCTACTTTCCAAAATACAATTAACATAATACAGTTATTTTAATTACAATAAACTTAATTATCTGGGAATACAATCCGAGCGCGGACTTAGATTCTACTAAAGGGGTCAAGTGTTGTATGGAATTCTATTAATCAAAAAACTTGTTTGGAGAAAAACAAGAAAAACTGAATTACTCAATGTTGCTTTTATGGACTTACGTGAATTTTTGGGATATGAAAGAAGGGTATCTATTAGGTAAGATCACATGGTTCAATTTACTTAAAGTTTTGTATTCTAAGAGAAAAAAATTCATATAAGACGTAGACATGTTCAGTTTCTGCGTTGATTGCAAAGAATACGCAAGAAACTATTTTGTGGCCAGTGCCGACCTTTGAGGGGGTGCGAGGTCGGGCGCAGCACGAGGGCGCTAGGCTGTTTGGGACGCCGAAGTTGGTAAAATCATTAAAATCCTTCAATAACAGTTACTTTTTAAAGTTAATAGGGATGCCGAGAGGCCTAAGACCACCACTGTTTGTGACAAAACAACAACTGAACTTAATATTAACAAAAGAAATCTGAAAATCCTAAATACAAATAAAATTATTTTTAAACATTGTCTGCTTTCACTGCGCTGTCTTCCTCTTTCTCTTTCATAGGCCATGTTAGGATAAAATTGCTGGTAAAATTCGTCAAATTCTTTCTGAATGTATTTCATAAATCTTTCAGTTTTGGAGAGGTTGTGGAGTCAGTGGGAAATACCTTCAACTGTTTCCTAGGTTGTTCAGTTTTACTTTCTTCTTCGTAAACACTGTTACTAGTTGACTTAGAAATTTTTCATAGAGACTTCCCTCAACCAAATATCACTTGCATATGTCAAAACGACGCGACCATGGCTTCATTTGATATCAGCTAAGCTGTTTTTACTTCAGCGCATCCTAGATATATAAGACATACCGCTACAGAGATTGAACACATCCTGTTTCTTCAGTTTCTGTACTATACCATCGCTTTTCTACATTATAGAAAAGCAGGACATGTTATATTTTTGCACCATTCGATCGGGCACCCTTGAATTATGGTGAATTCATGTATAACTCAATTTACACAAAAAGTGGACATATTCAGTTTCTGCATTGACCGATTGGAATTGGAAAATACTTGTCCGTGTAGAAACAACAATATTTAGAACACAAAGAACGTCTAAAATCTTGCACTTCTTTCTTTAATTTAGTTTTTTTTTACAACGCAAACGTAGTCTTTGTTTCAAAAACAGGCATAATAGCACGTGATTGAAGTATACTAAGTATACGAGTATGTCTTGCCTCATAACCGCAAACAGATTTTGACGCTTCGGTCACCACTTTGACATGTCTTTCTACCGCTTGTGTATGACATGGATAATTAAGGTATTCCTTTAAATCACATGTTTTCTTCATGATCATTTTAGTTATTAAATCATCGGGTATATCTTTAGTTAAAGGTGGTTCCGCTATTTGATCCCATTCTATTAAATCCGTGTAGTCTTGAGCATTAAAATTTATTTCCGGTATTTGGAAAATACGCAATTCAGGATTATTTGATTGTCTGCACAATTTCTGCATTGCATCAATTCGGACTTCTAGTCGATCATCAACCATCATTGCTAATAATAAATTTTCTGGGTGTGGGAAATACCCATTTCTTTGTATCACAGGATCAATAACCTTTTTCACATCTTCTTCAAGGCATGGAGAAAGAGAAATGGTTTTCCATAAGTGATGCGAACCACTAAAACATTTAGGTTCTTTTTTTATAGAGAACCACACTGGAACGTAGACTTTAATAATAAGATTAACCATATTTTGTAATTTCTTGCAGGGCTTTGAAGACCCTATGTATAATCACAAAATACGGTTAGCTGTCGTGAGCCATCTTGAATGCGAAATGGGCCCCGGATTTTTATTTAATAAAGCGTTTGGGTAAGTACCACTTATTACTGCTCTGCTGATCTCTAATAAATATTGTTGATCTTTGCTTAAACTGTTTGCGTCGATTTCACGCAAATCAATTTCTGTCTTAACAGGATTAAATTTATATAATATTGATGTGGTCGTTTTTACATAACATGAATGGGCATTATCAAATTAATCAAGTTAAATTGTGACTATTTTTGTGCATGACTACTATTTAATGTAAGGTTTATTGTAAGACGGAATGTCAAATCTGGTTACAATCAATGTCGCCAACATCGTTCTGGTGCTTTTGCTCCAGCCGCGAAATCAATCGTTGTCGCTACTATTTGAAGATAAATAGGCTATAAAGGTATATTTTATTTTCTTCCCTTTATTTTCAAATAGTAGCGACAACGATTGATCTCACCGCTTGAGCAAAAGTATCAGAACAATGTTAGCGACATTGAATGTTACCAAATTTGGCATTCCGTCTTACAACAAATCTTACGTTTAACAATAATCATGCACAAAAATATTCACGATTTTCACATTCATGTTCTGTAAAACCGACCATATTAATATGATATATACTTCCGTAATTGCAATTTTTGAACAATTTTTTATTGAATTTCCGAACACCATGGCATGTAGTATTTTTTTCTTTATTAAAGTTTGTCAGTTTTGCTCCACGATGTCGCTACTGTTTAAAATAGAGGGGTTATAAAGCCAGGTAGAGTCACTATATCTAGTCACCTAGGCCGCACTGGTCGATCAGAATACCGCAAACCGCCGTCATATTGGGGAAGAGTCAGGTAATCTTTAATAATGAGCAAACTAAAACTACATTTTACGTATTTGACTTGATAGAAGTTTGAACCTTCAGAATAAGAAAAAACCTATTACGCTAAACGTAGATTTAAATAAATTTTATGCAGGTAAAAATAACGAACAATTTCCTCTTTTTTTGTTCCAATAAGGAGGCGTTTTGCGGTACTCTGATCGGCCAGCGCTTAGGTGACTAGATGTAGTCACTCTAACGCAAGGTAGTGTCCCTTTAGAGAGAGAAAGTAGCAATAGTCGCCATTTTGACTTCAAAACAAAAGACTACCTTTTGCGTTGTAACAAAAAACTAAACTAAAGAAAGAAGTGCAAGATTTTAGACCTTCTTTCAGTTCTAAATATTGTTATTTCTACACGGACAAGTATTTTCCAATTGTCCTATTAGTATATTTTAGATGCTTCCAGATTGGATCTTTATTACAAAGTGTTTTTTGACTAATAGAATTCCATACAACACTTGACCCCTTTAGTTGAACCTAAGTCCGCGCTCGGATTGTATTCCCAGATAATTAAGTTTATTGTAATTAAAATAATTTGTATATTGGAAAGTAGAGTATTGGTCTTTGTACTAAATCTCCAACGCACATGGTTATCTGTTGGAATTGGTAGAAGTTAGATAAAAAATATCAGAAAATCGCTAAAATAGTGACTTTTAGGTAATTTCTTTCTCACTAGGGAGTAACAGTATAAAGTTTTTTGTATTGTGGGATTATAGGGTATTCGTCTTAGCACAAAATATCCAACGCGCATTGTTATGTGATGGAATTAACAGAAGTTAGCTAAAGAATATCAGAAAATCGCTAAAATAGTGACTTTTAGGGGATTTTTTTCTCACTAGGGAGTAACAGTATTAAGTTTTTTGTATTGTGGGATTATAGGGTATTCATCTAAGCACAAAACCTCCAACGCGCATTGTTATGTGATGGAATTAACAGAAATTTAGCTAAAAAATATCAAAAAATCGCTAAGATAGTGACTTTTAGGGGATTTTTTTCTCACTAGGAAGTAACAGTATTAAGCTTTTTGTATTGTGGGATTATAGGGTATTCGTTTTAGCACAAAACCTCCAACGTGCATTGTTATGTGATGGAATTAACAAAAGTTAGCTAAAGAACATCAGAAAATCGCAAAAATAGTAACCTTTGGGGGATTTTTTTCATACTAGGGAATAATAGTATTAAGTGGTTTGTATTGTGGAATTATAGAGTAGTGATCTAGGCACAAAATATCCAAAATCAGTGTTTATCTGATTGAACTGGTAGAAGTTGGAAGAGGCTAACCACAAAAACAGTCAAAAATGGGGTTTTTGAGCCACTGGTGGCACCCCTAAACATAATTTAAATTACGAATTATTATTATGAAGGCTTGTTTTTCATCAAAAACTATTATTTTCTTGCTAAGCCAGCGAAAAAAAAATTTTTCGATACACCCTAATAATTATATACCCGAAATATTCTATTCTATGATGCCTTCCTCCTTAAGTTGGTTTATAATTGATATTATTTCGTTTTCATTCTGTGGACTACTGTTGCCGGCACTCTTTACAGCATATAACAAACGCAGCCTGTCGACTAGCTCGTTAGCCTTATTCCAGTAGACGTATTCGACTTTGCAATCGCTTAATTTTTTAAAATTTGACGATGATGATGATAGTCTAATGCCTAAACCTTTGATTCTGGGTAAGTTCGGTTTAATTATATAATCATACTTCCAATGTTTAACAGCTGTTAGTTTACCGTCTGGTCTATATGATTTCTTATGCGCATTAGTAAGGGCTATTATCTGCATATAATTATTGATATCAGTTTGCGATGGTATAGACTCTAATTCTCTAAACGTGAGTAAGTCAAATAGACCGGGTGTTGCTTCGAAAACGTTGTTTTTAATTATGATGTTTGTATCACGCATAGTCACGGGGGAAGATGCAAATGTCCACACGTCTCGATCAATTTTATATCTAATACCGAATCTAGTTCTATCTATATTTTTGTTTCCGACAGCGTTAGCTATTAGCATACCGTAATGAGTAGGGAGATCAAGAGTTTTATTAGATTCTTCTTCTTCTTCATCTGCTTCCGATGATGATGCTGATGCAGCAGGCTGTTTTTTAACTTTCAACGGGGGAATGTAACTAGCAGTAGTAGTAGTAGTATTAGCAGCAGATGGTTGTGTCTTAACTTTCAATAGAGGTACGTTAGAGATGTTTACTGATTTAGCAATGGTTTCCAGCGGTGATATAACTGGATTGTGAAATTTCTTACGTATAGCATTACGAGCGTGTATTATTTTACGCTTTAAACTCAGATCATACGTGTCGGACATGTTGGCGATGCAGAGACTACTAAACGAATCGACTCTAATTATAAACTTATATATGAATCAAAACCCTTCCGATATCTGCCCAGATCTAGAGAGCTGTCTTTATTAATTACCAGGAAATCATGTGGCTCCTTCCAACACAGAGAGCAAATGTTTTTGAACTGATCATAGCTAATACCGTCTCCTACAACATGATCGCTAAACACGTGTTTTAAGTTCAACTAGTCTTGTCTAAAGAGAATAATTAGGTTTGCATTGTCCCTAATCAGTTGTTTCGGTATCTTGGCGTACGTTTGACCTAGATAAAAACAGTCGACGCCCTTATGCCTACTCATGCTAAAATATTCTCTAATCTTTTCCTGCTTGCTGCAAATTATATCATCAAAAATGAACACAGAATTAGGTTTAACATCACCGGGACTGATTACGTCATCGTTTTCGCTAAATTCATAATATCCCATACCTGTAAGTGGTTTCATAACACGTCTTAAGAATTCATATTTAGGCTCAAATAAAGACTTGGCGTATAGGTAGATATTTTCAAATTTTAATCCGTTTTCGCTAATAAGTAAACCTAACATAGCATTAGTTTTACCGCAGGAAGATGGACCGCTCAATATTGCTCTACATGATACAGGTAACAGGTCGCCGTAACAGGTTTCCTAACATCCTCGCCTGATCGTTGTAAAGATGTATCATCGCGGTCGTCTAAGTTACATATGTTTAGTGACTTATTTTGTTTAACAACCTTCATTACGGTATGCGTACGTGTCTAGTTACGGTCTCGTAACAATACGCCTTAGTTGTGTTCGTAAATGCGGCAGAAGACTCGAGCTCTAGTCTAATATCGACCGTGGAATCGTTAAAACTCTCTACCTGTCTTGAACAGTCAATAACAAAAATCCGGTACGTTTCAAACGAATTGTAGCTGAGTAAACAGCTCTCAGCCGCACCTCTACCTATACCGTTATAGTAGTTCTCACGAAAACGAATATAATTCAGATACGCAGGAATGTAGTCCCTACGGCTGAAATCGAGATTTAAACGCTGATGTGGGAACACTTGCGAATTTAAATACAACTTAATGTCGACCAAGTTCGAATGAGTAAATGTAGTCGGGTTACCCGCTCTTATACCCAGCTGACGCTCGTCTTGTAAAACTACAAAGACCCAGCGCGGTTTCTCTAGATCATTGGAGTTCTTTACGCGCCAAACCTGGTTTTTAGTAGTTCCCAACGAGGGTAACTCGTGTAATTCCCAACGTCTGAATGGAGCGATAATAGAAGAATTATCTCTTAAACTCTCCACCAGGTTCACTTTGCTTTCATCTGATAACAGTATATGCGGAACTTCCCACGAGAGATTATCAATCTTGATATCTACATCGGTACCTGCATCACCCGCGTCGCTTTTATAGCAATTAAAATCGTTCTTGGCGTGAATTAAAACTAGCTGACAACTCATATGAGGTATTACTTTTCTATAATCGTCTGCAAATCCAAAGATATCTTTCAATGGTATTCTACATGTGAAATGAAAGACGTTATTCCCCTGGTTATGTAACAAATCATTATCGCTAGTAATTCCTAAGTTCCATGCATTGCAGGTTAAAGCTCTATCCTCGGCGCCATGTGAAACGAGACCTTTTATAGTGCTTGTAATGCCAGGCTGTTTACATACATCTATGAGCTGGTTTGCGCCTAATATTAGTTAAATTTCATCAAACAGAAAGTGGGCGAAATTGTTTACCAGAAGGAATTGCTTGTTTGCAGCACGCGTTATGCTACCTTTAACAAGTACATACCTAGCTGTCATACAAAGTTAAAACGTTATCTGAATTTTGTATGCTGATTCTAATAGTGTCGGAATGATTGGCATTTAACGTAAACGGCAGATAGGTATAAAAATCCTCTTTTATTATATCTGTATCGACGCGCGGCTTCCCAAATATGTTTAATTTATCAATGGTAAAGGTGTCGGTGTTAATATGCATTTTACTTCGCTTTGACATGCTGCTGCTGCTGTTATCGTACTTTAAAGCCTAAAGATTCAAGAAAAAGGCGACGAGCTTTAGTTAGTTTTAATCGAAGGTCTGCACTGGTCGACGTTCGACGGTGAATGACCTTTGATGGACATATGCTGATGTTTTTATAGCAAAAGTTTATTCCCATTTTTCACGTTTAAGTTCTAGCCTGATGCTCGTGAAAGTGTCTTCAGACAAATTTATCAACTCTCCTCTCGCGTCTACCAGTCTAATGGTAATGTTGTCGATCTCGGTGACAGTGATGGGAAAGTAAATCACATGCGATGGCTCCTTTTCAATCAGATAACCTGGTGGTACGCAAACACCGAATTCGAAGATTGTATGACCTGCTTGATTGTTTCTATATGAACCGCCTGTAATATTCGTGTCTACAAAGATGTTTGGAGTTGAAAGTATATCGACAACTCGATCTGATACGTGTCTACTACCTGGTTCTAGCACGCGCTTCTTAAATCCTAGTAGGGATCCTATGTTATCGGGTTTGGTAAAATCAATCAACTCGGTAGCTGATTCAATCTCACACTTTCCCGTATTAGTGTTAGCTTTGATTTGTAGTAGTAGACCTCCCTTTTCCGGATCACCACTAATTTGATTCTTTATATAGTTAACGATTTCAGCCAACTCGTAGCTACCCGGTTCAATAGTTATTTCCTTTTCTCCGTAATAAAATTTATTTTTGCCTGGGTATATATTCCGTATAGTGCGACTTGTATATAAGCCTACTAAACCTAGTGAGTATTCGTAACGCACGTGATCTAGTGTTATAGGTGGATAAATACGATCCGTAGAAAGCCTGTTCCCTGTACTGTACACCGTGATGGTCCTAGCCATACTTAACCGATTTACACTTTCACCTCTCTTTTATACAAAAATCGTAGACACAGATGTCCACAGTTGTATGTATTGAACTTTTGTTCTTGGGCTACGTTGTAGTATACGGCGCAGCGAGGCCCTAAATATTTCACAAGTTCAGCTGGTGGTCTTAGGTCCCCGAAGGGGTCATAGTACAAAACCACGTTTCGATCCTTTCTATAGGCAACCCAATGAGTACCCGGTCCTCCAGCGTCGTCAAGATTAACAATTCGAATTGCAAAGGTTTCGTTGCAGGTAGACTTGTTCTCGTATAGACACCTCTAAAATAGGGAATGTCTTTAGCATGTTTTATTATATCTAGGTCTATAAGTGATCTCCGAGGCAAGTTGTTCAGTTTTTTGACCGCCTGACATATGGTTTTAAGTACAATGCAGCTCCGCCGCCAGCTCTATACGGCTTCAGGTAAAGGGCGTTCCCGTTCTTACCGCCTAAAGCGATAGCTTCCATACTTTTATTATGCCGTGTAGTTTCTTCTAGCTGTCTCTTATTACTATTAGCAGTGTTAACAGCTTTTGCTACGCCCGACGCGCCTCCTATAATTGCACCGAGAGCCGAGAGGCCAGCAAAAATTGGTATGAGTAGTAAAATACCCCCTGTAGCTGTAGGTACTGGAATAATTCGGGGTACTTTAACCTTTTTTCGACCGCTCACGTTTTGAATGATTCTTCTGGCAGTGCTCAGGGCATGATGTATTAAGTCTTTACCCGTGAGTCTCTTGCTTGCACGATTCACTACACCAACAAGCTTCTTTAAAACGCCACCTTTGAAAGTGACAGTTTTCTTCTTCTTCATCTTTCTAGCGAGACCCTTTTTCGCTGACGATTTCTTAGTCTTTACGCCCATTCCCAGCTTTCTTTTAGCCTTCATTATACCGGTTACAAACAGAGCTGATGCTCTTTCCCCTAATTTAGAGTCTTTAACCTTAACACGCTTCCAAGCCGATTCTTCTAATACACGATCTGCCTGGTGTCTACTGTTCAAATCGGAGCTTTGAGCGTACGAGATGTCGTGCTGCATACACGCCTGGTCCAAAGGGTTTATACCTTTATCGCCACGTTGTAATCTTTTAGATAATTTAGTACCAGGTCCACAGTACTGATAAGAAGGAAGATGTAGCTCAATAGGTAGCTTGTCTATGAGCTTGTTAACAAAGCCGTTACCCTCGTGAACTAACATCTGGTACTGAGAGAAGAGACTGTTTGTACCTGTATTTATACTCGGTCGCCGCCGCCGGACTAATCTGTGTTCTGAAATCTCTGCGTATAGATAAAGTCTCTATGATCAGCTTGTAGAATTTCACACAGATGCTTTTCAACATTATGTATTCTTGTTTGAAAACGGTATCTGTCCAGAGCTAATGTTTGCCAGTCTCCCTTTCTTGCCTGTCTGTATGCATACTCCCATACTATCATATGATGTATATTATTCATGCATGCGTCGGCGAAACTTACTTTCTTTACCATATGGATGTGTTGCTGCTACTACTACTACATATTGCTGTGTTTGGAGAGTTATTGATATTAGTAAAACTAAAACTTTGTTTAAATACGTTATTTTTTTATTTCTTCAACGATACATTTAGGCTATGATAGAAAAAAAATAACTGATTAGCGTAGATATAAGCAAACTAAGAATTTGGGCAGCATTCCCGTAAGGCTCACCACATTTCCTATCCGCGCTAATCAGGCATTTGATATAATACACTTAAAACTAGAATAAAAAGGTGTCCATATCAATATGATTAGGTCAACCAATAGTAGTAGTAGTAAATTCCGTTATTAGTCGGCATTGTACACTCTCTTTATGTTGTAAGAGTTCGTGCGTGTTGCAGATTCGGCTATTAGGGCATCAAACGATGATCGCATAACTTTTTGAGTATCCTCGAGTGTTTGTACTTTATCTAATAATTTTTTTATAATTACTATCTAGGGTATTATTCGTTTCTTCTATCTTTGTCAACACACTCGAATGGTTAGTTTCCATCTCATCATTTGCTATTAGGAGATTTCTCTTTGTTTCTTTTTCCAACGTTGTTAGCAAACTGTTAAGTTTACTAGTTTCAATGTCAACCTTTGTTACCTTTTCCTTTAGATCTTTAATAGTGTTCTGAGTGTCGGTAGTCATTGTAATGAAGGTTTGTACAGCAGAGTCGAATTGAGCATCTACATAGGCTTTAGAAGTGACATCCGTACCATCTATAGGGTAACTTACTGAAACAATACGTTTACCATCTGCATTAAACTGCATTTGATCGTTTGTATGCATAGCTCGCTTGTTAAAATACTGCCTAGAGATTACATCTTTATCCTCTAGAGGCTCCCCTATATTACAAATTCTTCCATCTTTAGCATCATAGTACGACCCCTGTCTTTTATCCTCTCGTCGTCTCAAACATTTAGAGAGTAATTTTCTTTCAACATCATCCACCAGCTCGTCGGTATACTTTTTCGTGCAAACATCGTGGTCGTCAAGCGGTCCTTTAACATGTACTAGTCTTTTCTTCTTAACATCAATTACACCTTCAACGCTATCTGATAACATTAGTACAGAACGCTTCGTCACAAGATCGTTATCGTTGATAGGAGCGCCTACATTAGTTATACGTCGGTTCTCAACATCGAAATTGCCCTCTGGAGTTAATTTGAAACCATAACCTCTCGGTCCACGTTTTGTTGCAGCCATTGCTTCATCTGTCATGCTCATCATAGCTCTACCGAAGAGATCTATTGTGTTCATGATGACGCATGACAAATAACTGTCACGCACGAACAGAATACAACGTATTTATAGCTGAGATCTTCATAGCGTAATGATGTACATATTTCAATACGTCATGAGATTTATACTGCGGTGATCTATATGAATGAAATAAAATATATCCACAGTTCCAATTGTATAAACATATAAATTATATACGGTGAATTAAATTTAGAAAATACCACAGATATTCTTTATTTCTCTCAGCTAGCTCAGGTTTGCTCAGTAAAGCATAATTTATGTTAATTGCCTTGACTCTTATGTACTTTTATGCCTGGAAAGAAGGAAAAACTTATATCGTAAGCTCTAAAACTCCTGCAACCTGGACAACTGCTACTCAACTCTGAATTTGAAAGACAAGAATGCCTGATGCTTGTATTAACATCAATTAAACACATATATGAAATTTAAAACACAATACGTACAAAGGGAAATAGAAAAATTAGTAATTACCATTTCACTTTATTCAATAAGAACTTAACGTTGTCATGCTATAATAACATTAGGATTTCATGTACATCAGATAGAAGGTTCAAATTTATAAAAAAGAAACTTAAAAATTTATTCAGTAAAAACTTAACGTCGTCGTGCTATAATAACATTAGAATTTCATGTACTTGAGATAGAAGGCTCGAATTTATAAAAAGAAACTTAAAATTTATTCTGTTTAATCAATAACAAAAGAGGATATGTCAATTATAATAAGCTTTTTTTTTGTTCAGGTATAAAATCGCCTAACAACCCATAATTTCGATCGGATAACCAGATAACTGAGCGATATGCAAGAATTTTGACTTGTCAGAACTTGCATGTGGTCTCGTATAAAAGGGGTGGTTATAATACTGAAAGCCTCATTAGTTGGCACCAGATAGGTGTGTTTACATTGGTTATTTTGTTCGGGTCGTGGTTTATTGTTTTAAATTATACTATTTGTATGTTTTGGTGTTAATTGAATTGATAATATTTACTGCGTGCGTGTGCTTAACGTATAGAGTTTTTTTTGTTTAAAATTGCGCGTAGTGCATATTTACAGCGGTGTAACACATTAGGTAAGTTTCTTATTATAAATTCGAACCTTTTATCTCATGTACGTAAAATTCTAATGTTATTATACCACGACAACGTTAAGTTTTTACTGAATAAATTTTTAAGTTTCTTTTTTATAAATTTGAACCTTCTATCTTACGTACATGAAATCCTAATGTTATTATAGCATGACAACGTTAAGTTTTTTATTGAATAAAGTGAAATGAATTTTCTATTTCCCTTTGTACGTATTGTATGTGTCTAAAACTAATACATCAATAGCGTTTACTGTCTCCAACCTTACTTTGTGGAACTCCATAATCATAAAAATTTGCATTTATTTAAATATTTTGTTACTCTTATAATCTCTAGATTTACTGGGAATTGACTACATTTTATAACTAATTATTGTTATAATGACGAGACCTGTGTGATTGACTTATTGCCCCCTGGAAATAGGTAAGTTGTTTATTAGATTCCTGTAATATTAAAATTAAGGGGAAAAAAAGAGGAAAGTGTCGGAACAAATTTTTGTTTATTAAAAAAGAAAAGTGACAGACCGCCCTAAAGATTTTATGTGAAAATCTAAGTATTTTGATTCGGAAAGGAAATAAGTTAAAACCTAACCATCATCAACCATACTCTTTTGTTTTTACTGTACAAGGATTTTAAAAGTTCGAGGATTAGTACCTGCTATTGTGCCTCAGGTAGTCAACCCGACCTTTTTGGGGTATAGTGATGCATTTTAATCTGATAATTATCTCGATTTCAAGTTTACAAAAAGCTGTCTTTAAGGAAGATTGAAAAGATTATATATTGATGATGAAAAAAAAGGGAGAGAATTTTTACAGAAAAGAATCATTCAAACTTACCTGTTTTGAGTTTGAAGCAGGTATAAAAATCTCAAATTTCTAGTGATTTGGAGGTCGAAGCGTGCCTTTTTTTAAAAGAATGTATAATGCCTCAGGGTGTTTTCCTTGTTGTCGTCGTCGTCGTCGAGGGTAAGGTAAAATTTAACTCCAGTTTATTTTGGTACCTTCTACAGTATAGCTGTATTATATTTTTGTTGTAACAATTGGTTTAAAGTCTAATAATAAGGACCGGTTTAAATTTAAAAGATGATTAGAGTATATATTCCTTCTTGATGAGAGGTGATTAAGGTGTTTTAATTTAACGTGATATCTGGTATTACAAAGTGCAAATGGTAAGTTATTTTTCTGCATTAGAATTAGGTTTTTTCTCTTTTAAATAGTTAATTCAGCTGTTGATAATAATACATATTAGTGTTAGAAACCAGGCCGATCCCTGAACGTGATTCAAGAGCCTGTGTATTTATTAACGTAATTTTTTTAACATGGAGATCCGAAAGCCCTTCACGAAGGGTAGCTACTGACATAGATATATCGGTTAGTCGAGCTTGCAAAACTCGTTGATATCATTGACGATTGTTGGTTTCTTTAAATTTCATGATCTCTTTGGGTAGAAAGTTTCATTAGAATACAACGGTCTTGATCACGTGGTAAGAAGGAGAGTGTGTGTGTGAAATTGAGAGAGCGAGAGAGTGAGAGATAAGGCTCTTTAATGCATCCTCTAATAGGTGATAAGGAGACAGTGAGAGAGCGAGAGAGTGAGAGAGAAGGCTCTTTAATGCGACCTCTAATAGGTGAGAAGGAGAGAGTGAGAGAGCGAGAGAGTGAGAGAGGAGACGTCGAGAGAGGAGATTCTTTAATGCAACCTATAATAGCATCAGTACGTAGGATAATACAGGTTTCTTTAATGCGACCTCTATTGGTAGTACATAGGTCGTCGTCGATAATACAGATTTCTTCATGACGCCCTCTCTTAGCAATACACGCTACTTGTAGCATGACGCCCTCTATTGGCAGCACACAGATTGCCGGTAATACAGTTCCCTTCATGACGCCCTCTATTAACAGCGCCCTCTGGGTTTTTCCTAACAACACTTTAGCACCATTTAGCCGAGCGCCGAACCAAACGCCGGTAATATACATGGCCGGTAATACAGATTCCGTACTTCGAGAATCACGTAAAACGACACCGGCGCCATCTGCTTTCCCCTAGCAACGACGCTACCATTTAGCCATGTGACGAACCAAATGCCGATAATACAGAATGTCGGTACAAAAATCACGTAAAACGACACTGGCGCCATCTGTTTTCCCCTAGCTACGACGCTACCATTTTGCCGAGTGACGAACCAAATGCCGATAATACAGAATGTCGGTACAAAAATCACGTAAAACGACACTGGCGCCATCTGTTTTCACCTAGCAACACTAACACCATTTAGCCAAGTGACGAACCAAATGCCGATAATACAGAATGTAAGTAATGCAGATTCCGTACTTAACCACCTAGAGAGAGACAGACAAAAGTCACCAGATTAGAGAGAGACAGAGAATCTGAACTGTCTGCCTCAGGTGCCCTAATACCTACTGTTATTATTTATAAACATAACATCTTCTTTATTATAAACAGGTAAGTTCTACTTTCCATAAATCTTAAATAACTTATTTAAATAACTTTTATCATTAACGATGTTAAATAACTCTTTTCCCTATTTCAAGTTTTCTGTTAACTCGAAATTTGAGAGCTTTTATTTATATTATCGTTTTAAACTTTATGGTTGACATTAATTATAACTTCACTTTATTTTGCAATATATACCTTACAACTTTAAATATTTGAAGCAGCCAGGAACACCTTGTCCCTCTAATAGAATAATACTACTTAATTGTTTTCTGGGCGTTCTGTCTTATATAGTTTTAGCAAAAACAAAATAACATCCCATTAAAACAAAATGAATCTTGACTTTTAAAATTAACATAACCAAATTCTGATTTTAAAATTATCATAAAATACAAAACTAAAAATACAGAAAGTGTAATGTAGCCTTTAATTTACTGATTTAAAAAATATATAATACTTTTTGAATGTCATTGTCAAATAAACACCTTTATTATGTGTTTATCTAATTCATTTAAATAGTTTTAATTGCACCATATATATCTTGATTGCACTTAAGCTTGATCTGCACCTCAGATTATATAAATCTGCATGCCGATGAAAAACTACAATACGTCTGCAAATACGTTTTCCAGTAATTTTAAAAGAAGCTCAACCTTTCCACCAAAATCTCTTGAAATCCTGTAGTTAAGATGAAATTATAATACGAAATTCCAGCAAACATCCTATAACAAAGTTATAAAATTGAAAATAAATCAACAAATCCACCTTACTACACACTGATAACGTTTATAATGAAACTCAACAGCTAACAACAATTCTTCAGGGTAACTCGGTTTATTTATGCATACTAGGGTGGTTCTTATTTGGGTCATGTTGAAATTTCGGTTTTGCCGAGTGCCGATTTGATTCTAAAAAAAACTGAAAATTTTAAGACCAATACGAACTTCTTATCTCTATTCTAATCATTCGCTGTAACGAAATTCCAACATGACCCAAATAAGAGCCACCCTAATGCATACACTTTAATAACAATATACTTTAACTATTCTAGAATAAGATCTAACCGAATACAAGCCAATACATTCCTTCTTTGAGAAATACAAGTACGAAGTATCAATCGTACTACTACCGAATAAAAATTATCTTTTGAATGAAAATATGAATGCTGCAGTATCCTTTGTCTGTATCAAATGTGTTTGTGTGCATCTTACTTTTAATTGTTTATTTAATTCATTTTAATAAACCTTTTTTCAAAATTTATTTTATAAATTGAAGTTATGTAACCTTCTCAAGTGCAGATCTGCAATTATGCATTATATTTGCCTGGTAAATCTAATGATTTTTGTGACGTCATAAACATTTGAGCTAAAGTAAAATCTTAAGTTTTTCGATTGTTTTTAACCGAAAGTATAAAAGGACCTGCAAGAGAAAACAACTTCAGTTAGTTAAAACCAAGAGGCAGAAGCTCTATCTGTGTGACTCCGAAGGCTCACCAAATAAGTTGGATTATGAATCCTTATGGTGTTTGTAAACAAAACAAACGTCAAGTATTGCAAAAATTATACGTACATGTATGTATGTCACTGAACTTAAAAAGAAACAATATCACTTTATTATACAACTGGAATTGTGTAGGAAATAGTTTATTTCAAACAAGAATATTTTTCCAACGGTAAATTGTTCGATAATGTCATTGAAACAACAGCTGAGTTCATCAACTTTGCGTAATATGTGTATTACCGCTGTATTTTCCAGCGGGAATTTAAAAATAGTGTTTTATGTAGGATTATTAAGTCAAAAGTAAGTGAAAACAGTTGAATAATTTCTGATCAGAACTTGTATAAACAATTCTATAAACTTTTTGAAAAAAAATTCAAATAAGAAATAGAGCTCTTCAATTATATGTATGTTTATTTAAAATTTAGGTATAGAGCTTTGTTAAAATGAACATTGTTATAGCACCTGTGCCATGCTGTCACCAAATTAATATCTCATTTTAGCAAACTTAGTTTAATTTCTTTGAATTTTAATTTGTTTTATTTTATTTTCTTTTTTTAAACTTATGTTGATAATTTCTAATTATTTGTTTATTTATTATAAGCTATGCAATTATTCGACCATTGTGTAATACAGATTATAAAATTATTTCTCGTCCAGCTACAGAACTCCAGGTGTGTTTTGGTGTAAGTTTCTTTTCAGGTATTAAGATCGGTAAGATTGATTTTGATGTTTTATGCTAGTCTCATGCTCAAACAAATCAGGACACAGTTAGTCTACTGGGTAAATGAAAAATCATTGTGGTGTTTATATTACAATTTAGTTTTTAATATTTTATAATTTATATTATAAGTCGTTTAGAATTATTTTCTTCAGTTGTTTTGAAACAAGCAAACTTTTTCATAACGAGTGACTTTTAAGTCTCTAAAGTCAATAACAAAAAATCTTCCACTGTATGATGATCGATTGATTAGAATGATGTTCAGGGCTTGACGACTAATAAGCCCTATTATTTACAGGAAAGCGTTAATGAAAGGCATAATAAAAACAAATGAAATAAAAGAAATCAAAGACCAACTTTCAAGGTTTCCATTGATATTGATTGAAAAATAAATTGTTGGTAGGTGAATCTCAACGTCCAAAGGTTTTTGTTTTCCAATATTTTGTATCTGCGATAGGTACTAATATACATAAATACGGAAATTATCGTTGCGTATTTAGATTATAAAGGTCGTAGTCTTTCGCAATTTAACTAAAAATTCAAGCAGAATCTATTCTTGGAAAAGCAAATACATATTTCATGAAAGCAAACATTTTTCCAAACGTGTATTAAAATTGGTTTTCCGCGTTTAAAGAATTTTCTATATCATCTAATAGTATTAGCAAAGCAAAACCGATACGGTTCGATTCTTTTACGACGCTTCAAAAATTTATTAGCTGATAAACATTGTGTAACATCAATAATAAGTATATCAAATTTAATAGAAATGAATACGCAATTCTGATCGGAAGTATCTGACCTGACAATTAACCCAGAGAAATAACTTTGAACATGCACCATTTATTAGGTTTTTTCTTTAATCCAGCGATTTATCACGTGCTCGGTGAAACAATTGAAACAAAATTTATTATAATTTTATTTTCAATATACCGTAGATAAAATTAATTAATAATTGAAAAACGGCGTAGAAACAAGGCACGTTCTTATCTGAAACAATATTTGTATATTCGCGATTGATTCATACATCGATTAGAAAGAATTACAACATTTTATACTTTTGCACCAAAACTCGTGATTCTTACAACAATATTACTTCAATGTTTTAGATAATTGACAATATTTATTATTATGTTATGCGTATCGAAATATTATCGGTCATCGTTGTCTGGCCTGATATGTTTATAATTTTTCACAATTGGCGACTCAAGTTGTTTCCTCATCTTTGTATCGTGAATCATCAGCTCATAAATCTCAACTAAACAAAAGTAGCGGCGATGATTTATTAATTTATTATTTAATCGAAAATCTCATATCTTGTATCTACAGCCTTGGTAGTGTATTGTCTAGCGTGCTGGACTTTCACCCAAGCGGCCCGCGGTCGATTCCCGGTGCCGGCAGATCTGGTTAAGGTTTTCTGCAGTTTCCCTTAGCTGTGACACAAATGTGGGATTTGCGCTGTTCCATCTGTAAGTCGGCTGCAGCCGCACTTAGGGCCTACGTAATAATAATAATCGCCTCCTCCCTCCCGCACAAGCTTATAGCTTCTGGGGCCTGGTTTCCAGGCTATGGGTTGTAGCAATTATTATTATTATTATTATTATTATATTATTACGTTTTAGGACATACCCGTACACATACATGATGGGTAATATTTTTTCCGCAATTACTTTAATGAACAACAAAAATGAAAAACGCTAAGAATTTTTGAAAATCTAGAAAAGATCTTTTTTCCTGATCTAATCATTTTCGCGAAACGAAGTCGCTAGAAATACGTCCGACGTGCACCAATGTATATTCACGTCCACTATTCTTATTGGTCCATTTTGTCACGTGATCACGTTGCACTTTCTGCCGGGTATTTGAGTTTACGATAGTTACTCGTTCTATTTAAATGTTGAATGCACGAATTTGCACCCCCTCTAACAGACCCGCAATCCGGCCACTATTTATGGTTAGTTACATATCTAATGTTGATTTGTGAAATGAGAAAATTACATTTTACAACAACTTTATTTTTAATTTCTTGCGTTATTGGAATTCTTAAGAGCATTCCAAACTTCTTTACACTTAACTACTGCCAATGAGATAATGACGAAAAATTCAAGATGTGAATCTAGAAACACTTCTTACTGAAATTCTTAAAATTGTACTTGTACTTTATTTGACTATATCTCTTTATTTTACCACATTAATGTTAAATAATGATAAAAATCTAATGTCGACTGACTTGTTTGATCAGATATGAACAAGTTTCAATATGTTTCCTACAGCATATGCCCTAAGCCACGGCTCCCTTTTTGCTTTTAAACCAATAACATTTAAAAAATTTGTAGATATGCGATTATACAGGTGCAAAAGAAAAGAAGGCACAAAAAATATTTAAACTAAATAAACCAGTTTGAGATACAGTGTGTTTTGTATTAACAATCTCATAACCCACACTAATCTAAACATTTTATGTTTTGTTTACTGGGAATTCACTATTCAGCATCATACTACATATTATTGAAAATGATCCCTGAGTGTAGTTACATCTCAAGCTTGCCTTACAAAGACAGAACGTCATTGCGTCATTCCCTATTACACAGCTTTAAATTCAGCTTAAGAGTCCAACCTTCAAAACTGAAAGAAGCAAGTAAACGATTACCAACATTGAATACGATTTTAGCCCTTATTTTGACTATACATTAAATGCGACAATGGACGACAACACTTCCAAGCAGTTGATCAGGTGTCCTAGTGGTCAGCGATTCGCAAACTTTATTTTTAAACCGCCCGCATTTATTCACAATAACCATGTTGGATTTAAATTTTTATTTTCAAAATGTATATTTATAGGACTTTTATCATAAATAGTATTAACAAACTCTTTGGGCTATTGTTTAAACAAACATGCTTACTGCTAATTTCCAGTTTAAGATAGCACCATTAAATAGCTATTGAAATTCCATCAATGAAAACAAGCACATAATTTAGTATCGAACTTACTTAGCTTCTGAGCTTCTTTGTGAAGTAATTGAGCTATGAATATAAATTTACCGTTAGTTTTTGAACAATGACCGATTTTCGATGTTATCATGGCAAATACGAGCATCTGTATAGAGAAAGTATGAGTATCTTTTAAAAACTATTTATTTTAGTATTTCACCAGCGAGAAACAAAATGGTTGACTGTTATGTCCTGTTTCGGAAACGCAACTGCGCTAAGCGGAAGAGAATGGCGAAAATAAGAAAAAATACCTTTTTTCGCCATTCTCTATGTTACTGAGACGTTATTGTTTATAAATGTGATCAATTTAAAAATAATGTTTGTGACCGCCGACCGCCGACTTACATGCTTGGAACTCAAGAAACAATTTAAATGCTTGTTAGGTTTATTTTGAGGTCAACTCAAAAACCAGAGATTTATCGCAGATTTAACGCAGGTCAATTACTCTTAAAGATTATATTGTTTTAAAAATTGCTTTAAAAAGTTTTTAAACAACACCCTTTAAAGCTAAATAATCTTTATGTCCGGTCGGGCGATTTTGGTCGAGTTATCGGCCTGTTTTTAGTGCATAAATTGCTAAATTAGCGCTCTAGAGCTGTAAACCTTTTTAGAGCCCGCTAGAAAAATAGCTACCCTTGTTTACCCAGACTCCACAGTAATAACAGTAATTAATTATCGACCACTGCACCTACCTACTTGAAGTTTTGCACTTTCAAATTATTTTTATTTTAAAATTAAATATTAATTTAAACTTAGACCGGACATAAACTAGCGTATGCTTTTCGGGCTTAATTACTGTTTTAGAGCCCGTGTCATCTTAACGCTAATTGACTCTGCAAGCACTCTAAAGCACCCAGTTAAGCACTTAATACATAATATACTATTACGTCTTCACTGGCTTATGACTGTGACTTATAAAGGCATTAATCAAACCTTTTATAAAACTTTACAGCTGTCAAATCCGAGTTAAGTGACTTTGGTCGTATTGAGAATTAAAAACCATAATGTGGTTTTATGCACAGATGCATTATAATTAGACTATTATTGCTAGATTTATCTAAACATAACTGTCTCTTTATGCCCCAAGGGCCTCTTTATGATCCGACGGGCAATAATGAAACGTCAATTAAATGTCAGAGCTGTATTTGTAGAACTTGATTGGTTCTTAATATAATTTGTAAACTTATCACCAATGAAAATAAGCTGAAATTAAGTATTTTAGATAGTAACTATAGTAACGTACTTCGTATATATGCAGATAAGTATACGTACAGCGGCTTGATGTAACCTACGTACTCATTTAATTATATTTTTTACACAATAATAGATTTGAGATAAAAACAATCTGTGCATAAAATAGTGTATGCATTTCGGGCATAACTTGCTTTTATGGCCCTACAGCCTTTTCCTAGCCCTCGGCTGACGCCTCGGGCTAGAAATAACGCTTCTGGCCATAAAAGCTTCTTTATGCCCTGAATACATAAATAACTATTATAATAGCTTTATATAAAATATTTTCCAGAAGTTGATAATACCGGATTATAAAACTGTTTTGTTTCAAGACCACTAAGTTTAAATTGAAACGTCAAAAAACTCCTATACTATCCTTAGTAGAGTTTTAGTAAAGCAGGCATTTTACATTAAGTCTTCTTTAAGTGCAAGAGGCTGCTTTCTTGCTTTCTTCAGAACTTTTTGACTTAAATAAGCGTAGGTTTATAATATGAAGCATATTTGTGTTTCTAGGTTATGTTTTTCTGATGCCGGTTCCATAAATCCTAAAGGTTTTAAGGCATGCCTTTCAGTGCTATAAAGTTTTAAAATAAGTTTTATAACTTTTAAATTATCTTTTAAAACTTTCTGGTTTTAATGAATAAATCGATCTAACGACGCCGAAAGCGGAGTGCCTCAGTCGTTCGAGGGCAATATGGGCATTCCACTCAAGTTGTACAGTATCTTTTTTCTTTGACTAAGCAAAACAATTAAAAAATAGATTGTAAAATCCCCCTGTAATTGTACCATTTTTAAGAGAATTATTAAAACTTTGCAGAAATTGAACATTTTCGAGGAGAAAATTATTATTTTAAATTATGTTTTATAAAAAAAATAAAAAGGTTATTCTCCCAGCTGGAGTCGAACCTGCGTCGGCAACAGCTTCAGTTTACTTATTCCTCGCTTCTACCGAATGAGATACCAAACCGCATACCGTGTGTACCATACTTAGTATAAAAGTAGGTTATACTTATTTAATGATATTAATATTTATGTATTTTTAATTAATAAAGTACAATTGTTAAAGCTACAATTTTACAAATCACGTTATTTTCAAATATCTTAAGTGTTTTTGAAAGAAGGAAACATATTTATTTAACTTATTTTTACTTCTATATTTATGACAGGAGTTGTCAATAAATTAATTATATATGAAGAAGTGTCAAATTGAACCCCTTTGATTGGTTGTTTTCATATCAACACACTTTGCCGATATGAGATTATATTCGTACAGCTTGCTGTAATTGCATACTTTTCTATTGTGTGAAACGTGAAGGAAACAGAGATGACATGATTTACAAGTAGGTGTGGAAAAATACCTCTAGAATAAAAAAGTCTTTTTCGCTGCAGTTAACTAAAGTGTCATTTTGATATTTAGGAACCAGAATGAAAATGTCAAGATTTTATGACAGTTTTTAAAAAACAATAATAAAAGGCTGTAAACTATTACTACTATTGTGAAAAATACGTACCAATGTCTTATTACTAAGATTGGATTTTATTTAAATTTTTCCTCTTTGTTGCGACCGCGTGGGGGCCCTAATGATTATTTTGCCCCGGGGCCCAATGCCGTCTTGTTACAATATTGGTTGTTTATACTAATAATTAAATCAATGAGAACAATTTATAAAACTTCAATTCATTTTCATAAACAACTAACAACAATTATAAATAAAAAATTGGCCCACCACATTTTTATTATAGCAATACGTATGATTGTTTAGCTGTAAGTACTAAATAGTAGATTGACTGAAATTATACAGATTGTAAACGTATTATTACTATTGCCTTTAAAAATTTACTATTTATTTTTGTCGTTTTCGAAATTCTAGATATATTATGAGTGAATCCGACGATGGGAAAATGAAATGTGCACTTGTATATATATTTATTACTTTTTTGTCGTCGTAGATAAAGTATAGTGTGTAACGCGTGCAAAAACGCCAATTTGACACTCGTCAGCAACACAGAAACACCACACAGAACAACCATCGTAGCTCAACCGATACGTTAATAACACGCAGTGTTTTACTTGTGCCCTCTTTAAAACTTTGTGAGACTGCAAAAACAATAAATTAAATACTTCATGTAATGCATCCGGGACCTAGAATAAGCAAGGGAAAAAGTCAAAACACTTTTAGCTTAAGATCTAATCTTACATTGAACCCACGGACTAAATTGGTTGTAGTTGGTGGTATCTGGCTTAGGGAATACGTCAGAAAATTAAGGTGCAGTTGTTTAAATCAAAGAACTTAAAAATAAAAATTAAATTTTAAGATTAGTCTTATTAATTGGAGTGGTAAAAGTAATTTTTTTAGTTAAGCCTTAAGAGCATAAAACGCGACCACATTTCAAATAAATTGATCTTAAATAAAATGATTCTTATTCTATTTCATAGTAAAGAATATTTTTTTGCGTTTACCGTACCATATGCGTTACCTAATCGAACAGAAAAGGACATTCGAGTGCAACCCGCAGCGCAGCTGGCGAGGTTGTTCCATTCTGTTGAGAAAAAAGGTTCTGAGTTTATCATCATGAAGTTGCTCGAGAAAAGACTGCAAGATTCCATGTCGATATCGTTCTGTAGTTAGAGTACATAATAGCCTTTTCGATTTATATGTCCCAGTGCTGCACGGTATCAGCTGATTTTTGTTATGATCGTTTGTTTAGAAGTTTTTGGCGTCATTTCATGCGTATTTAAAAAAAAGAGCAATACAGTGTGTCAAATATTTATTGTACAATAAAAACAACTTAGAGAACGTGTTGTTTCATAGAGTTGAGGTTTGGTTGTTTGGTTTATTGACGAGCGCGCGTTTGATTTATTGGTCATTTTTCTATGCTCGGTGTTCGTGCTAATTTGCAGTATTTCAGAACTTGCTCGGTGCCAGGGCAATATTAGTGCGTATAAATCGAAAACCTTATAAGATAAACGCTATATTACAAGTTTATGTAATTATACCATGTCTCAAAATTAGGAAGACTAGCTGAGACAGGCAGGTTTACATACTGCAGTGATATGGTGTATACCTTAACAAAACAAATTACAACACAACAGCATACCACTACAATATTTTATTAATAGATTTTTGCCCCGTCACTAGCTCCAACTTTAGTTTCAGTAAAGCACTCGACAAATATCTCTGAAATTTAGAATATAATAACCTTACCTTACCAATTTCTACTATCAATGGGTCCACCTGAGCTGGGAAAATTGCAACAAACTGAAAATCACAAATTATTTCCACACAAGGAAGAAAAATGAACAATAAATAAAAATTAACAATATATAGGAAGAAACAGAAATTTTTATTTCATTTAAACACCAATAAAAAATAAACAATTGACAAAAACTACTAATCAGCCTTTTAATATTTTTTTTATAGGTTATGTTAATGTTTGGGATTTCTACTTCAATTTTTGTACCTTATAACTAAACTACTTATAACAACAATTTAAATAAAAATTAATGTAGTCGAATTTTCTCAATTCTTTTTTTAATATATAATAGAAATAGTTTAAATTGTCTCGATAGTTAAGTCTTGTTATATTTTTTTTTATAATTTTAATAAAATTTGTCCGAAATGATCTTTTTATTTTATTTTAACTTATTTTACGTTAATGGCCAGTATAAATTTAAATCCACTTATAATTCTCGGTCGCACACTAGGCACTTCTTCAGATTTGAAAATTCTGCTATGGTAACCACAACCAAACTCTTGACTGTTGGTGAGATTTTTAAAATGCAAGTCTGCAAATTCTTCTTGAAATTTATTTCAAAATAATAAGTTCCATAAGTGTTGAAATTATCCAAATCAATACTATGATTTATAATTTTCTTGACATAATGACAAACAGGTAAGCCATATCCATTTATATGCATGAATTTCAATTATTCAAAATTTGTAACCTCACTTTATCTTTCCAATTTATTATCATGCTTGTTTTTTTTTAGGTTATAAAATATGAGAACAACACGTCCTCCTTCCAATACGTTTTAGAGATTACTCATTGTTTTTCATAATACAAATTGCATTAAAACATATAGAAAAACAATAAAATAACATAATCAAGTATTCCTTGGACCAAAATCTGACATTTCAAATTATTTTTAAATAAAATATTATTTTCATTAAATTTTAGATTTGAACACATAAAAAGAATCCCCAACACTACCTTAAACTAATAAAATAACATTTTTATTTCTAAAACCCCATAATAACTCACAATTTTGAGTCGAACAAACAACTATTCACGCTTGACAAAAATTGTAATAAATTCCATTTAAATCTGTCCAACCACCAATTTAACCCATTAATCTTTACATAATCTGATTATCTAACTTTTCCCAATCATTTGACATCAATAACAAACACTTACAATACAAAATTAACTAAAAAAGAAATATATTCTCGGCACAGGTGTATGGACATATTTAAATTGAATCGGCTGACAAAACAACTATATAGAACAACAAAAACTTTATGCAACTTCCACAGCCAAGATGTTATCCAACGAAATTCCACAATAACATCATGAACCTAAATTAATTAAATTAGAACGGTGGCTTGACAAGCCAATACCATGTATCGTAGAAGAAAAAATAATCACCCTATGAAAATTAAGCAAGGTAAGTCTCTTTTATAGATGCTAACTAACTCATAATAGCCCGTTTTATTTTATTCTAGGTGCAATTTACCAAGTTTGAGCTATTGACGGTTCCTTAAGGAAAACACTTCAACGTACCAACCGTTGTATTATAATCTACAATTATCAAATCATACACCATCTACATAGTATCCTTTTGTTAAAATATAAAACTTCTTATGCATGTTAACATAATGTGAATAAATTATTCTTCTAAAGAAACCCATTTTGAAAATTATTTACAAAAATTGAGGTTATGTAATGGATAGATCGGATCGTTAAATAATCTTGTATGAAATGTAACTTTAACAAGAAATTATTACAAAAAGAATGTATTTAACTTAATTCCTGCATATAGCTAGCTTCAACCATACTTCTGATACTATTAAATAAACCTTTTAACAAAAATTCAATAAGAACGCCTGAAAGATAGGCAACCCAAATTACCTATTTAACATTTCCATCTACAGATATCACAGCAATACCTTCAAAATAAATATCAAATTATTGAATTATAATAAATGCTCAAAATGTAATTCCTTACTTTCAATGCAAACAATAAATATTGATTAATTATTTTTTTAAAAACACAAAATAAAGAGAGCCAACCTGGTGGATTAGTGGTTTCCATGTTTGCTTCATAATTCAAGGTTTGCAGGTTCGATCCCCGGTCAAGTTGGTAATTCTTCATAGCGGAGAAAAATTAAAAAATTTGCCTTCTTCTCGGATAGGAAGTAAAGTTCGGCATTGTAACTCTTTTTGCTCCAAAAGCTCTATTGCCATAGTTACAATTATTTGCAATAATGGGTACGATGGAAACCAAGCTCTTGAGTTAAATAGATCTGAATGCCGAACTTACCCATGTAAACAAACTTACTAAATTTACTGGGCTTCAGCTTGGCTATCTGAGAACCAGTCACAGCAACACGGCGTTTTTTTGCGGGAATAATTCGAATCACTCCTAAGTTTGAGACAAACGCCCTTATTCTGTAAACTGTTGTTATTTAACGATGTCGTTATTGTAACAACACTCATGGTAACAGCAATTTTCAAAAACTTTATTCTGTATAGCTGTTGTTAACTCCTAATGACAAAAGAAGACTAAATGGACTTTTTCTGATAGTTGGCACTACTTTTTGGAATTATGCGAATGATATTTAGGTTTAATGCAATCAGTGCTATTTATTTATCAGTAAACCGTATAAAAGACGTTGCTGTATAATGGGTTGCCTATGTGTGCATAATGCTTTGACTCGATTAATTATAAATGCAACATAGCGAGTTCTATACATTGCAATTTAATTTAATAGCGCTGTGTATATTTTATTTAAATATGCTTTTAAGGTATAGATTTCATGATACTCGCCATAATATATCTCGTAAGTATTTATTGTTAATTTATATAACAATTACGTACCTACGCCACCGTGAAAATAATTTTGTATTTCAAAGTATAACAACTACATTACGGAAAATAAGTAATGCAAACAAGAAAAGCTGCTAAAATCAGAAGAAGACAGTATAAGATATATACAGATAAAGAATGGAGATGAGTTAGGAGAAAAGGTAGGTGATATTTATCACTGTATGTCTATTTATTTATTGATGTCTTTATGTAGATATTTACCTACTAAAAGTCCCAAATAAAAGACAAAGCCCGTGTATTAAAATTAGCCCAAAAATAAACTGGAAATATAGACAATAGTCGAAAGACTTTGACTGATATAGAAGACTTGCTGCTGGATATCATTGGTCGTGTTGTGTTGAATGGATTGAATGATGCTCCTCAACAAGGCTTAGATAAATAAAACATCCGTATTTTGTAAATCCATGAAATTGATGTGTCGGTTTCAGTTGATGATCATAATGTGTGTTTATGCAATGACAGTCAAGCACGAACGTTCGCGCCGCCATTTTGTATTAAAAGATAGTTTGCCGCGAAAACAAAATAAAACAATTGCTTATGAATCGTTTTTAATTGTCTTTAAAAATTATTCTTAATTTTGATATAAAATTCGTCTTAACGTAAATATTTGGGTTTTAAAACGTATTTCCTAATTAAAACAATCAATAATTCTTCATGAATTAATTGTTTGTGAATGTTCTTGGAACATACCTTGGTGAAGTGTTATAAAAGGATTCATTGAGTTGGAGATAATTGGAAAACAGCAAACGATTGGGATCAGAAAGTGATTTACTTTTTGGACACCTTTGGGGCCCCAAATCTTAGAAATTGGGGTGAATTTGGAAAAAGGGGAACAGTTCCAGGAAAGAAATCTTTCAATTTAAGGTAAGTCCCTTTGTTGGGTTTTCATTAATTAACCTTTTGAATCCTTTTATTACCTTTTGTTGTGTTATATTTAAATACAGTCCACTTACTATCGTTGAAAGTACGGGTTTCATTTTGTGTCGTTTCGTATCTTCGTATTTTCCGAAGTTCATCACTCGACAATGTGCAGTTAGGAAACGACATCAGAAAATTAATAAATAACACAGTAAAAGTTGATTTGAAGTGGAATTTTCAAAATATAACCCATATTCAACAAACAGGTTGGATTCAAAGGGAGGAGAAACAGTTTGAGCATGCAGTATCTGGCCCATGGACAAATTTTTCAGTAATTGAAATGAAAACACTGGTTTCGTACTGGCGAAGTGGATGCTTTAAGAATTCTCGATTACATGTTTTCCTTTCTGATTCAGTTATTTATTGTAAACACCTTTTAGCTACAAATGTAATTTTTCTTAGTTTATTCTTTTTTCCTGTATCTGCATTTTCTTCTGCTTCTTCGTTCTTTAGGCCTCACTTCTCAAACTGATCTTTGCTCTTTACCTCTTTACAATTCCGATATATTTTTAAGCAATAAATTCAGAGATTTTCTTTTACGTTTCAGTAAAAGTTTTGTAGCCCACCCAAAAGCGGCTACCTAAAACCTTGGATTTCTAAAGCGAGGTGACCCAATAAAAGAATAAATAGCTTTAAAACAAAATCCCAGTTTAATTAACATTTTGATAAACCATAAACATATATAACGAACATAATAACCTTAACCAGGTAGCTCAAGATATGGTAACTGGTGGAACACCTAGTCACTAATGGTATCTAGTAAATGGCGTATAAGTTATTATTTATAACCCGAGCTTTTAATTCGGTATAGGGGAAACAATAAACTGCGCATGCAAGGGAGCCTTTAGAAGTCGTGTCAGGGAGCCCTAGAGGTACTATTGACTAGATTTTCCCGCAAGGGAATAAGGCCTTGTTACCTTGCACTCTTGTAAGTGTAGCACACCAAAGGAAGTCAGATGAATTTTGTTTATGCAAAGATCAATGACAGTCAAGCACGATCGTTTGCGCCGCCATTGTATAAAAAGATAGTTTGCCGCGAAACAAAACAAAACAATTGCCTTTAAATTAATTTCGTTGAAGGTTTTCGTTCTAGTTGAAGGTTTTTAAAAATTAACTATTGAAATTTGTTTAATTAAAGATTTAATCTTAAATACGTGGTTTAAGTAATTTTAAACTGCACATGATTCATTCATAAATTAGTGTTTCATATTGTTTGGTATGTGATTTATAAATGGATTAAGAATTTTGGACCAGGTAGAAAGCGTATAACCAGGGGACGGCGGGAACTTCTTGTGTTACTTTTCGACCACATTTAGGAATCTCTAATATTAGAAATTCTGGGGAAAAAACCATATACGAAGATAAGGAGCCGTTTTAAATCAAGGTAAGTTCCTTTGTTGGGTTTTCTCTACCTATAGTATTAATCCATTTAGAAACTCGCATATATTAATTTCGAAATACAGTCCACTTACTTTCGTTGCAAGGAACGGGCTTCATTTTGTTTGGTTTCGTATTTTCGGAAGCTCGTACCTTAAAAAATTTAATATTTAGCTTAACTTGTAACTGTCGTTGTTTCTCTTCAAGTTACTGTTGAGCAAACTTTATTTGACTACTGCGTCAAGCCCCGTAGGGTAAAGCATTACCAGTTAACGCATATACCAGAATGACAGGTGAGGTTACTATAACTTAACTAATTAACATATAAATCGACTAGCATTAACACTAGGAAACAAAACGAAACAAAATAAAGCTCCCTCGTAGAGTGAAACCACTTGGAACGAACCGACCTTTCTACGTAACCTACAGCCGGAGTTGATCTGGTTCAGTTCTGCCGTAAGTAAGTTCTGATGTTGGTGAAGGTTTACCGAGGTAGGTACCTTCTGTGATTGGTTTTGGAGTGCTTTTTAAGTACTACGGCTTCTGGACAGAGATGGTCCTACTACAATCTCACTAAGCCTTGAGTCGTGCGGTTGATTGGAGCAATCAACCACCGGGAACAACGATACCGGGAACAAGCTAAAATAACATTGATGAACAATGGAAGAGATTCTGAGGAATGTGACCACTTACCCAAGATGGGATGGCTTGAAATAGAAGTAATATGCTCTGAGAAGAATAAAATCCGCTATCAGCGCAACCTGTGACTTGTATCTTTCCGCTACAACCAGCCCTCACAAGTTCACAACGTCAAGGATGTTAAAGCCTCCCTCCACTCTTGCAATCCTGCTCCAGCGCAGGGATGAAAACCAATTTCATTTAAAAAAGATGGTGCACAAGACTCCTAACACTTCTTCTCAAAAGGCAATTGACAGGAAAGAAAAACTGTTTTTTTTCGTGTCGGAAAACAAAATATGAATCACCCCTTTTATCACCCAGGTGATATCAAGCAGAAATAAAAAACACCACGGCAACAGTAATAAATTCCAAATTTGTGCGTTTGATGAATGGGTTGCCTACATCTAGGGGCTAAGTGGCCATGATCCTAATTAATTAAGAAATAATAAGTACCCAGTGGTACCACGAGGTGCTTAACCAAAATGAGTTTACATTTCAGTTTAAATAACATTTATTCGTTCAGTCTTTTCTATATCGATTACCCTTAGCACTTCTGAATTTATTGTGATTGTAATCTGTCGATCATGTCGTTGGCAATTTGGAACAATTGACGAGCTTGCATGAAGAAAATTTGTCTACATTGTTTGTCGGTGGCGCCAAGAGTTTGGAATTGTTCAACAACTTGGTTGGCTACCACTTTAATTTGGTATACCGTTTTTTCGATGGATTGTCCTTTCATTTCATATCCGTATTTACCTTCAAATCCGTATCCGTATTTGCCTTCGAGTCCGTAATATTGATTATTCAAGAGTTCGTATTCATTGCCTTATTTGTTTCCGTATTTGTACAATCCTTAGAGTCCGTATTGATAGGTTTTGCCATATTTGTCATCGAATTTTCCGTATCCGTAACCTTGTCCGTATTTACCGTATGTTTTGTCAAATTTGTCGTACAATTGGTCGTATTTGCCTTGGTAGTATTTACCGAATTTGCCGTATCCGTAACCTTGGTCGTATTTGCCATACAATTGATCGTATTTGCCGTAACCATAGCCTTGGTCGTATTTGTCATAGCCGTAGAATTGATCGTATTTACCGTATTGACCCATGCATTCGTAGCCATATCCTTGATGATATTGAGCAACATCTCTGAGTTGGTAGTAAACAACTAGAAGTAAACTACTAGTAAACCCCGTAGAAGAAGGTGTTCAAGATGTGTTTAGCAATGAGGTACCATTCACCTTGGGTTTCTTGTTGAGCAATAAAAGCCAATTTGTAGATTTAAACAACTAAAATTTGGAACAAGTTGTCGAATTGAGCTTTAAGTTCATGAACGTTGGTGAAAGCGTTGTAAATGGCGAGTTTTTCGAAAGACAAAAGAACTTCACGTAATCTGTAGACGATTTGTTGGACGATGACTTCGACGGTTTTGTAGTTTACCTGAAGAAAATAACATATTTAGTTAGATTATATGTAGTTTAAAAAGAAATAAATTTAAACATACATACTTGTCCTTCCAATTCGTCAATGATGTTCTTGATTATTTGAACGAAGAAAAACGACGTTAATGACTGTATACCTACTGTAACAACACACACTTAGATGTTGTTATGCTTGCGACAATTTCGTCGCCATTTTGTTGTTAATGAACAACAGCTATTAGTTACAGAATACGAAAAGTCATTTATTAACGACTGGCAATAAATAACAACGTCGTTAGACGTTACAGAATAGACCCATTTAAGAGTTTAAAGTATAGTTCGATACTAATACTTTTCGTGGTTTGTCAAAATGAAACCTTCCAACCATTATATGTACCAACTTAGCCTGGGGTAGCCAGAAATATTTAAATTGAAGAATTGAAGAGAGCTGCTAAATATTTCTACTAAAAATAAATTTATTTTTAAGAAATCTTCTGTAAAATGTCAAGTTCTAGTTCAGGCAATTTTTTAATTAGTTGTGAACAAAACAATTTTGATAAAAGTTCAAATAAAAAATACATAAAATAAATCAATAGTTATTAGCAACAGATATTTTTTGTCTTGAAAATCTTACTGAAGTACTTGGAATAGATGCATTTCTTTGAGTGAAGTCGGTCATCGCTTCAAATTGTTTTTGTAAGAAAATAGTTGATTGTATTAAAAGAAAAAGAACAGAAAGCCGATAATTGGTACTTATATCAAGTAACCGTAAAAAATTAACAGATAGCTGCAACTACGCGTAAAATTAAGAAAAGTATTTATTGATTAGTGTAGGAGTTAATACTAGTTATAAGCTTTTAAAAAACGTTGACTCACTGAACGTGATTGAATTCAGAATTAATGCTTCATAATATTAAAGGACAAATGTATATTCATTTAACTGGCCTTAACAGGCTTTTGCTTCTATCTAAATTTTTCTTTAAAAATCACCAATAAACAAGATCCAGTACAAACTGCGAAAATCCGACCCTTATATATTATTTATTATTTTCAAGAGAATTTCGATTACACGTGATATTCATTGCACTAATATAATTGCTATTGCTGGTAAAAGCAGATAATAATTTAGATGCGTATTTTTTTATAAATAAACTGTGATGAAATATTCTGAAGAAGTTAAATAATACATCTGTGGAATTTAGATGTCTACATACAGAAATCAGGAAAATCCATCAATAAACAAAATCAGCTTTTTATATGTAATTCTTATCTACGAGGCCGACAATCGAAAATCTATTTTTAGAATGAATGGTTAAAGAGAAAAAGGCAAAAGCTGGATTAAGTTTACTATGGATATCGTTAATCAAAGTTAATTAATCTAATAGAAGATGTCGCCACTGTACATTGCATAAAATATGAGTTGGTCATTGGTAATATACATTAAGACTGCCGTCTGCCTATGCTAGTCAATGTAAACTTTGAGATCCAATTTATGGAGACTGATGTAACTTACAATGCTGTATTTTTTTATAGCAATACATAAGAACATTTTCTCGGGCTTGAAGTATTTTCAAGCCGTTAGTGCCTTTAGTTTTTAAGAAAAAAAATAAAAAAGAAATTTTTTTCGAAAAGATGTCATGTGATGTCTGATAAAATAGTGATCCTGAAATTGCAAGAAAAAAATTTTTTTGAATTATATATCTTTCGAAATTTAGTTTTATCTGAATTTGGAGGCTCAAATGTAGGAGGCGGAGTCTTCGACTTCGGTAGAAAGCTATTAATGCTTAACGATCATAATGGCAGCGAATGGAACAGCCGAACAGCCAAGAATAATTGTGCGACGTGTGACATCATCGAAACGTGATGACGGTTTTGAAAACCACTTTCTTATTCTTTCAGTATGAGATTTTCAAAAATATTATATCTTATAGTTATAAGAACTAATAAGGAGTGATATGTTGGAAAATGCATTAGAAAATGTAATGATGATAATCTATATAGAGAAGGTATAACTTTGTTTTTATCGTATACTAGGTACATTTCCAACTTTCAGGTACTTATAGAATCGAAAATATTCTTCTAATAGCTAAAGAAAGACTCGTAGGGAACTGGAAAGAAATATCAAAAATAATTTATTGTGTCTTCATGTGTCAAATTTTTAACCTTTATTAGCAAAGTTATTAAATTGTTTGTGTTTATTTGAGTTTGTTTTATTTTAATTTGAAGTCCCATAGTATAATCTATATAGTAATCGTAATTGTTTTCGTTTCCTTAATTTATCTGTAGGTACCTGCTGTTATTTCCAAGCAGTACGATAAGGAACAAAGGTATCAATTTTCAAAAATATTGTATTGTTATATACACTGCCGGTCAAAAGTTTGGAAACACCATGAAGTGAGAGATTTTTTACAAAAAATATTAAGTATTTATTTAAATAATTTGTATTTAAATAGTTATCAAGCAAAATGAAATATTCAACGACTAGGAATTAAACAAATATGTACGAGGTAAGCGCCATACATTTTCGACCTGATACAGAAAAAATAAACTTGGTAAAATATAATTTTTATTTTTCAATATAATTTCCCCTAATGTCAATACACTTATTACAACGTGGAATTAATAATTCAATACCCTTGTAAAAATAATCTAAAGTTTTTCCTGCAAAATGTTCAATTACAGCTGCTTGCAACTCGTTCTCGTCCTTAAAACGACGTCCCCTAAGGTCTTTCTTTAAATTGGAAAATAAATAATAGTCACTACGAGCCATATCCGGACTGTACGGTGGATGATCCAATGCTTCAAAGCCGCGTTCGCGAATGGCAGCTTGTGATATTGCGGCAGTATGAACGGGTACATTGTCGTGTAATAATCGAACACCTCTTGTCAATTTTTCTCGACGTTTTTCACGAATATTGTTTCTCAATTTATGCAATAAAGACGCATAATATGTACTGTTAACAGTTATATTGCGTTCCTTAAAATCAATCAGTAAAATGCCGTCACAATCTCAGAATATTGTTGCCATAACTTTCTTTGTCGATTGAACGACTTTCGCCTTTTTGGGACGAGGTTCATCGGGTCGCCGCCATTCCATCGATTTCCTTTTAGATAGAGAATTATAATACAGAACCATTGTTTCATCTCCAGTGACAATGGACTCCAAAGTCGGCTTTGGGTCGTCTCCACACAAGTTTAAAAACGAGCGTGCACATTCGACGCGACATTGACGTTGAACAGCAGAGAGAAGACGTGGTACCCATCTTGCACTAATTTATTCATACCCAAATAGTCATGAAGAATTCGGCGAACACTTGTTTCCGAGATGTCAGACATCACTGCTAACTCCTTAACTTTCAAATGGCGATCTTCTAATACCATTTCTTCAATAATTGCAACTTTTTGAGGCGTTACCGCTTCAATTGGCCGACCGGTGCGCTCATCATCTTCAAGAGATTCTTGCCCCAAACGGAAACATTTTGACCACTTTTGTACGGTGGAATATGAAGGAGATAAATCACCACCGACCAAACGCCGTCTAAACGTTGTTTGATTTGATTAGGCGTGTGCCCTTTTCTTGTTAAAAATTTAATAACTGCGCGGTAACTCAATTTTCGTTAGCTGCTACATTTTCATGTACTCGTCACGATGCTTGAGTGGCTACTAAAACCTATTACGCTTCTAGCCGTAATATATATAGTGTAGGCCTCTTACATGTTCAACTATGACGAAACTGAGTTTGAGCATGTTGGTATCTGTAGAAGCCTGCCGGGCCGAGAATTTACGGCGCTTACCTCATATATCTAATAAATTAAACTAATTAGAATGCTACATAAATTGTGCTCTTGTAGTCAGCTGACTAACAAGTGATAGGTGAATCATTCATCTTCATTTATTTATTTTTTCCCACCACACAGTAGGAGCTTGTTATCGACTATTCTTTTAAATTACAAGTCCATCTTTTTTCACTAAAATCAAAAAGTATTTGGTATTGAGTTCCACAATATTTGATCATGATGGGAGTCTGAAATAAATGTTTACAAAATATAGAAGACTACATATATAAAAAAAATCATTTTTAATTTCTTGTAACTGTTATATGCAGAATTCTAATCTGTGACTATTTTTGGATAAAACCATTAAAAAAACAAGATTACCAACATTCAGTATCAACAAGATGGTGCACCACCACATTTTCCAGTTCCAGTTGCGCAATGTCTGGAAAGGTATTTTCCAATAAATGGATTGGCAGACATTGGAAGACCTCTGGAATGACCAGCTTGCCCCCCCATAGCTTTATTATTGTTGGCATTATCATCCCTGTTGCATCTCATTTTGCCGTCTTGTTCTGAATCTTCTTATATGACACCACATGCATGGCTGAATTGTCTAATCTACTGTGAGTTGATAAACCTTACAACATCTTCTCCGCATACTTCTTCTAGAATTTCATGATTTATTTTCTAATGGTATTTACCATTAATGCTTCACTAGGTGACAACTGCTTACCCTAATGGGTAAGCTTTAGTAACTTGTTGCTTTTGTTGAAATACGAAAAAAGAATTCAAGCTCGGATCCTCGCCTCTCTCTCTCTCTCTTACATCGCGTAGTTCATAGGGTTTGGGTCATCCAGCGCTAGGTAGCGCTGGCTGTCTCCACAGAAAAAATGTACCGAGACACATGAATGAATGAATGAAAACACAATGCATGTACTTTAAGAGTAAGAAATGATTGATCCGAGTATTCGAGAGTTTCGAGATGTTCCTCTTCAGTTTTTGTTAAGCACAAGAGATCCATTGACGTGTCTGGTGTCTTACTAGCAAAGTACATTCTATTTCCAGCTAGTATTCTTTCTTTACTCATTTTGCTTCTATCATTTGCGCTATTGATATGTTGATCTCTTCAAACTTGTAATTTGGTCAATCGTCGTATACTCTGTTTGGTTATTCCTATCCCTACTGCATTTATACTTGGGTCGTATTTGCTTTGCTATCGAATGGTACCTGCTTCTTTCTCTATCTTTTGGAAAGTTTCTATTAATTTATTACGAGTTCTTTAGTCATAATCTAATAATTATTACATCATCTGCATATGCAATAACTTATATGCTTTATACTTTCTAGTATTTCTTTCTTTGCTTTTTCAGTTTTATTTGCTTCATGTCTTTGTTACCTATATATTCATTGCATAGGTTGTCATCTGACCATCCAGCTCTGCTCTTATATTGTTTCATAATTTTCATCTTTTTGCAATGTATTTTTTCTTGCTTGTGTTTTTATTCATAAAGACATCTATCGGCTTTATATGATATTTTGACTCTCTCATAACTCTTCATTGCAGTAAGTTTTGAAAAACCTTTTTGATCCCTTATCAATTTTCTGTAAGATTTTTTGTTTTTAACAAAACGACTTTTTGTTCACCGCTATAGGAAAATTTAAAGAAAACATATCTACGTCTTGCAGTAGATCACAACAGTCAGGTTCATCATTTATATATTATACATTTGGTAATTATCTACAATTACCTTATTTGTACATTTGTGTAAAATTCTTTTAAGCAAAAATAAATTGAGTTACCTTAGAAATAGACCATTTTCAATTATACCCAGTTTGAGAATTGGGACAGAACATCCTCACCTTTCTGCATCTCAAGCTCTTGAAAGTAGAGTTCAAAAAGGTTCTGTAGAGTTAATGTCTAGCAATTGCGATGGCCAAGTCATGTTAATAAGTACGCCATCTGCTTCTTTCTTCTCTAAGTTACCCCCGTAAAAGACGGGAACTATGCTTCGGATCGTTATCCTGTTGTAACACGATACCACGGCCAATGATTCTAAGACAGATGGTATTGCGTGTTTAGCGAATATCTCTTTGTAACCCTCTTTCCTCATGTATATTTTAGTAAAATATCCAGTATTTCTGTCAGAAGAGCAACCCCACACCACAGCACAAGAATAACCAGCTGATTCAGAAACACTTTCAAGTTTTTCAGTTAGTCCCGAAAATCGCACACATATCACTATCAGTTCGAGGCTTACCGATCGTCATCGTATGCTGCGGTAATAACAAGGAGCGAATATTACAGCAAAACTGTTGCTGCGTAACCCGCTAACAATCAACATCGCACTCGGTCGGCTGAAAATATTTGCGAGAGTGCTTTTATTTTGCAGAGCACTATTCTTATGCTGAGCTCATACCATAATAGAACCAGCCCAGTCTTTTACTGTGGGTAGTATACACTTAGGAGCCATGTCAGCCATGTTTTGAAACGAACTGCGTTTTCTGACAGAAATACGTCGACGAGCTCCAAACACAGCCTCATCAGTCCAAAGTATATTCTTAAAGTGTGTTATTTTTATTTATTGTCCGTAGTAAAGGTTTCGACGGCAACAAAGGTTTTTAAACCTGCATCTCATAAACTTCTTTCTCCTCACTGCTGTGAGTGATACCGGGTTTAAGCGCGTTTTGTTGATATGGGTACATAGTTTTGATAGAGTTAATCGTCTATCTCGTTTGCTTGTCACCACAATATGATTGTCCTGCTAAGTGCTAGTTACTTTCGATCTTGCAATACGAGGACGATCATTATTATTAGTACCGATACTTCTGAATTCCGCAATAGTTGACTATTGCACCTTTTAGCGAAACGTTCACTCTTGTTGCAATTTTTCGACATGACAGACTTTCATTAAGTAGAGTGCTAATAGTACTTCGTTTTTCAATGCTTATTTCTGTTTTCCCATTTTTGCCTTGTCAAAAACAAGCAAAACTATTACTCATTATCCACTCATTTTCTAGAAATTACCGATGTCTAGAAAAGAAAAAGAAATCAGAAGAAATTGCAGAAGGAAAAAGAGCTTTTTTGTAATATTCCGAAGTTGGACTCGTTCTTCGCCTTTTCTAGACCTAGTACGCATCAGCCTTTGGCGATTGGAGTTACGACCGTCAATCGAAAAGGCAACTGTAACCAGCTACCTGAATATCCTCAAAGCTTAATTTCCGAAAACCCCGCAGCTATCATTGGAGAACATCTTGAATTTCACGCGAACATATGTTTTTACGATTCCATCCTTTCCATCTGTTAGTGACGATCCTGTCGATTGGATACTGATGATGCCGGTGCCACACTCCAACACTTCGTACAAAATGGCGTGAAACAAAATATGAATGCCGATTTATCTTCGAAGCGCCGCCAGTACGCAGATACAACCAGATATCCATCCTTTTCACTCTTTAGCCAAACATTGCCTAATGGCGAAAAACAACCTCGGTCTTGAATAGTATTTTTAAAGAGTAAAAATACTATTCATATACGTGTTCTGTGACCCTTGTAAGCTGTTTGTAAAATCGGGGTTGTTAGCTAATGATGAAATACAACGACTGCAAAAATGTAGGTCAGTTCAAACGATCACAGATCAGCATGTGCGACACTGGTCCGCTTAGCGAGGAAGAAGGTTGGCGGTAGAGTTGACAAGAGTCTTGTTCTTCAAACGAAAGAAGAAATAAAATACTAGCATGAGGTTTTGTTGTATATTTTGTCTGTTGTGAGGTCATTGTCTGCATGCGGATTGCCGTTTATAGATCCACAGAAAAGATTTAGATCGAGAAACAGTGGGAACTAATATGTCATGTCCGTAGAACTTTTGGCTAAGTTCGATCCTTTTCTGGACACGCACATAAAACTAAGGAAACAAATGATGCGGGACAAAGTCATACCTTTCGTCTAGACTATGCGAAGAAATTATCAACATTATGGTAGAAAAAGCCATCAGCACGATCTGACTGAGATAAAGCATGCGAAGTATTTTTCCATCTCTGTCGACTCGACTCTGACATCTACCAGGTGAATCAACTTTCACTCATAGTACAATATGTGTCGGCTGAGGGATTTCCTATCGAACGATTTATAAGATTCATACCAAACAGTAGACATGAAGCTCAAGACTTGGCTATCGTCGTTCTGCAAACCTTGAAAAATCACGTCTTGGACTCACTGAATCTAGTCGGATGTTGTGAGACTGCTATATCTTTCTTTGGTACTTTACAGGAATTGTGCAATTTTTCTAGGTTTCGTCACGCAGATGGCAAGTTTGTTACCTGAACTGAAGCCAAATTCAACAGTTGTAAAGCTTTCTCAGACAAGATGGTTTGCTCGGGGCGATGCCTGAAAAAGTCTCTGTTGCTCCTGGAGTAAGATCATGCAGCTCTTCAGATAACCGCCACTGAAACAAATAAAACCATCTATGCGTTCTGAAGCTCCACGTCTTTTTTAATTCAATCGACTCCCTGGAAATGTGCTTCCTGACCCTGTTGTGGGATGATATCCTGGAAAGATTTAACAAAGTGAGCAAATGTTTCCAATCTGTGAACATCCAAATGGGTACGTTTGCTAAACTTTATCAGTCCTTGGTAACATACCTAGAAGATATAAGGAAAGTCGCTACCTTTGATGGTTATTAGTCGAAAGCTTTGGAAAAAGCGAAGAACAGAACTACGCATACTATATGAAGAGGAAAAGTAAGCGAAAAGTCCAGTTTGACGAAGTAAAGGAAAAAGAGGTTAATCTCTCCAGCAGGGAGAGATTCGGAATCTTCAACTTCATTATAGACAGGTTGATTGCAGAGCTACAGAGACGTGGTTCTACTTACGAGAAGTTAAGTCAAAGATTTGACTTTCTCACGAAGCTACATAGTTTGCAATCTCAAGACATCCGTATCGGAGTACGGAACCGTAAGCCTTCTATCCGGGGGATTGGGATGGTACTTTGGAAAACCAGTGTCTACACTTGCGATCTCATTTGTTGTTCGCAGAGGTTACAGGGGAAAAGGTTATCGTAACTGTAGCTACATACAAAGTACATCCTGGAAGAAGGCTTTTTGGACATTCATCCAAACGTGGGAATAGCGCTGCGGATAATGTTGTGTACACCAGAGTCAAACTGTTCGACAGAACGGTCGTTTTCAGCACTAAAAAGAGTAAAGATTTATTTATGATCTACTACAGAAGAAAATAGACTTAATTCCGTACAATCAGAAATAATGCAGTCTGTAGACTATAGTGAGATCATCCGTTCCTTTGCAGAAAGGTTGTATTGTAGAAATGTAATCTTGTAATTGTATGAAAATGTAAAAATTATAATGTGTAAAAAAAGTATAGTTGGTACTTTCATTTCATTTCTATGTCGGATTGTCTATTCTAAGTAAAAGTGAAGTTTTTTTAAAGAAAAGTTTTGATTTTTTGCTAAATTACCAAAAAGGGGAGGCCCGTTAACTGCCTAGGGGCCCTGGGTCTCTATATCCGGACCTGATCATCAACATTCAGAGATCCTAGTAAAAATCTTATTTATACTAATAGTAAGTGCATCCAAACTTTTGGACGGCAGTGTAGCAGAAATATTCCAAAGCTACCTTTTTGTTTCTGTAAAAAAAATCTTATGATGACGTTCAAATTCCTTATAGTTTTTGCCTTTCAAGCTATAATAAGACGGACGTTTCTCTCGTATCTATTTTTTTAAATTACTATCAGTGTTTTGTCGGGAAGCGTTATTTGTATACGTTTATGAAAAGTAAATTATATAATTACAGTTACATATATTATTTGCTATTATCACAGACATTCGTATGAGATATATTTACTTACTTTCTAGTTTCACATAAGTAAAACAAAGAATGGTTTAACTTTATTTTAATTATGTAATATAATATCACAGATAATATCAGAGTCTGATAAACACGAGGTTGAATTTTTATTTAGAAGGCGTTGCTTGTTTACCGAACTGCTCAAACCGAATATGGCCGATCCAAAAAAATTAAAATTTCTACCGTCGCGCCATCTCCAGCTACAGATTGAAATTTACCACAACAGACGCCAGCGTTAAAATTGATACTTAAAATTTCTTTTTGTTCGTGGAAACTCCCCAAAATTCAGTCTTGTTGCCCAACCAACCAACCAACCAACCAAAAAGAGACTGCATATAAAAATTCCCCCGAAAACTGAAAATATATTTACAGTTACGTATTTTGAGGTGGCATATAGTTTTTCGTATTCTCAACTCATTAAAATGGATTTTGTAAAATTTTTTTGAGTAAAAATAATAAAATTTCAGAACTTTCAGAAATGAATTATATTAATGTCCATTCCTTACTGGTTTTATATGTAATAAATACGAAATATAAAACATTTTTATTTATTAACCAGGGAATCGACGCAAGAATGCAATGATGCACTTTCTGTGAACCGCGAATTAGTTCTTAAGTGATTTAAACTAAAATTTATGTAGCATTCTTATATTTCTTATCTTAGATTTGCATCATTTTTTAAAATAAAACCTAATTGTCTAGATATTACAAAAATATCAAGAAAGAACAAAAACTAATAATTAAATAAGGAAGTAAACAAACTCTGTTTCTGTCAATGTAATGGCTTCAATATTTTACAAGTACAAGAAGTACAAGGAAAAATGAGTTAGTAAAGTTAAGACACAGCATTTTGTCAAATAGCCAGCAGTAAGTTACAGTACTAGGACAAACAAAGTGTAAGTTTCATGTAATAACAAACTTGGTAAAGTCTACAAAAACTTTGTTGAAATAATAATTAGTTCTGCAATAGACCCCTTTTGCGACTAAATTATACTTATTAATTACAGTTTATCATCTCTAAGATATTTAGGTAAAGTCATAGGTACCTTATGTAAATACCTTCAAAAAGATTTTGCACACTGAAAGATAAATTTCAGTTTTTATAACAAAAATCCTTACTTTCGATGTTCGAAAAAAAATGCATTTACTTTAGAGTTAAAAATGCAGGTAGATTTAAACGAAATGGCTAGATTCTGCTTTTATTTCCTACTTTCAACTGATTTTTTACTTTGTAATCCATTTTATTTTTATGTTAATTATAAATTCCTTGTTTGAATTGCAAATGCGTTCTTTTAAATGCTGAGTCTTTTAAATGCAGGTATATTCAATTTCAAGAGGTGGTATTTAAAATAAAAATGTTTGACTGAAACAAAATATATCTTTTTAAAACAAAGTATGTAGTATTTGATTATGCTTTGAAATCAACACTATTATTAGACATAATTCTCAATTATAAGTTGCGTGGCTTTTGATTTTTTAAAATCTTTGAATTGAAGTGTACGTTCTTTTGTTATAGCGGAGAGTCTGGAACAGTGGCCATGCAGGAACAGTGGCCACCTACCCGCCATTTTCTTATTTATAAAGATTAGGTGCTGTCATCTAGCACAGAATGTACCAATAGGACACTGAGTATATTAACAAAATTTTTCCATTTAAATCTCAAGATTTTTATTTTGAAACAAACTCAACCTTAAATTGTATACTTGAAGTAAAATACAACAAGCAAGTGAAATAATTGTAAGTGGCTAAATAAATAAAAGTCGAAAGGAACAAGCGTTGACCGCTTATTGGCCGGTTTCACAAAGCTTGATTAATCTCTCATTAACTTAATCGTGATTAAATTTGAAATCTAGAAATATAATTGGATAAAATTCAAGGTCTGTTAAATCTCAGCCAATGAAATTTCAGAATTTCGAATTTAATGACAATTAAGTTAATCAGAACTTAAGCAAGCTTTGTGAAACCGGCCATAAATCTACTACATGTAAATATTTATTGCTATAATAATATTTTGATTGTGTTGCGTAGTTTTTGTTTTTTCATATTTTTTTAAAAAGCATGTAGTTGATAGTACAGTGACCATGTTAAAAATAGGCACAGTGGCCACTACTTTGTTATATAGGTTACTGTGCTATTATTTAGTACAATATTTTATTTATTTCAGATATTATTTCCTAGATGTTCCTGATGATTTGTACATTATTTATCTCAACCTGTAAAAATAGGCGGCACTACTAGAACAGCAAATCTGTTTTCTTCCATTAATTTATCTATGTATAATGTTTGTTAGCTTTTGGCTGGTTTTTTAAATTTAAGTTGCCTTTTTTTTAATACAAATTATTTTTTACAAATTAATTCATTATTATTCTGTAAATGTCTATGTACTTGTTTTTATTATTCCCATCTCCTACACAGTGGTGGCCACAGTACCATACTCTAATGGCCACTGTACCATCACTGTAGGTACAGTGGCCACTTTTACCTTAAATTCTTCCAACTCCAAAATCTTTGTTATAATTTTATTTTTTCATTTCTAGAATGTAATGGTGTAGAAGTAAAAACAGTGTTTGTTATCTAATGGCAACAGATTCTATAAAAAAGGATTAAATTTGGTTGTTATTGATGTTATCATACATGACCACTGTTCCAGACTCTTCCCTACATAGGAATGATAACTACTTTTAAAGTAAATAGGGGGTTTTAATTTTAAGTGCGTGAGGTTTTAAAATGAAAGTATGACTTGTTTTACATGCACAAATAAATGTTTTTGAAATAAGATAGCTGACTTTGTTTTGACTTTGATTTTTAATTTGAGTTAATTCGGCATTTTCATTTAAAACGAGCACACGGTTAAATTAGTTAGTCGTTGTTTTATGTACCGAACAAAATTGAAGGAAATTCGCAACTAGTGTTTTATGTTAACGCAAGTACTACCTTCTCAATAAGAATGCTTTGAACAAATTTCTTAATAATTACGTTCTTCAGGAAATGCGACAGCATTAATTAATTTCAAAGTAATTTATTCAAAACATGATACAGTACTTTTAGTTTTTTAAAGCAAATTCATTATAATAAAATAAGAACACTAAAAATTTTAAACTGAAAACAAATTAAAAGAATGCAAATTGAACATGTTCATTTAAAACGAGCGATAGCGATAGCGTATTTGTCAAAAAATAACATTTTCTATATTTAATTGAATATTTTCTTTACATTTTAGTTGAAATTAATTTTTGTTAAGTTGAATAATGATTTTACATTAAATAATATTTAGAATGCAAATTCATATAGAAAAATTTATCATCGACTCTGCTGGGACTCGAACCCAGGACCCTCCACTGTCTAGGTGGTATCTCTACAAACTGAGCTACAGAGTACGACTACCAGCATAGCGAGAAATTTTCCATATGAATTAGATGTTTAAGCAGACATACAAAGTAACTAGATTTTTTTTTAATAATATTCAAAAAAATATCTAGTTACTTTGTATGTCTGCTTAAACATCTAATTCATATGGAAAATTTCTCGCTATGCTGGTAGTCGTACTCTGTAGCTCAGTTGGTAGAGATACCACCTAGACAGTGGAGGGTCCTGGGTTCGAGTCCCAGCAGATTCGATGATAAATTTTTCTATATGAATTTGCATTCTAAATATTATTTTCTTTACAATTATTCATATAAATATAATTCGTTCTCCACTGTTTTTTACATAAATAAGCCACAATTTTATAAACAATACTTTTTTCGAGTTAGGCTTTCGTTTCGAAAATAGGGCGATGTAAACTGCTATTTATTAAAATTAAAACGGATTTCGAGGCGGTTCAAACTGAGATATGCACTTATTTGTAGGGCAAATGTTATTTTAAAATTTCAAATCATTATAGAAATGTATACGCTACAAAATCATTTTTGAATTTCACACAACACAATGCCTTTTTTCTCTATTTTGCGGCCATGTGCATATCTCAAATTCCGAGTTTAGTGCCCTTTTCCATGGTCCAATTTTTGACAAATTTCGGATTTAGAACCAATAGGACCTAAGCTTCATTCGGTATAATTTTTAGCTTCTAACCCCGAGACCCCCACAGAATTCATTTTTAAGCGTTTCAAAGCGCGGATCACTTGTAAAGGAATATAGAAATTATCAAAATTTATATTATGTGTTTTTGAAAGATTAAAATATTTAGGTAATAAAGTTCAATAAATTCAATTGCGTAAAGCTCATCAAATTCCTTTTAGCAATAACTAGGTTAAGTAAAAATGCAATGCTTGTATAATAGTTGTAACAGTTTAACGACTTAAATTAATAAAAGAGACGACGACAGAGTTTCGAAGAGTACACATCTAAAAACGTATCAAATTTCTATTTTATAAATAAAACCAATTAATTACGGAATACAAGTTGTGTATTATTTAAACAAACATCTACAAAATAAGACCAATAAAACCGATAAACATAGGGGTTTATCACACACTCTACTAAAATATAATGTCGATCTTCAGCCGAAAACCAAATAGTAGAGTAAAAAGCTGTTTCTATCGTGTCATCCCGTTTGTACTTTATTGCTAAAATATAAGACCCACTTTAAATCGTTACCTACCTTTTAAGAATGTAAAATCGACTGATCGTGCAAAAATCGTGCCGTGCAGAGAGTGGTAAATGATGAATTTCTAAAAAAACGCAAAAAATCTTTTTGCATTTTTTACATTCTCGGTATGTGGACATTAATCCGCTGTAGTACTATGTTAAAGTTTTAATTAGAAGTATTTCATTTAAATTTTAATAGCACTTTGAACAATGCTTTTATATGGAGCGTCTTATTAAATAAACGTTCGCCCTGAAAAGCCATATTTGTGATATCCTTTAACTCGTCATAACTTGAGTTTACTTGAGAACCCTTTAATTAATCGAAAAAAACATTTCTATGAACGTTATAGCTCAAAGATCGAGGATTACGCTGCTTTTTTCGAATTGTCAATCCTATGGATAGTTTCGAAAAAAGATTATACATTGTAACGCCCTGTCGCATTTTAACGCTACGTCCGTGGACCAGCGAATAAAGTTCATATTAAGTAGACGCGCACGCGAACTTCGGCCCTATTACTCACGGTGTACATAAACTCGATACTCGCTTGTCTACGCGCGTTTGCATGCATATTAAAACCTAAATAGTGTTTTTGAAGCATATTTATATTTATGTTTCATTTGCATATTATTTGTTTTTTATACCTGTGATACGAATTACATAAACAACTCCATAACAACCAGGGTATTATAAGCGGGCGTTATAATTCATAACGCTAGCTCATGGTTTACTTTACAATCGGAGCCGGCATTATGTTCAATAGCCATTTGGATCATTAGGTCAGAAACCTATTTATGTTTTCGTACGAATATGTTGCAACACAACAAATAACGAGTATTTGCAACGTAGTTTCTGGGCGCGCGATCCACGAATTCTTTTACCTTAATTACCGACAAAAATTTCTTAGCTAAAATTAATTTATTTTTTAGATGACATTAGTGCTATTAGGATCTTTTTTGTTTTTATGTTGGTAACAACAACAAAAAACATTTAAATTGTCATTTATCTGCAATCTGTTTGACTTTTGAAAATTTAGTAATTGCTACCGTCCGACAAACATAAAAATTCCTAGTTTTATAAATATATACACAACGCCCTTGGCAACGCCAACAATTATAAATTAAAACTAATTTTCTAATTATATATATTCTCATGAAAAATAAAATCCTGTATGCACTAGGAGCATTACTAGATGATAATAACCATCGGGCGTCTTCCATCCCCCGGGCCCTTCAGGCCCTTGGGCTGGAACATCGTCGCCCTCCTGGCATTATCATTATTCTAACGCTCTTAGTATATAAATAACTATATTATGTTTGAATTGAAGCCCTTTTCTAGGGAATTTAGCAGTTTCTTTAAATCTTACGATGAGGTTAATGAGGTTCAGTTATTACTGCCTACAAATAATGGTTAGTTTAACTTCATTCCCTGCGAGAAAACTACAAAAATAGTTTATCTTTCTTATCTATTTGTGTATTTTTTGGTTATTTAAATTATTTTGTGAGAATGTTCATTAATTTAAACAGAGAGTGTAGTTTTCATTCTATAAAAACTATGCCCTGGGGTAATTTTATCAGATATTAGATTCAACAGCGTAAAATCTTCATATATACAATTATATTAGCAATAATTAATAACGTCCTACCATAAATATGGCTTGTTTAACATGAACAAGGGATAATGTACAACAATAAATTAACAAAAACAAGACTTTGTAACAAGGTAAATAAAATATTAAAAGTCAAAACATTTAGGGTTAAACCAATAATAATACAAAGACAACACTAAAAAAACTGCATTTGACGTAAATAAGTGTAAATTTTTCCAAAAACGTTTACCAAATCAAAAGTTATCCCAGGTCATGACCAAAAACATGGAAAACAAGATTAAAGGCATAGCACAAAACAAGATACTTTATTCGAAAATAGGTGAGCATGATTTGATTGCATCTGAAATAAAATAACATGCCTCGTGTTTCGACAGAATTACGAAATATAAAGGATGAACCTGGAGCCAAGTGGCAAAGATTGGATGCTGAAAACGAAGTATACTAGAACAATTAATGAGTGGAGAAAGGTTTAGAAAAAGGAAAAGGTTATTTGACATCAGTTTACAGGAGATAACGGGAAATAGGACAAAATGTAAATTCAAGTGATCGACCTGATAGTTAAAAAATAATTAGGGAGCATTTTGGAGATAATATTAAATTATTGCAATTTATCAGGCTGACCCAGAATTTTCTTGAAAATATTTTCTGAAGAACAAGCTATTAAAGCGACAGTGTAGCAGACTGAAACCGAACGATCCAGTTTCACCTGTGGCGAGTTGAAATTGCAGACTTTGTACAAAATTTACCAAATTATAAAAACTGACATAAACAAAATATCTGCACATACTGAATTTCAAAACATAAAAATTAATGAATATAAAAAGCACATTCCAAACAATTTGTATTTTCTTATGTCTTCTTGTTTGCAACGAATCATACAGTGAAATAAACCAAACTCAAGTACTTATTATTTGTTAGGACATAATTTTTGCCTGCTCAACAAATGAAAAAGAATATACTCCAAAGCTCGGAATTTTAGTTCATCAGGAATCAATTAATCAATCAGCACTATTGTTTCAGTAGCTTGTTCTTTAAAAAATATTTTCGAGAAAATTCTGGATTCGTTCTGCCTGATAAATTGCACTTATTTAATATTATCCACAAAATGCTCCCTAATTCTTTTTTAACTATCACTTGATTTTACTTCCGATCACTTAAATTTACATTTCCTCCTATTTCCCATTATCTCCTGTAAACTGATGTCAAATAACCTTTTCCTTTTTCTTAACTTTTCTCCGCTCATTATTTGTTCTAGTATACTTCCTTTTCAGCATCCAATCTTTGCCACTTGCGCTAGGTTCATCCTTTATATTCCGTAATTCTGTCGAAACACATGAGGCATGTTATTTTATTTCAGATGCAATCAAATCATGCTCACCTATTTTCGAATAAAAGATCTTATTTTGTGCTATGCCTTTAATTTTGTTTTCCATGTTTTTGGTCATGGCCTGGGATAGCTTTTGATTTGGTAAACGTTTTTAGAAGAATTTACACTTATTTATGTCAAATGTAGTTTTTCTAGTGTTGTCTTTGTATTTTTATTGGTTTAACCCTAAATGTTTTGACTTTTAATATTTTATTTACCTTGTTACAAAGTCTTGTTTTTGTTAATTTATTATTGTACATTATTCCTTGTTCATGTTAAACAGACAATATTTTTATGGTAGGACGTTATTAATTATTGCTAATAATTGTATATAAGCTACATTAAAAATTTTAGGCTGTTGAAAAAATCTGGTAAAATTACCCCAGAAATAGTTTTTATTGAATGAAAACTAACTCTCTGTTCAAATTAATTAACATTCGTACAAAATAATTTAAATAAGCAAAAAATACACAAATAGATAAGAAAGATAAATTATTTTTAAGTTTTTTTTTGCAGAGAATGAAGTAAAATTAACCATTATTTATAGGTAGTAATCACTGAACCTCATTAACTGTTCGTAAGATTTAAAGAAACTGCTTAAGAAATTCCTTAGAAAAGGGCTTCAATCCAAACATAAATATAATAAATAGGTATAAGATTTCTATGCATTTGCATGTTTTTTCTGCTTATAGCAAACATATGCAGAGTTATATTTCTACATGTTTAAGCCACATATGAATCACATATGTCAATTTGAAAGTGCATATAAATGCATATTTAGGTGTTTTTTATAAATGCATGCATATTTTAGCATTTTTGAACGAGTGTGCATATTTTACCACTTTTTGAGCGTTGCACATGCTTTAATTATGAAATTTCTAATATTTTTAAATAATTTTAGCATTTTAGACAACCAACCAAGGGCGGCTTATTGAGTCTAGGGGAAACCCATAATTTAAGCTTATTGTTAAATACTAGTCTTTAAAATATTTTACTGCCTTAACCATCTGTGTACTTGTTAATATTTTCTAAGAAAGAAAAAGTTTCAACTAAAATCTAAATACTTACATCCTGCGGTATTGTGATAAATAGGTATTAGAAAATTCTAAAGACCCTTTGACAACTTCCTGTTCATAGAAAAATTAGTAAGATTAGTAAACCTAATCTTGTAATCTTTCAATTAAGACTGTGCAGAAATTGCAGACTGCATTTCAGTTTGAAATTTTAGAGTGTAAAGATGGGTAAAGAAAAACGATCTGTGTCTGTTACACTTCGAAGTTATGTTAAGGAACTCAGTGTTCTTACAACTGACGATAAGGTGTTGTATTGTACAGTGTGCGACGATAAAGTGACTGCAACGAAACACTTTCAAGTTACACAACATCTGAACACGGTTCGACATCAAAAGTGTGTTGCCCTGAAATCGAAAAAAAACAAACATTGTTACCGGGGTTACTTAATAATTCGCGCGGTGAGTTCAGCAAATCGATCGAATTTAATAAAAAACTATGTAGTGCATTAGTGGCTGCAGATATCCCGTTAAGTAAAATTAATCACTCAGCATTTCGTAATTTTCTGGAAGAAATTTCAAAAATGCCAATACCCGACGAGTCTACACTCAGGAAAAATTATTTACCTCGTTTATACGAAGAGACCATAAAATCAATTAGAAAACATGTAGCGAATAACTACATATGGGTTTCCATTGACGAATCTGCTGACACTACTGTAAGGTGCGTAGAAACTTCATTTCCATCGTTTTGTTAGTAAAATTTAACTAATTAAAGACAGCAAAGCAATTTACGGATGTTTTAGTTTCTATTTTGTTAGTTACATATTTAATCACAACAATATTTTTGCTTGATTAAAATATAATTTTTTTTAAATAACTGTTTTGCGCTAATTGTTTGTAACCGACTGACTATGTAGTTCGATAAAATAAAAATCAAATTTTTGATTTCAGATACGTGGCTAACGTTATAATTGGCGTTTTAAATTCGGAGAACAATCCCAAATCCTATCTATTAGCAATGGACGTTTTCAAGAGCACCAATCATTGTTCTGTGGGAAAATTGTTTAATGATTCGATGGCTATTTTGTGGCCGGACGGCATACAGTATAACAAAGTGCTCCTGTTCGTCACCGACGCGGCACCGTACATGATCAAGGCTGGAGCAGGCTTACAAGTTCTGTACGAAAAAATTATCCACTTGTCCTGCCCATGCAATGCATAGAGTTGCGGAAAAGTGCGGGAAATATATCCTTAAGTAAACTCTATAATTTTTTGTATCTCTTGTATATCTATAATTAAGTTTGTATCGCATACAAATATTTAGGGAAACTGCTCAAGAAGTGCCTCTCCCACCTGAGCCTGTAATAACAAGGTGGGGTACTTGGCTTTCTGCAGCAGAATATTATGCAACTTATTTGTAAATAAACTTAATAAACACGATGCAGTATGCATACAAAGCGCACAGGATGCTTGTAATACTAAGGAGGTGAGGGCAGAATTATTGTTTGTTTTGACACATTTTGTGCATTTAGCTAAAGTAATTCAGAAATTAGAAAGTCAGGGAAATTCATTAGATGAATCTCATGAGCATGTGAAATTGTTAGGTGTTTCTTTGAATAAAGAAAAGGGCCGAAGGTTTGACTATAAAACAAAAATTTAAATCCGTTATAGACAAAAATCCTGGTTTTCACTTAATTAAAAGCATAAACGATGCATTATCTGGCCAAGACATTTTAGACGAGCTAAAACATTATTCGCTTGTAGAATTAAACGTTACAATTTATAATCTTTTTTCGAAACTATCCATCAAATTGACAATTCGAAAAAAGCAGCGTAATCCTAGATCTTTGAGCTATCACGTTCATACAAATGTTTTTTTCGATTAATTAAAGGGTTCTTAAGTTATGACGAGTTAAAGGATATGACAAATATGACCTGCGAACGATTATTTATTAAGGCGCTCCATATAAAAGCGTTGTGCAGAGTGCTATTAAAATTTAAAAAAGAAATACTTTTAATTAAAACTTTGACACAGTACTACAGCGGATTAATGCCCACATACCGAGGATGCAGAAAACGCAAAAAATTTTGCCTTTTTTTAGAAATTCATTATTTACCACCCCCTGCACGGCACGATTTTTGCACGACCAGTCGATTTTGCATTCTTAAAAGGTAGGTAATGATTTAATGTATTATATTTTAGCAATAAAGTGCAAACACAATCGTTTTTAGAAGGCTTTTGCAGGCTAGGAAACTCTACTAGAACATTATAAAATTCCTACCAATTAGTTCTCCTGTCAGCCAACAGCCACAGCCTGCCTTCCTTTTTTAATTTTTTTAATGTTTAGTTCAAGTGATCAACCAAATATTGATCTTATGCAAGTATTTTCTCGAATGAGCACCAATGAGCTTCTCATGAACTTTAAACATGTTTTTGGTGTGTTAGAATGCGATTTTTTATGCAAATATGTAAATGGTCATGGAGTTAAACGACACAAAACGCGAACGTTTAAAGAATAACTATTATTGACATTATTGTACACTTCTGCCAAAACTATATTTATTAAATATGCAATATTACTTTTTATTTTTCATTCAGCAACTGTATGGTTGTAATACTATTGCTGTCTTTAGTAATAATAATAATAATACTACCGGAAGTCGTTTGTACAGAAGAAGAAACATTGTAATCAACCAAATACATTTGAAATGTGGTTAACTTCGACCTTATTTCATTCTTTATTTACGTTTTCTTGTTTAAAGGAATTTGACTCGCAGCGTTTACTTTTACCTTGGTGCATTCTTTTGGGTACCTTTCTGCTACTTTTGAAGATTGCCAACCTTCGTGACGTTTTATCCTTAAAATGTCAGCTCCCACTATAGCCTACAGAATAACAAAGGCTACTTTTATATATAAATACCAAACCTACCAAAATATAGCTGTGCTGGAAGTATCAGCTTGACCTAAATAATACTACTTTCGTTTTTGACGGCTAACCCTAATAAGTCGGAGAGGGGCGTGGTAATACAAGATATACAAGATAAAAAAAACAAGCGCCAATTCGTTTTAAAACAACGATTACTAAAGCTTCAAACTTCTTAGATAAACGAAGAAATAGATCTTTTACTAACATATAGACAACTTGGTCGACAATTACAGGTGACAAGCTGGAAAGCAAATATTAAAACCACACAATAAATAAATAGTAGTAAATAAAACACAAACATGTAGTGAAATGTAAACTTTCTAAGTAGGGCTTTATTGTTTAATGCAAATTGTAAATGGTAATTATACTGATTAGGGATTTTAATGTCTAGTAAAATTAACAGAATGGTGATTTGTATCACAGCTGGTTGTAAATCTTAAAAACTACACTATGATAATTTCACTAACTAGTATTTAAAACTAACATGTATGAATAAATAAATTATATAAACGTTTTATAAAGACACATAGATAAAATGACACAATATATATATATATATATATATATATATATATATCTATAGAGGCCAACCATGCGTCCGGACCAAAAGCGTAGCGCCCAGCGTCCGGCGTATATAAGTGTATATAAATGATGGTATCAGTCAGCGTCTTTTGCAAGCTATAGGTTTATTCAGCGTCTGTTTATTTTATGCAAGCTATAGGTTTATACAGCGTCCATTTATTTTTTCAGTATTGGCCAGCCTGCTTGAATTCCTTTGCCTGTCTGCGGTGTCGAGTTACTCTCTGCATTTCTGAGTAAAGATTGCGTCATTTAAACTGGCAAAAATAATTCTATTTTATTAACGCTATGTAATAAATACTTTTAGTTTCGTTTCTGTATGTGTATGAATTTTATTTAGAAGGCTTTCAGATTTAAAATATTATATGCATAAAAACATCATAAAACTCGAAATATTATTGGATTTATATGAAATTTTATAGAAAGGGATTTTTGAGGTCGCTGATTTCAAATTTGTTGTCATCGTTAGCAAATTTTGAAAGGACGTATGAAATATGTCGTCCATAGTAATTAAAATCTAAAATACTAAAGTATTTTAAAACATTTTGTTTCCGTTTACATTTTAAAGTTTTCCATCGACGGTGTCCAACAATTACTGCTGTAGAAATCGATTTACATATTTAAGCTATCATCTTTAGTAATAAGTTCAGTGAATAGTAGAAAGTAATTATTACAGTTTTTACATGCATGCAAACACAGTCTGAAATTCTAGCCATTGTCCATTACCCTAATATCCATCGTTCGAGAAATTATTTTTTTAAATAAAATCTACACATTTTTGAAATGTCAACATCATAACGTACACTTTTAACATAACTAGATTTACGGTACAAAATCAGATTTTTAGCTCTGTTCTTTGCCGAAAAAATGTAAATGTTTTCAAAATTCTTTAAAAATTATAAAAAGTACGGAATTTTTGGCAATTTCCCAATTCTGAATCTGTTCACTAACTGAGAATTCGAATTAAGTGTCATTTGTGAATTAAGTGACACAATAATCAGCATTTGTTTTTTACGTGTGCTAGAATTGGTTTTAAAGTTCGACTACTGTTTTAGTAGAAGCAAATCGACCAGCTATCGTGATTCCCGTATGAACTGAAAGGCAAAAATGTATGGATGTTTTTATATGATAGCCTATGTATTGGGGTAGAAGTTCCGACAATTCGTCAAAAAATCGTCCTGTGCAGGGGTGCTGTAGGGGTGATTTTAGATCAAAATCGACAATTTTTAAAATCCACACTTTAATATTTATATCGCAATATCTTGGGAACTAATTGCGATATCGTTGTAGTTCTTTTTTTAAATTAATGCTCAAACATGAGCGCTTCTAACTATATAAAGCAGATTAATAAAATTTGTTTAATTAATTTAAACAATATGTATGAACTTGAAATTTAGCTTTTCGTGTAATGTAAATTACACTAAGTGACAAAGTTTCTTATCTTTGGAAATTTTCCTATACATCCTGCGGAAGAATTAATGGTAAAGGTTTCAAAAAGTTTTTAAAAAAAGAATTATAAACTTATGTTTAATAGTTTTGGAGATATCGATTGTTTTGTGAAGCGCTGTGATAGCGCGCGGCACAACTCCTTACAGGCTTCGTAAATACGTGCAACGATTCATTTATACGAACTATTTATGTTTGTAATTTTGTAATGTCTTCATACAAACGTAATATAAGAGTTTGGAAAAAAAGAAAGCAAGATTGTTTAAAGTATAGAATGTTTGAAAAGCCAATAAATAGCGATTAAACAGCCAAAAAACACAGTTTACTACAATTTATATTTAATATTAAGTTGAACCGTTACCAAGAGTTTCCTCTAAAAGGTCAATGTTGTTTCCAGCAAATTGAATAAATCTTCCTCTTATTAATTGTGATGGAACAATGTTTTTTCATTTTCGTAGAATTTCAGATTGTGCAACGGAGTTTCTAATTCTCATGATATTGATATTCCTATAAGGTAGAGAATGCCCACAGGAATGAAGGGTTTCGATGATTTTGCTTGATTTAGTCTCTTGATGAACCAGTGAACCCAAAGCGGCGTGTTTTGGAGTATGCTTTTTAAAATTGGAATGACAGTAAATTATGTCTTGACAAATATTCAGAACAACATTTTTTTTCCTTTCATCGTCTGAACCTTCGACTAGCAACTGTATTAATAAAAACAGTTTATCTGGAATGTACTCTCTAAAACTATTGCTACTTAAATCTTTGTAGTTGTCCAATCCCTTTACTTGTGACATATCACTTTTAATGCTGTTGCAGAGATTGACGATCTCAGATATTTCAGAACAACCAATTTGCAAGAAATCGTAAGATTGCAGATCATCTTTCTGTTCGATCTCAATTATCTGTGACTTTCACAAGATTTAAACAAATTCTCTGCTATATATTTAGCTTGAAAAGTTTTAATATTTTTTTACTTGTAAAACTAGAGTAACACCTTTGATGCCAGTCTAACTCATGACTTTGAGAGGAATTAATAATGCCTAGAACTTTATTTAAAAATTCATCATGACCAGGATCTACATTTAGCTGATTTAGCCTTAATTGAACACTATTTTTAAATGTTAAGAATGATTTTGGAGCACTTGAAACTAAATTGTCCGCTTGTTGACAAGTTATGCAGGTTTTCTGTTTTTTCTTGCGATATTGAATCGTTTTTATCTTTGATTCTAATTCGCTTTCCGAGCTACTTGTTACTTCCATGATTTCCAATTCTAAAATATAATATTCGAACGAAATAAAATAAATGACTACTACCAAATTATGTTAAACTGTTGTTTTGAGTAAGAACATTATAAAATGGTGAAAAATAATACTTACAATTATAGGAGTTCAAGGTAAGTAAACAATGTGATGCAAAAACAGTCTTATTAACCTCTCGAAACAGACACACTTTTATTTAAAGAAAGCACCCTTCAAACAGTCACCAGAGTTTCAACCACTGAATGACAAAATCAAACTAAAATTCCAGACTAATAATTTCACATCTGTCAGGGTTTTCATAAAACTATAATAATAAACACAAGCATACGTCTAAAATTCAACGGTCCGTTTAAAGTTATGGGAAGATATAATTAATAAATTATTAACCTACCATAACAAATTTAAATGGGTCAACTAATAAGTTACCAACTTTTGTAACTGCTTATACATATGTACACACAAAGGATTTTCCAATTTATAGCAGTTAAATAATATATTTAATAACAAAGGGTAAAAAATATGAATAGTAAGAAATAACAGGAAGCATTATTTGATGCATGTATGGATAGTTTGTTGAGCGCTGCGGTGTACGGGGGTATACGACGTTTTAAGAGGGGGAATATGCAGAGCTTTACGTTTCATCAAATATCTCCCTTATTAAGAGAGATAATTAAGAAAATTAAAAACCATCAGATAGCGCTACTATTGAGTAATAATGTTTATACAGTATGATTTTTTGATAAAGTCGACGGTTTTCGAGAAAATTGAGTGCAAACAAAAATTACAATTTACAGAAATTGCCGCTTTTGAGATAATCGCTCTTGAAATATTTCTCGCCCGTATACTGCCGTGTTAAATTATTTAAGTCTTCTTAAACATTGTTTATTTCTAATACTCGCATTTAATTACCGATGGTACCATCAGAAAGCTTATAATACATAGAATATTACTACAAAAAATCAGAAATTGATGGTTTTATCATAAAACCACCCCTAGAAGACCCCTGCACAGAACGATTTTTTGACGAATTGTTGAAAGTTCATCCCCAAGACATAAACTATCATAAAAATGCATGCATACATTTTTACCTTTCCGTTCACACGAAAATCGTAAATAAGCGGCTTTTGTTTCATATTTTCCTCTACTATTTATTACTGCGAGAATTGTAGGTAATACAGACAAAATTAGATTTATCATAAACAAGTAATAATAATAATGCAAGTTCTTAATAAAAAATAATTTAAAACGTTTATTTTCAGAGACATTAAAAAAAGTAAAATGACCGTGGAAGCAACTATGCTAAAGTATAATAGCATATACAGGATTACGTCACTTTATGTTAAAATAAACAAAGACAGAAATTTTGGGAAATATAATCCATAATAATGCTTGTCACCTACATAATATCGCTTTACACGGAAATGGCGTAGTGCAAAGGTTTCTTATTTTGCTACGACTTGTTATTAATAAACAACAGCATTTTTATAGGAACGTCTTTTATGCTTATATTGAATTATTCCCGATACGATTATTTTTTATACATGAATTACGTACTTCTAATTTACTAATAAGTATTTATAAGTTTATAAGATTTGCCGAAGTTGTTGCTAACATTCTATAAGAAGACAGCACCTTAAGGAAAAGAAGTTGTAAAAAAGGCCGCAAAGTTAGAAAATGTAACAGTTTTATCGACCTTACTGAATATTTCTGAATTTGTTTCTCGTCATGCAGTTCTATGCAATATCGACTCCTTTGCCTTCTTCAACATACCAATACAAATCAGCTTGGGACAACGTATGATAGCCTAATAAAAACAGGATGCCAATAAAACTGAAAAGTTCTTGCCTTGTAAATATAAAATCGTGTGTATTATTTATCATGAGCCTACTTTACAAAAAATGGCAATACTATATTTTCAACTTCATCATCAAAAAGTTTTAGAAAAAATATCCAGCGGTGATTGACCTGCCAAATGATTTTTTAGCTGTTCAATTTTTTGTGTTCTCTTCGTCGGGCAAGTTCTGATACAAAAAGAAACCATCTCTGCACTTAGGTTTCTGGTTATTTGTTTTGAGTAAACTTGAGAATGTGAAAAGAAGAAGAAAGCATTTAAGTAAAAAAAACTGAAAACAATACAGTTAAGAAAACACCTGAAGAAAAACTAAGGTCCATCTCTGAATAAAAAAAACACAGGGAAACGTTTTGTTGGACTTGAACCTGGAAAAGGAATAAGCAATGAGAAATAAGCAATCCGTACTCTAGTTTTGCATGACTCGCTGGTGAAACCTTGGAGAGTTGTTGGAGGTCGAAAAAACCAACGGAAAAGATTTTTAAGTACATTGTTGATGTCCAATGATATTCGACACTACCGTCTTTATAGTTTAGCAAATAAAACAATTGGCATTGCACACAAAACAAAATTGTCATACAAAACAAAAATATTCTACAGTACATTCTCTCGATGCCATCCCTATGTTATTACCGTCTATATCAGGGATCCCCAAACCGTCGATGGCGAGGTACTAGTAGCTCGCGGGGACATTTTCGGTAGATCGCGTTAACGCTCCGGATGGCTAACCATGATTCCTCCACTGAGCTGTTGATGACAAAAAAGAAGTCCATCCTTCTCATTAAAGTTAATAAGTCTGATAAAAAATCTGTTATTACATTTGTTATTTATTACTAGCAATACTTCAATTTCTTTCTTATGTACAATTCAATTTCAGTTTCTTTTTGTTATATACAGTTTAATTAAAATTGATTTCATATTTACTAGAAATGTAAGTTTATAGGCAATAAACAAATGTAAGATTTTTTAAAAAAGTTGGTAGTTCTCTTGACTAGTAGCTCATAGTAGGATTTAAAAACGGTGCAGTAGCTCAGAAGCTTCATAAGTTTGGCGACCACTGGTCTATATTATGTATGCAAACCTAATGAAATAAACAGAGCTACCTGTTTGTACAAGAAACGCGCAAACATAAGCTTCAAACCACAAAAACTAAAACCACTAAAACTTGTAGATAATGACAATTCCTATGAACTCCTGTAACATGTAGTAACGCATTGTGTATGTATGGCAGGTGTCTGAAATGTCAAAATAAAATGAAAAAATAGTTGAATTTAATGTTAAGATTGCAGCTACTTCCTTCTTTCGTCCACCAATAAAATGATTTCTCCCGTCATCCATTTCTGTTTTGCTCTCGGCTCTTGGATTCCCAATTCATTTTCTTGTACTTCATGTATTACGTTTTTAATAGACTGCCAAGAGTTTTTCATTGTTTCTGTTGTTTCCAATTGTACTTAGTTTCCTTAAATTTACTATTTGACACTCTTACTGTTGTTATTCTCTTACACTTGTTATTTCCTGTTTTATCTCTCTGGTTCTCCCAGTTTCTCAAAGTTAGGCCTTGTTTTGTTTCTTTCTCTTCTGGATTTTCTTCAATTTAATATCAAGTTTTCCAGCTACGGCGTTTGCGATCAGATCCGATGTATGATCCAGGATAACTTTTTACACCTATAATCCCGTTTCTATATCGTTTATCAATCAGTATGTAATTTATTTGATTATCATTTCCTATGATATTTCCTTCATTGTCTCTTGGTCCTTTCTAAGTGTATAATCGCCTTTCTGGGAATTGGAACCAAATGTTTGCTACCATTAAGTTTTCTTCATTAAAGAACTGTACCAGTATAGGGATATACTGGTACTCCTGTCGTTCCGTTTGCCAATACCATAGTCTCCAACAATATCTTCAACTCTTCCTTTACCTATCCTTGCGTTGAAGTCGTTCATGATTACATCCGCTTCATTCTTTTTGGTAATTCTTAGTAGGTAATTTTTACATCATGAATGAAAAACTCATGCAGTATGGAGTATTTTCGAGCAACTTATATTAAGATGAATAGATGGTTCCATATCTTGGACGGCACTCATGCAAAATGTTTCTAAACGTAAAACCGGTAAGATTCTATTGTAGACAAGAACCATAACCATAATATTTTCCTTGACAACTTCTTTTCTTTTATTCAACATGCACGCACTATGGTGCTGAACCATTGAAAACTGCAAAAAGATATGACGGAAAAGAAAAGAAAAAAAAGTACTTTACTGCTCAAAAGCTACTGTACTATCAAAACAAAAAGAAATAGAGACGTTAACGCAGAAAATGAAGTAAAAGCCTTCCCAAAGATCTCGTATGGTTTCTCTATTTCTTACAAAATCAAATGTAACTGAACTAAAGGGTTCAGTGTGATGTGATGAAAAAGTATATCACATGCCCAAAGAAATTCAGTTTGCTAATGCAGAAAAAATCCAACCTATTGCTTGGGTTGGAGGGTTTTATCTCCTAAAAGTGGTACTCTCATGTATTGGACTGAACCTCAAAGACTGTGGTGCTTAGAAAATCCTTGTTCAGACATTATAATTGGAATGCTTTGTGAATGCTGTTTTCAATTTTGAAACGTTTACAGTTATACCAGTGTACGAATATCAACGCTTGTTGGACAAAGTAAAATTGCTATAAAACAACATCGAGTGACATTAAAAAATATTTTGAAAGACTCATAGAAAATGAGAAGCAGAAAAGAGCTGGATCCTACGTGCATGCAGTATAAGGGAGTGTTTATATGATGTGTCATATTACGCAGGTTTTAAAGTTTTTTTAACTTTGTTATATAATACTTCAGATATTGTAGCAAATCTGGGAATGTATAATATATAATGTTACAATGCGTTTTCTATATTAAAAATTTTTAAATTTAGCACAACATTTTTTTATGTATGCTGTAGATACATAAACGAATCGTGAAATGGCAATGTAATAATCACTGTTATAAAAGATACATGACTTTTTATAATAAAAATTGGTCAGACATAAAATCTTATTTGCCTTTTAATCTACAACGGTAGTTTAGTTGCATTCGTTACTATAAACAAGCCTTGAGGAACAAAAACAATTAATTCTAAAGTTCGCATGTTGACTATATAGAATTCTTAGAACGTGTTTATTTTAAGATATTTAATTTTTAAATGATCCGAATGAGTGCTGCATAAATAAATTATTTTTTACAAGTACTTTATATGAACTACAGCTGTAAGGTTTATCAAATTAATAATTGCAAAAGAGAACCTATATGGAAAATCCCTAAAAAACGAATGTTAAAAGGAACACGTTTAAAAATTTGTAAACATAACTGACCTTGAATTTGTCAAAAATAGTTTACTTTCATTAAAGATAGGAAATATATATTTGTCTTCTTGAAAATGTTTTTCGTAAATTTTGTAAATATTGTTACTACAAAACATATGATAACTATCCAATTAGGCATTGTAATCACCAGGCTCTGCTTATTATTGTTAATGAAACTTCACTCCTATCAAGAAAAAATCTTTCTAGTCTTGTATTCTTACAAAACATTACTAATGGTCGTATACAGTCTTCTGGTCTTCTTAGTCAAATTTACTTTTATGTACCTAGATCTACTAGCCGATCAACAAAGGTCTTTTATTATAGAATACTAAACACTTTTCACCATTATAATAGTCCCATGTTAACTATCTTTAAATTATACAATTGTTTACCTAGTAACAGATTTGACATATTTATAGATGTTTTCACATCGAGAGGTACTAGATCTAAGATAATTAGTATTTATGAGCAACCACATAACAGTGCAATTTAATGTATTATTATTAACTAAACTATCTCACTTTGGCATATTGTTCACACACTAGTTCTATGTTATTATATTATTTTTTATGATATTATTTTATGTAACATCTACTTGTTCATGTTATTAGTATAATGTTGTTGTTAGCTTATGTTTCCACCATAGGCATTTTGTCTGTTGGGAAAAATAAATATTACTATTACTATTACTGTTACTATTACACAAAACTAAAGATTTAAAAAAATAATTACGAGTACAACGAAAATTACAATAAACAATATTACGAAAACTCACAGACCAGGAGCAGACTTGTAACACAGCCAACCCGTCTATAGAAGGGTTACCTGTCCTGAAGTTTCATTTTTATAACAATATAGCAAAATCTTTGAGTAATTTTAAGGTCCAAATGTACCCAGAAAAAATTTAACGGTACATTAAAAAATCTAAACAAAACCACAGTGGATTTACTTATATGTATTGTGAATAACTATTCCAAATTTAACAAAAAGTCAGTACAAAGAAGCCATTTAGACACTCAAATACGGTGCATAAATCTTAACCGCATGATCAATAATCGTCGTTTTTTCATAAATAATCTAATAATGTGATAACTGTGGTTTTAAATGAATAGTCTTGGAATGTTAAAACTTGCTTACCTAACTTGTTTTGAAAAACGATGTTTATTAATTAAATTATTTGACATTTTTTATGTGAAAAATAAATTTTAGAAAAACTGTACATTCAAAGTTAACCAAAAAATACAGCTTAAGTCTCATAGTATTTGAAATTTTTTTTCCAAACTTTTAGGAAAGTTGTATGTCTAATGTAACTTGAACGAACAGTTTCTCTAAAATTAATTTTTCACGTAAAAAATGTGACATAATTTAATTAACAAACATCGTTTTTCAAAACAAGTAAAGTAAGCAAGTTTTAACATTCCTAGAGTATTAATTTAAAACCAAAGTTATTACATTATTATATTATTTAAGAAAAAGACAAACACGTTTTTTGCGTACACTTGGACGTTAATCAGATATACTTCCATTTATATAAAGCATTAAGCAGAATTTCAAAAAAACGATCAACACTATTCTTGTCGTACGATGCACGGTTCACGAGATATTTGATAAAACATGTTTTACAAGATGGCGGCTAGCGCCCAACCGCCCCCGTCCTGACAAATTCATTCCCAACCGTTACATTCACGGAACACCTCCGAACATTTTCCAACAAGAAAATCAATTCTGTAGAAGATGCAGAAATAAATTACCCGGTTACTGGCCTTCTATAACTATATAAAATTTCAAGTTTGTATGTCATATAAAAGTTTTACAACCCCCAATGTGAGTGGGGGTTGTTTTACCATTGTTTATTTTTCTTTCGACAAGAATTCTAAACTCTATAACTATGTCAAAATCTCAAGTTTGTACGTCATCTAGAAGTTTTATAACTCAAAAGGGGGTGGGAGGGTTGACATTTTAAAATTTTGGACTTTTCTCTTTAGGAAAATTTTAAACACTATAATTATACCAAATTTCAAGTTTGTATGTCATATAGAAGTTTTACAACCCCCAATATGAGTGGGGGTAGAAATTTTACCATTGTTTATTTTTATTTTGACAAGAATTCTAAACTCTGTAACTATGTCAAAATCTCAAGTTTGTACGTCATTTAGAAGTTTTATAACTCAAAAGGGGGTGGGAGGGTTGACATTTTAATATTTTTGATTTTTCTCTTTAAGAAAATTTTAGGTACTATAACTACACCAAATTTCAAATTTGTATATCATATACAAGTTTTACAACCCCCAATGTGAGTGGGGGGGTAGAAATTTTACCATTGTTTATTTTTTTACAAGAATTCTAAACTCTATTCTATTCTATTCTAAACTATGTCAAAATCTCAAGTTTGTACGTCATCTAGAAGTTTTATAACTAAAAAGGGGGTGGGAGGGTTGACATTTTAATATTTTTGATTTTTCTTTTTAGAAGAATTTTAAACACTATAACTATACCAAATTTCAAGTTTGCATGTCATTTAGACGTTTTACAACCCCCAATTTGGGTGCGGGGTAGAAATTTTACCATTGTTTATTTTTCTTTCGACGAGAATTCTGAACTCTATAACTATGTCAAAATCTCAAGTTTGTACGTCATCTAGAAGTTTTATAATCTAAAAGGGGTGGGAGGGTTGACATTTTAATATTTTTGATTTTTCTCTTTTGGAAAATTTTAAATACTATAACTATACCAAATTTCAAGTTTGTCTATCATATAGAAGTTTTACAACCCCCAATGTGAGTGGGGGGTAGAAATTTTAACATTGTTTATTTTTCTACAAGAATTCTAAACTCTATAACTATGTCAAAACCTCAAGTTTGTACGTCATCTAGAAGTTTTATAACTCAAAAGGGGGTGGGAGGGTTGACATTTTAATATTTTAGATTTTTCTCTTTAGGAAAATTTTAAACACTATAACTATACCAAATTTCAAGTTTGTATGTCATATAGAAGTTTTACAACCCCCAATGTGAGTGGGGGGTAGAAATTTTACCATTGTTTATTTTTCTTTTGACAAGAATTCTAAACTCTATAACTATGCCAAAACCTCAAGTTTGTACGTCATCTAGAAGTTTTATAACTAAAAAGGGGGTGGGAGGGTTGACATTTTAATATTTTTGATTTTTCTTTTTAGAAGAATTTTAAACACTATAACTATACCAAATTTCAAGTTTGCATGTCATATAGACGTTTTACAACCCCCAATGTGGGCGAGGGGTTAAAATTTTACCATTGTTTATTTATTTTTGACGAGAATTCTGAACTCTATAACTATGTCAAAATCTCAAGTTTGTACGTCATCTAGAAGTTTTATAACTCAAAAGGGGGTGGGAGGGTTGACATTTTAATATTTTTGATTTTTCTCTTTTGGAAAATTTTAAATACTATAACTATACCAAATTTCAAGTTTGTATATCATATAGAAGTTTTACAACCCCCAATGTGAGTGGGGGGTAGAAATTTTACCATTGTTTATTTTTCCTTTGACAAGAATTCTAAACTCTATCACTATGTCAAAACCTCAAGTTTGTACGTCATCTAGAAGTTTTATAACTAAAAAGGGGGTGGGAGGGTTGACATTTTAATATTTTTGATTTTTCTCTTTAGAAGAATTTTAAACACTATAACTATACCAAATTTCAAGTTTGCATGTCATATAGACGTTTTACAACCCCCAATGTGGGTACAGGGTTAAAATTTTACCATTGTTTATTTTTCTTTTGACGAGAATTCTGAACTCTATAACTATGTCAAAATCTCAAGTTTGTACGTCATCTAGAAGTTTTATAACTCAAAAGGGGGTGGGAGGGTTGACATTTTAATATTTTTGATTTTTCTCTTTAGAAGAATTTTAAACACTATAACTATACCAAATTTCAAGTTTGCATGTCATATAGACGTTTTACAACCCCCAATGTGGGTACGGGGTTAAAATTTTACCATTGTTTATTTTTCTTTTGACGAGAATTCTGAACTCTATAACTATGTCAAAATCTCAAGTTTGTACGTCATCTAGAAGTTTTATAACTCAAAAGGGGGTGGGAGGGTTGACATTTTAATATTTTTGATTTTTCTCTTTTGGAAAATTTTAAATACTATAACTATACCAAATTTCAAGTTTGTATATCATATAAAAGTTTTACAACCCCCAATGTGAGTGGGGGGTAGAAATTTTACCATTGTTTATTTTTCTTTTGACAAGAATTCTAAACTCTATAACTATGTCAAAACCTCAAGTTTGTACGTCATCTAGAAGTTTTATAACTAAAAAGGGGGTGGGAGGGTTGACATTTTAATATTTTTTATTTTTCTCTTTAGATGAATTTTAAACACTATAACTATACCAAATTTCAAATTTGCATGTCATATAAACGTTTTCCAACCCCCAATGTTGGTGCGGGGTTGAAATTTTACCATTGTTTATTTTTCTTTTGACGAGAATTCTGAACTCTATAACTATGCCAAATTTCAAGTTTGTATGTCATCTAGAAGTTTTACAACCCCCAAATAAAGTGCGGGGGTTTACTTAATAAAAAAAAACTATATTTTTCTTTTCGAGAGTCTTAAACCCTATAACTATATCAAATTTCAAGTTCCTGTGTCATCTGCAAGTTTAACAACCCCATAAGAGGGTGCGGGGGATGATATAATAACATTTTTTTTATATATTTTTTACAATAATCTTAAACTATAACTGTACCAAATTTCAAGTTTCTGTGTCATCTAGAAGCTTTACAAACCCTAAAGGGGTTGCGGAGGGTTAACATAATAACATTTTGCTATATCATTCTTTACGAAAACCCTAAACCCTATAACTGAACCAAATTTAAAGTTTCTGTGTCATCTAGAAGCTTTACAAACGCTAAAGGGGTGCGGCGGGTTAACATAATAACATTTTTCTATATCACTCTTTACGAGAATCCTAAACCCTATAACTAAACCAAATTTCAAGTTTGTATGTCATCTAGAAGTCTTACAACCTCCGAATGGGATGCAGAGGTTGACAGAGGAACATTTTTTAAATATTTTTCTTTACAAGAATCCTAATTCCTATAACTGTGCCAAATCTCAAGTTTGTATGTCATCTGACAATTTAGAAGTTATAAAGTTTATTTAATTTCAATATTGTAATACATAAGAAGTTCCATTGGAAATGATGTTACTGTCTGCCTCACAAACATATGAGCTTTAAAAGTTTTAAAATATAATATGGGATAAGATAGTATTTTAAATAGCCAGATTTATTATTAGCTAACAGCATCTGTGATTGATTAAATACTGATTGGTAATATAATAACGGTTAAATACCTCAGACGTATTTTGTGAACGAAAGAATGTCCTTACATTCTTATCTATCTTATTAAATCTTACGGTCTTATTAAAATTATCGCCCATTTGTAATAGCAATCAAAACAGTTTTAAAAAAGAAATTTAAATGACGCATAAATGAAACGTAAAGTGTTTATTAAATAGCTTTAACAAAATATAATATGTAAAAATTTGTGTCACCTTAAATGACGTAATCTTTACTCAGAAATACAATGCATAAAGTGAAGTGCCGTTGAAATGACGTCAGTGTCTAGCCACAAAGCCATCAGTGTTACCAACAAAATTACTGTTAAGTATGCGGACGCAGGGTAAACCTATGCCAAAAATGTTATATACAAATGTATACAATCGCGCGCTATTAGCGCTGCGTGTGGCAAACGCTCAAACTACGATTTTATACACGAATCAGAAATGGGTGTCAAACTGCGCAGAGCTAATTTTTACATTTTCGTCATCTAGACACTTTAAGCTTCATGTGGTGCAATTTTGAGGCACAAGTCACTCAGCGTCCGTATATCCGGACGCCGAGTGACTTCGGACGCTGCTTGAACCTAAGATTTTACATGGGGGGACGCATAGTGGTGCCCTATAGATATATATATATATATATATATATATATATATATATATATATATATATATATATATATATATATATATTTATACATACAGTTTCAAACAAACATCCCACCATTCGATGACCCATGGATGATACGGTACGGTTTAAAAGCCTTGCTTAGGGTTTTTCGTTTCAGCCTCCGGTATAATCTTGTTACATACAACCCTGTATGTATGTATGCAGGTACGAACACAAAGGGGAAGACCTTCAAATTAAACCCAACTCAAAGTCAAAGGGGCAGAAACCGGAAAAAAATACGAGCAACGAACCCCAAAAGAAAAAAAAAAGAAAAAGACCTAAAAATAAAACACCCTGTATGTGGTATTAATTTTAAATATTTGAACAGAATTTTACCTTTCGATAAACTGAAAGGTCTTTTATTACACGATTCCTTCAAGGTGACTGATAGGGAAAATGTTACCTAAAATAGAAAAAGATTTTAATGAGATTTTAGCACATGGTGGAAAATAAAAAAAGGTTTACCTAAATGGTTAACACTAGAATCTAATCCGTCTAATTGGCGATTGATCACATATAAACAATCAAATGATCATTTTGCTGGATGCGAGATTTTTTCCGCTAAAGCGAATTATATCCAACCGATTTTCTATTTCATCTCACATTCAACATCTAATGCAAAAACCCACCATTTTGTTATATCAACTGCACCATTGAGAATGCGCATGACAGCACTGGCGCGAACTTACGATCAAGAGAGGAAAGGGAAAACCAGTGACAACCAAACTAACCGAGAAGCTTGGTTTTAAACAGTGACCGTCAAACAATCAATGGGTTGTGAATTTCAACGTTATACCACATGAACTAACAAAGAAGCTGAAGACTTTCCAAAGCTATGGCCTGTATAACACTGTGGACTGGGCAGTTTTAAACATGAGGAGATGATTTTAGCAAACTGATTAATTCCAACAACCTGAACTGTACATTTTTTATGTCTGTACTACAAGAAAAAATCTCCGATGTTCCACGTGTCTTCGGTGTAGTGCCATGCATTTGTACTGCAAAGTCGAGCAGGACTAAATATATTTTCCGTAGTGTTAGTTAGGTATGTTCTACTATAAATTTTGGTTTTCGAATCTGGAATCTTCATTATTAAAAGACAAGCCTTGTCTTTAATATCGTTGATTTTCATCTTGCTTAATTTGTCTCGTCGGCATGCACCTACCAATACCATAATTAGTACCACTTTCATTAACAACAATTTTTCATCAGGTTCTACTACGAGTATATACAAATGGTTAACTGTTGCTGTCACTTTAGCGTTATAGAAAATCCTGTACCTATAGTACCTATAGAATATTTTAAATATTTTTTACTGTTATCTTACAAGAGAGATTTGCAAGGGCAACAGGGGAGCAAAATTTATGGCCATTTTGGTCAAAATGGGAAATAAAGTTAAAAAATGGACTAAGAAAGTTGAAAGTTGATATAGGTACGCGTAGATCTTATTATTCTAAACTATGTTTAAATTGGGATAAAGTACTTAAACCCACTCGTTTCATCTGCACAGGCCAGGAAAGTTAATATACATAAATAAATCTTTGTTGGCCTTTATGGATGAAACGAGTAGGTTTAGGTATTTTTTCGCAATAATCTAGAATAAGATACGCGTATACTAACTTTCAATTTACTTAGACTATTTTCTATTTTTTGTCCTACTTATGGCTAAAATGGTTATAGTTACAACTTGCCGCCCTTACTGCAGTCTAGCTAATTTTTTATATATGTACAGGGTGTATTATCGGTTTTGTTACATAGACGAATAGCCTGCAAAAACACAATTTCTCAAATATTAGCTCCCCTAATTATTTTTTAATCAATCATGTTTTAGTCAATCAATAAAGTTAATAATTAGTAATTAGTTTTAATGACAAATCAGGCAGCAATTCTTTAGTATAATTTGACAACTGTTCTCATAGCTAATAAGATTTTATAAAAATTCGTAATCAATCGTAACATTCTGACGAGTGATTTTGCTCCATGAAACTGTACTTAATAATTCTTGCATTTACACCTAATGTCTAAATGTAATGTGGTAAATGCTATTAGCAAATTTCTGATTTACAATGTTAATTTCCTATACCAGAAAATCACTTATATCTTGGAAACTATGTAACACAGACTGCTAAAATGGGGATGTTTTGCAAGCATTCAATAAGATCTACAACCTTGCTGTAGTGATTTCTCCTCTAAAATAATTAGGGAAGCTAATATTTGAGAAATTGTGTTTTTACATGTTATTCGCCTATGTAACAAAACCGATAATACACCCTGTATATACTACAAGTTACTATACGATATTGATGTACTTTTCGTCAATTAAAACCTCTCAAAAAAATGCTCCTAACAAACTTCTTGTTGGAAAAAGCAAGAGACAATGGCGAACCTAACTTCTGACTTTGTTTACTAAAAATAACAAAAAACTAAAAAATAATACCTTGGAAATTAAAAGTATGTTATACCTAACTTGATTTTTAGTGAATTTCCAATTTAAAACAATAAGAGCAAGCCAGCCTCGGTGGATTAGTGGTTTGCATGTTTGCTTCATAATCCAAGGGTCGCAGGATCGATCTCCGGCCGAGCTGATAATTCTTTATAGCGGAGAGAAATTTAAAAGCATGCCTTTTTCTCGAATAGGAAGTAAAACTGTAGGTCCCGTGTCAATGCGATGTTTGGCACGATAAAGATCCCTACTAGGGGTGGAATTCTCCCAGATTCGACTAAACTCCAGTAGGGTCGGCCAAATAACTATAGTAATCGGTGCCATGAGATACGAAAGATGCTCCGCCAGCCCAATTCCTCTCCCAAAAAATAAAATAAAAATAAATAAATAAATAAACAATAAGAGCATGCCTAACATGATTTTTAGTAAGTTCTCCATTTGAATCTTTTTACCCTATATCTTTTAAAAAACCCGTATCTATATAAAGCTTCTTTTTTGCACATCCTATTCTACATAACGTACGTAATAATTATTATTCTGCAACAATTAACTTATCCTTAATTGAAATAAGCCATTTTCCTTTTCAAATTATTTCAAGCAAGTAAAATGATATGGTTGTAATATAATAAGGTATGCTACGAAAATTTACCTGAAAATAAACGAATTATACGAAAATACTGTGCTTAAAATAATATTTTCAATTGTTATTACAGTAGCTACTACAGCATACACTAATAAGTACTCTTCATTACACTGAAGTAGGAGTTGTTATAAACGTATTACATAGTTCAAGTTTACTGTAAACAAACATAGTTTATTAGAGGAGGAAATGTTACATAAAGTTTATGTTGCAGTTATAAAATGCGGTTTAATACATAATGAATGAAAAAGCACCTAAAAGTTGTAAATTGACGTTAGTTGACGTTATAGATGAAAATTCTTCAATTATGTTAAAATACTTTAAATATGTTTTTTATATTTGGATGTCCTAATGAAGCCATTAGGACACGCGTTTTGCGTGTCCTAATACAATTTATTAGCATACTGGAAACAGTAACATTTTATTTTTTAAAGTTGATATCACAGATGTTCTTAGAATATCAAACTTGTCTTATTTACGCATTGAACTCTTGTAACTGGAATACAGCGCTCGCTAAACTAGCATTGCAAGACGGTCGACCGTAGCCCGTTACGGGCATAACAGTTTTTACTTTATTTATTCTTTAGAAAACGGACGCGAGCTTCGTTTGTGTTCAAATGAAACGAGTTTTTAAAAAGATTTTTGTTTTCCCTGGATCTTTATTTTAAACCAGCGAAATTAATGACAATTACAAAACACAATAATATAAATGCTCGTCAGAGCTTAGATCTAAACTTAACTATGAACTGATCAAAACTTAATGAATCTACTGTCTAACACACTATATATATGATTCTCTTATCTAAATAAAATATTACTAAGCAGTTCTCACGAGAAAGGTAATTCAATCTTATCTGCATGATAAGCAATTCTCATGAGAAAGTTAATACTGCATACTAAACAGTTCCCATGTAATATGATCTTATCTGCTTGGTGATAGTAAGCAGTATTTCTACGTAACTACGTAACTAACACTAAAAACGTGTCTTATGAAACTAATACTTTAATATACTATTATAAATTGATTTAGAATCGAATACCCTAATGTTGTAGTATATTTGTTAAATAGATTCTAGAGCTATGTAGTGTTAAAAATCTAAATATACCCTCACGATTGGGATACCCAATTTGTAACATTACGAACTCAAACACAAAAAATATATTTACGCAATAACGCCCAAAGCACCGAATGCGGCTACTTAATCAAATACTATTTTCAGGTGTCGTGGACGTTAATCGCAAAGTTTCACTAATTTTAGATTAAACACAACAATAAATAAACAACATTATAGAGGGCGCCTCCCAAACTATTTGTTGGGGTTATATATTATTTTTTATTACTGGTTAAGGGCGCGTTATCATCGCCAGTTTTCATAATAAGAAGCTTCATTAACTATAAACACCTAAAGATGGCGCTACGGTCCGCAAAACGGAATTAATTTCTTTAAAACTAAAATTTGTGCTCACAGTGTTGCCAGACATGCGTGAACTTCCAAAATATTTTAAGTTTAACTGGAATTTTAATTTTTAAATGCCTAGGAATAATTTAAGGTAGTTGAAATCAAAAAGGGGAATATAAAACTGCTAAATATCTTTAAAAATATTAGTTGTTCTTGCTGGTTTTAAGAAAAAGAAAAGTATTATTATATTAAAATATTGAAAATATATATTCGTTTTAAGAAATTAATCCGGACTAATTAAGAGTGAAATAGTTTATTCAAAAATTAACCGTCACATACTCTTAAGTAAAGAAAAACAACATTTACTTCGGGAATTTATTAAATAATAATTAAAAGATTAGGAAAGTTAAATTATTTTTAAATGTCCCGCGAATATTACCACCCAACGCTTCCTGGTGCAGAAAGCATTCAACTAAAAATGACTGATTTTCGTGCTGCCATATTTAATTTACGCGCCGTGTACATCTATTTTATTTCAATCAATACTAAATAAGCAAGCAAAAACATTTATCCATTTTCATAGACTTTGCTATTAAACAGTGATATAATGACTGTATTATGGCTATTTTCTAAAAACCGTTAATTCTACAAGATTGGCTATGTTCGACTACGATTATAGTAGGTATTGCCACAGATGAGCTGACCCCCTCCCTTTTTATGCAAATGACCCGCGATCTAATTAATATTCAAATAAGGCGTGGTCTAATTAAATGCGCGAATTAAATTAATTGATCTAATTAAATTAATTCACGGTATCATTTACATATCTCCTCTATCATTTACATAAATGATTTCTCATATGCATGCGCGAATTAAATTAATTCACGGTATCATTTACATATCTCCTCTCTCATTCCTCATATGCATGCGCGAATTAAATTAATTCACGGTATCATTTACATATCTCCTCTCTCATCTACATATATGATTTCTCATATGCATGCTCGAATTAAATTAATTCACGGTATCATTTACATATCTCCTCTCTCATTTACATATATGATTTCTCATATGCATGCGCGAATTAAATTAATTCACGGTATCATTAGCGTATCTCCTCTCTCATTTACATAACTGATATCTCATTCTGTACATCTCATTTTTATATATTATTTGCCATCTCTCTCTCATAAATTTATTTTAAAATAAATCAGTCCTATTTGATATTTATCTATAGGTCGTCGTGTAATTCTGCGAAAATAATTTAATATGTAGAAACGTAATAATAAAAATTTATTTTCAACTATACAAAAGTAACTCTAAAGCTACTGTCAATCAACTGTCGGATTAGCTCTGGTGCATTAGACCTGTTTAAATATACGGCATAAACATTTAGTTTGAAAGAAAACAATTAGGGTCGTTATGATTTCATAAAATTTTATTCAAGTGAATCTTCTTAAGAATATAGAACACTGTAAAGCATTATTTTTAAAATTCAAAAAACATCTATAGCTAAAACTGTTTAAGAAATAACTTTCAAACTAAATGTTTTTGCATGAAAATACACACAAACTAATTAGCCATGTGGTTTTCAACATTCTTTAAAACTGCTTTCAACTATAAATAAACAAACGTTCTTACGAATGACTGAAAGGAATTTAGATTTTATAAATAATTTGTTAAGAGATCAAAGCTACTGTCAATCACTTGTCGGATTATCTCTGTTGCAGTTTTAAAAGTTAATGAAGCGTGAATCAAATCTCTATGATTCATTTGAAAGCAGAAATACTAAACAAGTGACTGAGATTCCCTGAAGTTTCTTTATAATTAGCTCATGCAGAATAACACAAAGGGAGTCACTTGTTTAATATTTCTGCTTTCAAATGAATCATAGAGATTTGATTCACGCTTCATTAACTTTTAAAACAATAATTGTTACTTAAGACAAAGTGTTTTTATAATAACAGATTTCTTTGTGTTATTTTAAACGTTGTTCGTCGAGCAGTGAGTCAGTCACGTGGTTATTTAAATTAGTATAAAGCTTAGAAATTTTATATCTCAAATCAGTACGAAAGTGTTTCCATAGAGAAAACAACTATTATCAACACAGCTATCCAGAGTTTAACAGTGTATATTTAATTTAATCAGGTAAGTTATTATGATTTTATGTTTAACGATCTTTCCACTACTGTTTACCTGCTATATCTATAATATGTAAATGTTCTACATTTATTTATGTAAACTAATCATTTGAACTTTTAGATTACATCTCATTATCCAGTGTTCGAGGTCGATCATCAAAGTATAATTTCCTGCTTCTTTGAAATTCATTAAACAGCTATCCAGAGTTTAACAGTGTATATTTAATTTAATCAGGTAAGTTATTATGATTTTATGTTTAACGATCTTTCCACTACTGTTTACCTGCTATATCTATAATATGTAAATGTTCTACATTTGTTTATGTAAACTAATCATTTGAACTTTTAGATTACATCTCATTATCCTGTGTTTGAGGTCGATTATCAAAGTATAATTTCCTGCTTCTTTGAAATTCATTAAGTAAGTGATTTTTATATTTTAACTATGTTATGAAAAATAACTATTTTGAACTTTTACATTAAGAATTATAATTTATTTTATTTAAAATTCATTAAGTAAGTGGTTTTATGTTTTAACTATATTTCTACCTCTATACCTTGTGCTCAGGAAGTACTTACCTATCCGAACACAGCTGACCAGGTCTAAAATACGGTGTGTGAAACCGCACACCCTGTGTTCATTCCTGTTTCCCTTCTATACCTAATGTTTTGTAAGCCTCCCTAATCAGACTGCATTTATTATTTTTGAAATTTGTTTCAGATTGACTACAGTTCCTATATACATACATCTTATCCAAAATGTCTTCTCTCTACAAAGTAATCAACGAAAGTGTGTCCACCATAAAGAAATTCGGCACCCAGAAACACAGAGTGGTATTTAAAGTCAACGATGCACCGGACGGCGTGGACCATTTGGACTTTTTTAAATCGGCCATCAACGAAATTTTACGGAATTTGTTAAGCCGAGCACAACCAAATGATAAAGTAGGGGCCACATTTGAGTTTGATAGTTTCAAACAAAAACTTCCCGGCTACATGAGCCTCAGGCGCTCTGATGAAATCACCTTCAACGATGTCTGGGGCATTTTAGAATCGATTTTACAGAGCGATCCTGAAGCCCTGAGTTCGGACACCTTCCGGTTGATAGCTACGATCGTAACACCGCCTGCCGGACAAGGACGAGGACGTAGTCGTGCCGGGTTTTATAGTTCCTTCGCTGAAGAGTGTAGCCGACGCAGAGGGATTGTCAGTATTAAAAACAACGACAACCTCTGTCTACCTCGAGCTCTGGCTGTAGCTAAGGCTCATGTAGATAACAGCACCGATTACAAGAAGATCCGACAAAATCAGAGCGTGCAAAAGATAAAGGCTGAGGAGTTGATGCAAGGAGCCGATGTAACTGTCATTTTTGCAGAGGGAGCAGGGGTCAACGAGTTAAGACTCTTCCAACAGCTCCTGGTCCCTAACTACAAGATCACCGTGTACAGCTACGGTACAAAAGGTAGCGATGTGATCTTTGGTACTGATGATGCTGAAAAGAAGATCAATCTCTTGTACCATGAAGGTCATTACAACGTCATCACCTCTCTGACCTCAGCCTTTGCCTGCAACTTCTTTTGCGAGCATTGTCACGCCCCGTACGATCATAAAAGTCATCATAGGTGCGAGAAGTCCTGTATAGGCTGCGGTAGTTCACCGCCTTGTGTAAGACAAGCCATGTTGATCAGGTGTCAGGACTGTAGACGTGATTTCAGAAGTCAACAATGTTTTGACAAACACAGAGGTAAAATGTGTCAGAGCGTTAAAAAGTGTGAAGACTGTTTTAGGATTATAAACCTCAAAACCAGAACAGAAGCTCATGTATGCGGAGAAATCTACTGTAAGATGTGCCAAAGCCATATGCCGGAGAATCATTTTTGCTACATACAACCATCAGGTAAAATGGCAGAGAAGCAAGACGTTCTATTCGTGTTCTTTGACTTGGAGACCCGTCAAGAAAAGGAAATTGCACCCGATGTGAAACTACACGAAGCAAATTTATGCGTTTTCCAGCAGGTTTGCCCTGAATGCTGTGATTCTCCGGGTATGTTGATATGTAAAAGATGCGGTGTGCGGGAACAAATCCTAAAAGAAAAATGTATAGAGGGTTTTATGACGTATCTGTTAGAGGTAAGGAAGAAGTTTAAGAAAGTCATAGCAATTGCTCATAACGGGCAAGCTTTTGACACCCAATTCATTTTAAACCACGTTATTACAAACACCTCAATAAAACCAGAACTCATCATGCGTGGTACAAAAATTCTCCTACTTGAATTAGATAATCTAAAATTCATAGATTCGCTGAACTTTTTTCCTATGGCTCTGGCAGAGTTGCCTAAAGCCTTCGATCTACCGGCTCCCAAAGGATACTTCCCGCACCTATTCAACATAGAAGCCAACGCCAACTATGTCGGCCCGTTACCCGACGTCAAATTCTACAGCCCGGATACTATGAAGCCAAAAGCTCGTGAAGAGTTCCTAAAGTGGTACGATGCAAACAGGGACACAGAGTTCGATATGCAACGTGACCTAGTCGAGTATTGCAGAACCGACGTTGATATTTTAAAGAGAGCCTGTATCCACTTTAGGAATCTCTTTATTAAAGAATGTGATGTTGACCCGTTCACGGAAGCCATCACCATAGCCTCTGCCTGCAACCTTATGTACCGGAGGAAATTCCTTAAAGAAAGTACCATAGGGATCATTCCGAGAGGTGGTTACCGCCGAGCAGACAGTCACTCCGGAATAGCTCTGCAATGGTTGCTGTGGGAGGAACAACAGCGTGGTGTACAAATTCAACATGCAGGCAGACAGCGAGAAGTTATCGTGGGCGGTCAAAAGGTAGACGGGTTGTATGAAAGACAAATATTCCAATTCCATGGTTGCTTCTACCACGGCTGTCCTACTTGCTACATCACTAGGCGTGATGAACCTCTACATAACGACCCTGCTGATACCATGAATATGCGGTTCGAGAAAACTCAGGCTACAACAGAAAAATTCAAATCCATGGGTTACGAGGTTACTGAACAATGGGAGTGCGACTTCAGGAAAAAGTTAACACCTGAGATGAAACAGCTAGAGAAGCATCCAATACTCTTAAACACACCTCTCAATCCGCGTGATGCTTTTTACGGCGGACGTACAGGGGCAGCAAAATTAAAGCATGTTGCAAAAGATGGGGAAAAGATCAGGTATGCAGACGTATGCTCCCTTTACCCCTGGGTATGCAAGTACGCTAAATTCCCAGTTGGCCATCCAGAAGTTTACGTGGGCAATGAAGCATGTCAGCAGTTTATTCAGGATAAAGGGGGCATAGAACAGATCAACGGTGTAATAAAATGCACCGTGTTACTTCCGCAAGATCTATACCATCCGGTCTTACCCGTCAAGATGCATAACAAACTGTTGTTCCCGTTATGCCGCACTTGCACTGAAGACTTAAGCCAAACCGACTGTCAGCATGGCGTAGAGGATCGAGTCATCAACGGAACCTGGGCCTTGGACGAGCTGTTAATGGCCATACGTAAGGGTTAGATAGTGCAGGACATACAAGAGATCTGGTCGTACGATGTAACCCAGTATAATAAATCGTACAAGTCAGGGGGCTTGTTTTCGGGCTTCATCGACAAGTTCCTGAAGATGAAGCAGGAAGCCAGCGGTTGGCCATCTTCAATAACTACCAACGACGACAACAACGAGGATGGTATCAATGGAGCCCGGAAACAGTACGTTGCTGACTACTTCGAGAACGAGGGAGTCTCCTTGGATTCGTTGAAGATCGTCAAGAACCCTGGTTTGAGATCGTTGGCCAAACTGATGCTGAATTCCTTCTGGGTAAGTACACTAACCTTATGTAGTTTTCTTTACTTAATATTTTTGTATTCTAGGGAAATTTGGTCAGCGCGAGAACCAGCCAAAAACGTCGATTATCAACGAGCCCAAGTAGTTCTTCGACCTGTTGTCCAACCCTAGCGTAGAAGTCAACAATGTGCAGGAGATAAATGACGAGGTGATTGCGGTTAACTGGCAACATAAGGAGGAAGCAGCAGATCTTCTATCGTCAGTCAACGTGGTCATCGCGGCATTTGTCACTGCACAGGCCCGTCTTAAGCTGTATAGCTATCTGGATCAGTTAGGCGAGAGAGTCTTATACTATGACACAGGTAAGTCGTACTATCAACATCAACATCTACTATATTAGAGTTAATTTTTCTTCCTTGTTTCAGATTCTGTAATATACGTTTCGAAGCCGGGTGACTTCGATCTACCAACAGGAAGCTTCCTAGGTGACCTCACCGACGAGCTGGAAGAGTACGGCCCTGGATCGTATATTATAGAGTTTGTGTCAGGCGGGCCAAAGAACTACGCCTACAAAGTTTATTCCCCGACCACGGGGCAGATACACGTGGTCGTCAAGGTCAAGGGCATCACCCTAAATCACGCCGCGACTCAAAAAATAAACTTTGAGTCCATGCTGAGACTGTTGGAGGGCATGGACGAGAAGATTATTGTAGAGTCCAACAACATCCGGCGTACGGCTGACCATCATCTTGTAACGCGAGCTGAATCAAAGGCCTATAGAATAACGTTCACGAAGAGACGACGCATAGAAGATTTTGATTCAGTTCCGTTCGGCTATAACAGCAAGCGACCACGTGTATAAACATTTAAACCTATTGTATATATATTTAGGAAATTTTACTATTGTAGTTTGTAATGTGTATATATTTTATTTTCACGGTCATCTATGTATATTTTACGATTGTAGTCTGTAATGTGTATATATTTATTATCACTTTGTATATTAGTTTTGTATTGTATATAATTATATCTGTTAAGAATTTTTGACAGTTCTTTAACGTCATATCTTTTACAACTAAATATGTTTCAATCTTGTATTTTTCTGTACATGAAATTCAGATGTTTTATAGAATTATAGAATTGATATTTTAAATTGTCTTTTTTCATGTATTATGTTATCAATTATTTTGTATTGTTATAACATGTATTATATTATTCGTGAATAATAGATGTAATATGATTTATTTCTTGTCTTTTTTATTTCTGTAATTTAAGGTAAAAATAAAAACAAATATTTTATACAAGAACTTTTATTGAAAGAAGAAAATACAGTTCATATTGATATATAATACTAAATTATATCTAGAAGAAAATACATTTCATGCTGATATATATTACTAAATTATATCTAAAATAATACATAAGTATACTAATAATAATAATACTATAAAGGAGCTAGTGAGTGAGTAGATGTTCCTTCTTTATCCAGGACTTTTCATTTAAACCGAGCCATTTCACGTAAATGTCACCATTGTTGCGGCGTTTAAGTATTTTTTCAACTAGGTATACATCAGGTTGATTGGTTTTCTGCAGCTCGAACTCGTAGAAAGCACCTCGGACTGTAACTCCGTGTAGATCTTCCAATAAGTATGTGATAGGTTTTGTAAATTGAACTTTAACTACTTTGAATAATTCTGTTGACCAGTTAGGTGTATATCCCTTAGAAAAGACTCCTTTGAATTTGCTTATACGTACGATGTCACTCAAATCCAACCTACGTTTACTGATAGTTTTTACATTAGCATTATACACAGACAGCTGTGTCGTAGGTTTAACAGATGCAGGAGGCACCCCTATTGTTCTATGTTTAGTATTATTATAGCTATCAACTACTCGTTGTAATATATCTACCCATTTAAATTTCCCTCTGTAGCTAAACTCCTTATACAGCCTTTGCTTAATTGTACGAATAACTAGTTCGACTATTGAAGCCTTAATCACGGAATACGTAGAGTAATGATTTATGTTGTATTTATTCATTAACTTTTTAAAATGTTTATTATAAAACTCTTTCCCGAGATCAGACTGTAAATTTTTAGGTATGACTGAATCCTTAAAGATACTACAGACCTGCTTTGTCACCTCTTCTCCGGTCTTAGTTTTCAATGGACGTACATACAAGTATTTCGAATAACAGTTTATCATCATCAGTATGTAACGATAACCCTTATTTACTTTCGCGTAGGGAATAAACTCCGCTAAATCTATTTGAAACAAATCATCATAACCCTTTATTATAGTACTACGTCTTTGAAATTTTTTTCTAGCAGATCTATGTATTTCATCGACAACGGTTTGTTTTGCGTTCATCTCTGTTAATAACTAAAGTTATGTAAGACTGAACTATTAAATAGAATGTAAAGTAATATATCCTACGACTATTGCGGGGTTCTTTGAGTAATTAACAAATTTTGTAGGTCTACGAGCGGTGATCTATCAAAATTTTTAGATCTAGAATCTGCTTTAGCTAGAAGCCATAAAGTTGCCTTAGATAGTTCTATACAAAGCGTGGTCAGAGTTCTAATACTATCGCGTAGCGCGTCGTGACTGTTGTTAGATATCTCGCTATCCATATACCATTTTGTAACTGCATCTTCTGCATCTACGGGGTCCGCTAAATTGATTAATCTTCGTTTCTTACAGTCAATAGTTTTATTTTCTAGTATTAAAACATGTTTCTTTGTTACCAGATCTGAATCATTAATAGCGTGGCCTGCGTTTGTAATTCTTTTGTTTTCTAAATCGAAATTCTGATCTTCTGTTAGCTTAAATCCTACCCCGGGTGGACCTGGAACTGTTACAGCACCTCCAACTATTGAACGCCCAAACAAATCTATAGTAGCATTCATACTGCTAATGGTAACGAACTGACTACTTACAACCGTGATGAAATCTTTTATTCTATAATACCTTCTTCTTTTAACTCGGAAATAATTGAAATTATTTCGTTTTCATTCAGAGGACTACTGTTACCTGCTTCTTTTACAGCAAATAACAAACGAAGTCGGTCGACAAGTTCGTTAGCTTTATTCCAGTAAACGTATTCGACTTTGCAATCGCTTAATTTTTTAAAATTTGACAATGATGATGATAGTCTAATGCCTAAACCTTTGATTCTGGATAAGTTCGGTTTAATTATATAATCATACTTCCAATGTTTAACAGCTGTTAGTTTACCCTGTAGTCTATAGGATTTCTTATGCGCATTAGTAAGGGCTATTATCTGCATATAATTATTGATATCAGCTTGCGATGGTGTAGACTCTAATTCTCTAAACGTGAGTAAGTCAAACAGACCGGATGTTGCTTCGAAAGCGTTGTTTTTAATTATGATGTTTGTATCACGTATAGTCACAGGGGAAGATGCAAATGTCCACGCGTTTCGATCAATTTTATATCTAATACCGAATCTAGTTCTGTCTATGCTGCTACCACCCCTAGCTATTAGCATACCATAATGAGTAGGGAGATCATCAGTTTTATTAGATTCTTCTTCTTCATCTGCTTCCGATGATGATGATGCAACAGGTTGTTTTTTAACTTTCAACAGAGGAATATAACTAGCAGTAGTAGTAGTAGTAGCAGCAGATGGTTGTGTTTTAATTTTCAATAGGGGAACGTTAACTGATTCGGCAATAGTTTCCAAAGGAGATATAACCTGTTTATGAGTATCACGATAAATACGTTCTGCTTCAGATTTATCACGTATAGCCTTGCGTGCGTTTATTATTTTACGTTTTAAACTTAAATCATAGGAGCTCGACATGTTGACAACTCTAAAAGACGACTAAGCGAATTGAATCTAATTATAAACTTATATATGTATCAAAACCTTTCCGATATCTACCGCTGTTTAGGGAACAATCTTTATTAATAACTAGGAAATCATACGGATCCTTCCAACACATACGACAAATGTTTTTGAAGTCCTCGTAGCTAACATCTCCTACAACATGATCCCTATACACATGCTTTAAATTTAATTCATCCTGCTTGAAAAGAATAATCAAGTTTGCGTTATCCCTTATCAAATGTTTCGGTATCTTTGCATATGTCTGGCCTAAATAAAACGAATCAACACCTTTATGTCTACCCATACTAAAATATTCTCTAATTTTTTCCTGTTTGTCACAGATAATATCGTCGAAAATGAATACTGAATTAGGTTTGATGTTGCTAGGATTGATTAAGTCATCGTTTTCACTAAACTCTTGATAACCAATGTTTTTAATAGGTTTCATAACTTCCCTTAAGAATTCGTATTTCGGTTGAAATAAGGATTTGGCAAACAGGTAGATATTTTCAAATTTTAATCCGTTTTCACTAATCAGTAGACCTAGCATAACATTAGTTTTACCGCAGGAAGAAGGACCGCTCAGAATTTCTCGACAAGACGTAGGTAATAAGTCACCGTGTTTTCTATCATCGTCAGATTGTAGAGATACATCGCTGTCTAAATTAAATATGTTTAGCGTTTTCTTTTGTTTAACAGTTTTCATTATGGTATGCGTACGTGTTTAGTCACGGTTTCAGTGAACGGGTTATATTCTATCAAGGAGTCGTGTAGGATCAAACAATATGCCTTTGTTGTATTGGTAAATGCAGCGGAAGATTCAAGTTCTAATCTAATATCGACCGTGGAATCCTTAAAACTTTCTACCTGTCTTGAACAATCAATTACAAAAACCGGGTATGTTTCAAATTTTGAATAATCGATTAAACAGCTATCGGTCGATCCTCTACCTATATCATAGTAACTCTCGCGAAAGCGTGTATAATTTAAATAAGCAGGAATGTAATCCTTACTACTGAAATCGAGATTTAACCGTTGCTGTGGAAACACTTGCGAATTTAAATACAGCTTAATATCGACTAAGTTCGAATGAGTAAATGTAGTAGGGTTACCGGTTCTTATACCCAGCTGACGCTCGTCTTGTAAAACTACAAGGACCCAACGCGGTTTTTCCAATTCATTTGAATTCTTTATACGCCAAACCTGATTTTTAGTAGTTCCCAGCGAGGGTAGTTCGTGTAATTCCCAACGTCTAAATGGAATGATAATAGAAGAATTATCTCTCAAACTCTCAACTAAGTTCAACTTGCTTTCGTCCGATAATAGTATATGAGGAACCTCCCAAGACAGTCTATCAATCTTGATTTCTATATCAGTACCTGCATCTCCAGCAGCGCTTTTATAGCAATTAAAATCATTCTTAGAACGTATCAAAACTAACTGACAACTCATATGAGGAATAACTTTCTTGTAATCATCTGCAAACCTGAAGATATCCTTTAAAGGAATTCTACACGTGAAATTGAACACGTTATTCCCCGCATTATGTAACAGGCCATTTCCGTTTTCGAGTTCGATTCCCCATGCACTACTGGATAAAGCCCGATCCTCGGCACCGTGTGAAACGAGACCTTTTATAGTACTTGTAATACCCGGATGTTTACACACATCGATGATTTGATTCGTACCTAATATTAGTTGAATTTCGTCAAACAGAAAGTAAGCAAAATTGTTTACCGGTAGGAATTCTACGTTGACTTTTCGAGTCATAGTACCTTTAACAAAAATGTAGCTATCGTACAAAGCTAAAACATTATCCGAATTTTGTATGGTGATTCTAATGATGTCTGAATGATTTACATTTAACGTAAACGGCAAATAGGTATAGAAGTCCTCTTTTATTATATCTGTATCGACACGAGGTTTTTGAAATATATTTAATTTATCAGTAGCAAAGATGCTTTCTGTATTAATATGCAATTTACTTCTTTTCGACATGTTGATGTTGTACTTTAAAACCTAGAGATTCAAGAAACAGCCGATTCTCTTTAGATAACTTTATACGTAAGAGGTCCGCACTAGTCAGTGTACGAAGACGAATGACGCTCGAATGATGCGTGGTATAGTTTTTATAGTTAAAGTTTATTCCCATTTTTCACGTTTAAGTTCTAGTCTTATACTTGTGAAGGTATCTTCAGAAAAATTTACCAGTTGTCCACTCGAGTCTACTAATCGAATGGTAATATTATCAATTTCACTGACAGTGACAGGAAAGTAAATCACGTGTGTTGATTCCTTCTCAATCAGGTATCCAGGTGGTACGCAGAGACCAAATTCAAAGATTGTATGACACGGTTGATTATTTCTATACGCGCCCCCTGTAATATTCGTGTCTACAAAGATGTTCGGGGTAGAGAGTATATCGACAATTCGATCTGATACGTGCCTGATGCCGGGTAGTAATATACGATTGTTAAATCCTAATAGAGAGCCTATACTGTTAGGTTTGCTAAAATCTATAACGGATGAGGCAGATTTAATCTCACACTTTCCCGTATTAGTGTTAGCCTTGATTTGTAGTAGTAAATCTCCTTCTTCAGGATCGCTCGTATTAATTTGATTCTTTATATAGTTAGCGATTTCTGACAATTCGTAACTACCGGTTGTGATAGTTATCTCTTGATCTCCGTAATAAAATTTATTTTTCCCTGGAAATATATTCCGTATCGTATGACTTGTATACAAGCCAACTAATCCTATGGAGTTTCTGTATTGCTCACTATCTAGTTGTATATTCGGATAAATACTACCGGTAGAGAGGACATTTCCATTACCGTACACAGTGATAGTTCTAGCCATACTTGTTCGAATTATACATACACTTCTCTTTTATACAAAAATCTCAGGCACAAGTGTCCACAGTTGTATGTATTGAACTTTTGTTCTCGAGCAACATTATAGTATACATTGCAACGAGGACCGAAATATTTCACAAGTTCAGCCGGTGGTCTTAGGTCTCCGAAGGGGTCAAAATACAAAACAACATTTCGATCCTTTCTATAAGCTACTCAATGCGTACCGGGTCCTCCAGCATCATCGAGATTAACAATAGCTCTTTCAAATCGTAAAGGTTTATTTGGTAGACTTGTTCTCATATAGACACCTCTGAAAAAGGGTATGTCTTTAGCATGTTTTATTAAATCTAGGTTTGTAAGTGGTCTCCGAGGCAGGTTATTCAGTTTTTTGACCTGTACGGTTTCAGATACAATGCTGTACCGCCTGCTTTATAAGGTTTCAGGTAAAGAGCGTTTCCGCTCTTTCTATCTATTGCGATAGCCTCCATACTTTTATTATGTCGTTTAGTTTCTTCTAGCTGCCTCTTATTACTATTAGCAGTGTTAACAGCTTTTGCTACGCCCGAAGCGCCCCCTATAATTGCACCGAGAGCCGAGAGGCCAGCAAAAATTGGTATGAGAGGTAAAATACCCCCTGTAGCTGTAGGTACCGGAATAATTCGAGGTACTTTAACGTTTTTCCTACCTCCTACGTTTTTAATGATTCTTCTAGCGGCGTTCAAAGCATGGTGTATTAAATCTTTTCCCGTGAGGGTCTTACTTGCTCGATTTACCGTACTTACAAGCTTCTTTAAAATACCTCCTTTAAAAGTGACAATCTTCTTTGTATTTCCAATCTTCTTTGTCTTTCTCCTACTAGTCTTCCTATTCACACCCATTCCTAACTTTCGTTTAACCTTCATTATACCGGTTACAAGCAGAGCTGAAGCCTTTTCCCCTAATTTGGAGTCTTTAGCTATAAAACATGTCTCCAGGCAGCTTCTTCTAAAACACGATCTGCCTTATGTCTACTATCCAAGTCTGAACTTTGAGCGTACGAAATATCGTGTTGCATACACGCCTGATCCAAGGGGTTTATGCCTTTATCTCCTCTTTCTAATCTTTTAGATAATTTAGTTCCGGGTCCGCAATATTGGTAAGAAGGCAGGTGTAGTTCGATCGAGAGCCTGTCGATGAGCTTGTTAACAACACTGTTATCCTGGTGAGTCAACATCACGTACTGAGATAAGAGATCAGATGCATCTCTATTTATACTTTGCGAAAACTTACTGTCTCATACTATTGCTAGTGGTAGTAAAACACAAATAATTTTTTATACGTTTATTCCTTATTAAATACATTTGTAATAGACATTCGTGAAAATTTCTTATATAACTTATTCAATACACAATACGATTTTATTTCATTTCGTAATACATATAAAGCGTTTATATAATTTTCTAACCTATTTCTATATTCAATTATCCTCAGCTTCTTATGGTACATCTGTTGATGTCTCGTGAATTGCTGGCCATGACGCTGCCGGTGCTTGCTGATTGGGTTGTAACTGACTGTGTACGACATTGATAAATTTCGATGGATAAAGTTTTATTATCTCTAATAAAATGAGCGAGTTCAATCCATCACGATCTTTTAAATTTAACGTCGAGTAGTTACCGCACGACAATTCGGCTGAGAATAAAATCGATTCGTTTGACACGTTCTTCTGACGTCTTACTCCTTCAGCTGTGTTCTCTACACTTGCGTAGTAGAAGTAGGAGAAATTAAGGTGACGTAATACACGAGCATGTTGGTTAATAAGCGGTGCTAGATGCATGATCCTTTGAAATTCGTGGTCTTTTACCGTTATCTTCCGCTGGTCATAACATATCATCACCGTGTTGCCATAAAAAACACTATGATTAAACTCAACGTAAAGATTCGTACATAGATGGAATTTCAGCTTTTTATCGTTCCATATTTTCGTGGAAAAGAAGTCTTTGAACATTGCTTCAACTCGGACATCGTACAATTCGGACCATATACTTTCCGTTAACATAATTTCACCATGCTCACATATGTTGTTGATACATTCCAATTTAACAGTCACGTCAAATTCATTAGGTTGTTCAGGCGGGATAATTCCTACTAGGATATCATGTAAATGAATAGAGTCTTCTCTTGGTCTCATGACAAATAGAGGGTAATGTACAGATCCTAACAACTGCATGTGTTCACCCGGATAGACGGTAATCAACGACGATTCTGGTGTTGCTACATTATCTGTACCTTGTACCTGTAAGCTTGATGCATCGTCTGCATAGTATGGTTCGTTCGGACCTAAACCAGAAATAATTATTCAGTAACATTCAAAGGATTTCGTTCTTTTAAAATATACCTATTTCTTCATGCATCACTTCGTAGTCTTGACCCTGGAAATAACTGCTTGGCTCCGGAATTGATAAGTTTACAGATTGATCCGGTTCATCATGCTGTTGATCTAAAATGAAATAAATTATTCAAATGTATACATACACACACAAACCGTTTTCTTTCTTACCCATTTCAGCACTACTTGTAAACGTGTCTCCATAGCGATGATAATAATAATCAGGACTGCCTAAACTCATCATGGTACTGTTACACGATCAACTGCTGCACTCTAATGACTAATAGCCTTTCACCGAAATACATTTTATAGCGATTTCTACACATGCGCATAAATACACATCTTCAATCAAGTTGAATCATAACGAACAACCCTATGACTCAGAGTTAATCCCTGTAAAACAGATTCTGGGAACTGAGGTAAAAACAATATCGAGAAATGACATGTTTCTACATGTTAAATTGTTTTCGCATAATTACTTGATGACGTGTAGATCTATATTTAAATATCAAATAGGAATGACAACATAAGATTTATTTTGAAATAAATTTATGAGAGAGAGAGAGAGAGGAGATATGTAAATGATACCGTGAATTAATTTAATTCGCGCATGCATATGAGGAATGAGAGAGGAGATATGTAAATGATACCGTGAATTAATTTAATTCGCGCATGCATATGAGAAATCATATATGTAAATGAGAGAGGAGATATGTAAATGATACCGTGAATTAATTTAATTCCAGCATGCATATGAGAAATCATTTATGTAAATGAGAGAGGAGATATGTAAATGATACCGTGAATTAATTTAATTCGCGCATGCATATGAGGAATGAGAGAGGAGATATGTAAATGATACCGTGAATTAATTTAATTCGCGCATGCATATGAGGAATGAGAGAGGAGATATGTAAATGATACCGTGAATTAATTTAATTCGCGCATGCATATGAGGAATGAGAGAGGAGATATGTAAATGATACCGTGAATTAATTTAATTCGCGCATGCATATGAGAAATCATATATGTAAATGATAGAGGAGATATGTAAATGATACCGTGAATTAATTTAATTAGATCAATTAATTTAATTCGCGCATTTAATTAGACCACGCCTCATTTGAATAATAATTAGATCGCGGGTCATTTGCATAAAAAGGGAGGGGGTCAGCTCATCTGTGGCAATACCTACTGATTATAAAATTTATTTTATATATCTAGTCCTTACAAACTATCATCCACACTACCTTAACAGTTTAGCAATCGACATCAAACGGTATCTTCCTAAAAATCGATTATTAAAAGAAAACTGAATGAAAAACGTGAGCTATATTTTGACGCTAATATTTTGCGCCAATAACGCCCCCTTAAAGAAATCTAGAAACCTACAACTTAGGAAAAGAAATCGTTTATGGTCTTGAAAGATTGACTACAAACGCTATGTAATGCCAATCGGGTAATAGCAGGTGATTAATTATGGTTAGTTCTTGTTTATTAAATAAAGTTTATTGATCTCAAGTCGTTGAAAGAATACATCATATGATGTACGATAGACACGACCGTGCTTGACGTTAACATCATACGGATTGTTTTTAAACGCCAAATTCAAGAAAGAGATTGCAGTCAAGCTTAATTAATCCCTTTCTATAGTAACGCAGTTTTTACTACTTAATAAAGATAATAATAATTTAACAAAATAATTTACAGTACATTAGTTATCCGAATTAATCCGATGCAACACCTGTACACTTAATTACCCTTTTTTGAATATCACTATAAATTTTCACACTTTAACACAGCAGCCTGAAGAACGGAGGATACTTTAAACTCTAAACTACGTCGGTGTACAAATCGCTGTTTTTCATAATTAACTGAACCATTAAGCTTTACAATAAATAATTTAACAAAATAATTTACAGTTTATTTCCACTTTTTAAGTTATTAATTTTTTTATCAATCGATCGTGATCGATTGACTAAACTTTTTTGTAATAATAATTTTTCTGGTTTTAAAAAAGGAAAATGACTTTTATTTACTTCCTTATAAGAAAGATTATTAAAATTGAACTTTTATTATAAATACTTCATGCAGACCTTCCACTAACTACACCCTGGTTCACTGAAAATTAACAGGAAAGATAATCCCATAGAAAACGAATCCCATAGAATTTAAGCATCGTTCCAATTCAAAGAGGCAGATCTCACCATTAATTCTTATAATGCTTCCCGTAAGCCAGTATTGTCGTGCAACTTCCAGACTGAATATAGAAATCTTTAATTTCCACTTAAAGGTTTAGGTCATAACAAGTGATGGGTAAATTCCCGGAATTTATTTTTTGGGGAATATTCCTGGAAATTTATTTGGGCATATTCCCGAACTTCCCACTTTATCGGGAATTTATATTTTTGCTTTAAAAAGGGTACATCATAGAGAAATTGTTTAAAGAAAATTCAGAAATTCACTACACGTCAATGCACATCAAAGATAAATGTACACTAAACGCGTTAACTTGATACTAGAACCGGCCACGTGTTGGCAACAGGTCTTAGCTTGTAAAATTGTACTACTATCGAATACAAAAGTTTTGAGCCCCGAGTTTGAATGCACATAACAAGAGAACTAACCACTCAAATTAATTTAAACAAAAACAGTTACATAGACAATTTATTTTTGTATAAGATAGTAAATTTGTAGAATTATTTCAGTTTTGGTTTTTGAATCTTCGCAAATTATGTTACAAAAAGTCCGGTTTTTGGTAGTTTTGACGTAAAGCGTGTCTTTAATAATTAATATTTCAATAACTACTTGACAGAATTGACTGTAGTTTTATATGCATGTAGCTAATAGTATTTTATGTATGTGGAAATTTTTGTAATTTGATATCTGTATTATTTCTCAAGTTATTCTTTGAAATAGAGGGTAATGCATTCTGGTGTTCTGGTGTCTTAACTGAAACTTATTTTTTTACAAAAGATGGTATTTTGTTAATAAAACAAATACGACAAGAAAGCTTGAAATTATTCACGAATTAAATAATACATAATTCTTTAAAAATTATTTGGAAATATTCACGAATTAATTAATAAGTAATTTTTTAAATAATTATTTATTGATTAATTTCTAAATATTTTTAAGGTATTTGTTGTTTTATTAAAAAATACTATCTTTTGTAAAAAAGTTCTTGATTAAGGCACCAGAAGACCAGAATGCATTACGTTCTATTTCATAAAATAACTTGAGAAATAATGTAGCTATCAAATTACAATTTTTTTCAATTTCAAATTTCCACGTACATACAACAGTATTAGCTACTTACATATAAAATTACATTCGATTCTGTCAAGTAGTTATTAAAATATCAATTATTAAAGACGCACTTTATGTCAAGACTCACAAAAAACCGGACTTTTTGTAACATAATTCGCAAAAATTCAAAAACCTACAATCAGATAATTTTACAAATTAACTATTTTATACAAAAATAAATTGTCTATCTAACTGTTTTTGTTGAAAACATTAATTTGAGCGGTTAGTTTTTTTGCGCATTCAAACTCAGGGCTCAGAACTTTTGCATTCGATAGTAGGCGGTGTACGCTTTGACGCGCGTTTACTTGCATTTCACTTACTGGAGTATAAAAAATAAATTTCCATTTTACACCTGCATCGTATCTTAAAAATTTAAAAATGTGTGATTCTATTCCAGAAGGTTCTATCCAATCACAAGTTAGACCTGACATTATAATCAATAAGAAAAATTCAACAAAACTCTCATACGTCAAAAACGCAGACAGGTGCAGAATGCGTAATAATAGGTATCCAAATTAAACTCAATTCTTAGTGTAATTCTGCCTCATAAAATATGATATATAGTTCCAAAGGCAAGATTTTGTGAACCTTTTTTTATCTAAAAGGTTCACTAAGGTTCACAAGATAAGCACACTATTTGCTTGAAAAAGGATCATAAATCATGCTATCGCACGAAAAATCGATTAGTGTATTACAATAAACAAATTGATCTCAATATGTAACCAAGAAAGTAACTTACTACATTAATACATGTTCAGAAAATTTGCTTTGCTGAAATTCCACTAATTAATCCACCTATTTTACAATATCCGGATTTTTTAAAAAATAATCAGTTTATCTCAGAGTTAAGAACGGATGCATCAAGACACGCAGTGGGTGCTGTTTTGTCAAATTCTAATGATAGACTTTTAGCTTAGGGGATTTGAAGTTTAAATACAGCAAAGAAAAATTATTATACAATAGAAAAAGAGTGACCAGCAGTAGCCTGGGCAGTAAAACGATTTAGACCATATCTATTGGAAAAAAATTAAATTTTGACATACCAAGGCTTTTATAAACATACATTTATTGGGTATGAAAGATCCATCAACTAGGTTAACTAACTTTAAGTTTAAGTTAACATTAGTGGAATTTGATTTCGTGATTCAGTAAGCTCTAGGCAGAGAGAACGTTACAGCCAATACAGTGTCGCGTGTTGAAATAAATTCAACCGATTTAAAAAGCACGAATAAAAAAACTATAAACATTTTAACTACTAGAACTCTTAGTTAGTAAAAATAATGAACCGCCTATAGGTGCTTTAAGAGATTTCTTCCTTGATGACTTGATCAACCTGTTGTCGTGGAACTGTTTAAACCTCCCGGAGGCATTGAATTAAAAAATCATAAATGAAATCTATTTCAACAATTTACCACATAAAAGTCGCGAATCTAATTATTGTAGTTTAAGAAATGTATGCCATAACAGAAAGTTAAATATACTGTATTTAATTGAGGTTCCTCATCATCATCGTCAGTCTTAGGAACATCGTTGAGAGACTTGAAAAATATATGTAATGAATTTCCAATTCCGGAATTAATAATGGTAAAAAACTAGAATAAATTATTGTTAATAAGGGAAATAGTTAGCTAGGTTTCATGATGAAATAAATTCCACTGCTGTTAAAATATGTATATTTAGAGGTGTACATCAAATAAAAGATAAAAAAAATAACAATCAATAATTAACGATTTTCACAAGTTACTAACAGGAGGTCCATGTTGGTGTTAATCGTATGTTCAATAATATTAGACGATATTATTTCTGATCAGGATTACATAAGAATATCTAAAATTTGTTGGAAGGTGTGCTCTCAACTTACAAAACAACCAATGGAAATTACAACCAAATGTTTCTCTTGAGTTAGTTGGGCTTTTAGATTTAGATTTAGAGGCTCTTAGTACCTTTTTATTTTCTCAAATGAAATAAACACAATAACACTTAAATTCTTCAATAATATTTATATTTTATTATGGGTTCCTCTAATACATTTATACGATGGTTATTACAATTCATTCCTTACTTGGTGAATTGCAAAACTTTTAAAATACTAACTCCTACGGAGTGTAGCGATTTGAATATGCACCGTATTCTTATATGTAACTCCAGTTTTAACTATACTTTCATGCGTGAATTCGTAAGTAAGCACCAGATTTGTATGAGAGTTTTCGAGAGAATAGTTTGATGATGATACGCGGTAAATTGTAATTGATTGATCTGTAAAAGTTTACTCAAGTTTCTTAGAAACTAGAAAGAGAATTAAGAAAATCTGTGCCTCGGTCAAACACTTTGTTTTAGGAATTCCGTATCGTAATACAAAATTCTCAACAAAAGACTTTATTACTGTACTTGCTTCTTTATTGGGAATTGGATAACCTTCTACATATTTACGTAATTCACATTGCTATGTCAAGATATACCTATTATTATTTTGATCTAAATTTTATTTGAGAAAATAAAAAGGTACTAAGAAGAATTAAAGATAGTGTTACCATTGGTGAGGCATATCCAACCGACAGCTTGGACTAGTTTGGTTTGTTCACAATTGGAAGTTTTTCCATCAGCAGTGGACTGCAGATCTTGAATAAAAGCTAGAAGAGAAAGTGATATTAAAAAAAGGAAGTATTATAATATAGTATTTTTCTAAATAAAGTGAAAATGAGTGATTAACTCACAGGTTAGTTTTGGTGTTGTCTGGTAAAGCAAATCTTGTCTCTCATATATTGTAAACTATGTCAATTAACTAGTTCCAAAAGTGGCTAACTAAATTCTTTCTAATTTTGGGCTCTTTACAAATATGAGCATAAAATAGTATAAAGTTAATATAGTTAATATAACATATAATAAATAAACTGTTGGGCAAAAAACATTATTTTCAAAACCTGATTTAAATTTGTTTTCTGTAAAATAACAATTTTGTACTTGCCACATTTAGAATCAGTCCATCGATATGCAAGTTAATTGAGTTTAAAATATAATTGTCAAAATTAATATAATCGATAAAGGTTTTTTACAAAATTTATAAAAGGAAAGTATTACTCGCCTGATATTAGGCAATCTAACGACCTGTCGAATGTTGTTATTGTGGCGGCGCACACACGGCAACTCTTCCAATTTAGCAGGACAAAATTGAATTTTAGACTTGCGTTGTATAACAGAATCTAACACAAAAAACCTTTTCTAATCATTCCTCATTCTTACCCCATCTTATATTTGTTTTTGTCTTAATAGTAAAAACGAAAGACGCGACTGAATTATAATGCATACTTGTTGCAATCTTTATGAGTCAGATAATTTGCAAAAAGTTCCGTGTTGTTTTCAATTAGTTGGTGTTATTTTATTGACATGGACTTTGCACCTTCACATATGTGCTCTTATTTTATAAGATGTTATGATAATATTGATTCATTTGTTTATATTATATACAAAATTTCGGAAAGTAAATTTTATCATTGTATTTTGGTAAATTTCGGACTTTACGGAGTCTTATAAAACAAGTTCCACCGAGTGCCACCAAGATAGTTAGTTTAAGTGTTAGTCTCAGCCTTCTAGGTAATTATACTAAAATTTTGGCTATTCCAATTAACCCCTTTATTAATAACAGAATTGTTTTCAGGTAGCCGCACCGACACCGACCGTGCGATTCGACGAAGTACTACTACATAGATTAGCGTTACGCGAAAAGAATTCTTTTTAATGCAATTAGTGCTAAGAAAAAATAAAAGTTTTTTAAGTGATCTTCTCCAAAGTGTAATTTGACAAATTCAATATTAGTAGAACCATTTCAGACTTTATAAAACATTTGAAAAATAAAGTATTTAAATTATTGTAAGGTGGAAATGTAGCAAAAAGACTAATGATATATTTGGATAGTATGGAGATTTAAACGTTATTTTAGCCTGTTTAGGTTGATTGGTGGTTTGTATGTTTGCTTCATAATCCAAGGGTTGGAGGTTCGGTCCCCGGCCGAGCTGAGAAAATTCAAAGCATGCCTTCTTTTCGTATAGAAAGGGCCTGTGACAATGCGATGTTTGGCACGATAAAGATCCCTATTTTTATTACATATGTATTTCTTAAAAGCTTGATATGAAACAGTGGCAAGCAAGAGGATTAAAAACTAAAGAAGTACTTAACAACAGAAAAAGAAAATTATAACCCAAAAATTTTATATCGAAACGAGACTTTTAGTTGATCGATCAAAACAAGAATGTGGTGATGCAATGATGGCAACACGGACAGAAAGTTTTTCGACAATCCTGATAAAATTGCTGAAATTACCGGATTCTTTTAGAGATTTTAATCTGATCTAAAGATTTTCTGACATTCTTAGTCTTTTGTCAAGCGCGTATTACATTAAGTTTGAAGAGTTTCAGAGATACTGTTTAGAAACTGCTAGACTGCCAATAGAATTATATGGATGATTAGTTATAAAATTAGTGCGAGTGTCTATAAAATACTTATACATGACAGTGACATAATAAAGTCTCTGCCTTTGCCAGTAGGTTATGGTAGGTATCCCTGAAGATATTTTAGAAGTTCGTCACAGAGACTAGAAACACATACGACTAGTATTTCATTTCAGAAAAAGTAGCTAATTTTTTTAGGAAATAGGTACACATAAATAAAACACGTATTGTATTTACATAATTTATGACTAAATAAAACAGAAAAATTTGTTGTAGCTAATATTTAATTAAAGTAGGGGTGCAGACAGGAAAAACCCAAAACAGCATCATCCATATAGTTATACAACAATAATGAAAAGAGCATACAAAAAATGAACAAGTTTTGAAGTAATCTAAAAACTAAAGTGAACAAACGACATTTAACTGAAAAATAAAAATAAATTGAAATCAAGTAATTACAAGAATCATTATAACTAAATAAAACATAATTAAATAACCAGTGGCAATAATAATAATAATATAATGAAGGTAAAAATACAATTCTACATTTTCACTTTAAAATTTAAATAGATACTAGGGAAACCTCGTCAAGGCATGGCCAAAAGCATTGAAGGATTTCCCTATCTACAACATTCGATGTGTGATTACGATCCTTCGGATTTTCGTGAGTGATTATTTAAATAAATAATAATAATAATAATGCTTTATTGCCCAACAGGAACACCCATTTACAGGACAAAATCATACGAAACTACAAGTTCAAAAACAAATACAAGTGCATGTATTCATGCACATAACTAAATAAAAACTAAATAACTACTAAATAAACTGATAAACCTAATAAAGTATTTAACATTAATCAAATAATAAATATACAATTTCAATAGTTAATATCAAGTCTTTACAGTAAATTTTATTACAGATGCCTATATAATAAAAACAGTTCTGAGTATGCTACTACATTTGTGGCTTTAACTAAAACTATAATTTAAATAACTACAAGAAAAAAAAATGTATTACAAAGACTCAATAACCACTAATGATTTCTTTCTTACTGTTATGAAATAAATCACATTGATGAGCGATTTTGTTAAATGACTTAAACATTACATTAACAGGTAATTCTAAAAGTACATTTTCAAACTTCTGCATCAAAACACCAGAGTGAATTTTACTAATAAGGTTTTAAATAATCAACATTCAACAATTTATTGATTGTGAAATAAAATTAGTTTGGTTAGTTCCTGCGAACTATTGGTCCTTGTATTGTAGCTGTGTGTTTTTTTGGCTAAATTATATATTCGAATTCTAGCATATGCATTAACAATTGCTTTTATAAGGATAACATAATGGTTTTCCTCGTTTGGTGCTGTATCCAATATATGACTTTTTAAATCAGGAAATAATCGTTCACTAATTGGTAAGAATTGTTGACTTGCTACAAGCACAAACTGAGTAAAGAACTGAGTGTCTGCTGGCAGTTTATTGTCTGTAGTCCGCAACAGATTTCTCAGATTAAGTTTCTCAACAGCATTACAAATCTTAATAACACCTGCAGAAGGAGTTTGTAAACCACCTGAAAATAAGAAACACATATAGTAATTATTTCTAGTTTTAGGGTATTTTATCTTTGTTTTTGTGAATTAATAATTTATAATTAAATCCTTCTTCCACAATATTACTTGTGGAAGTACAGTTGTATACACCATCAAGGCAACTTATGGTTTTCTTCAGCATTTTGACCACATAGCCTGCTATATATGTTACAACATTTACAGCAACCTCATTTAGGCTAATAAAATCTGGTATAACATTATAATCGTGATCTTGTACACATAACATCTCAGGTTCGATGTTGTACTTTCTGCAGAAAGAAATATCTACTTTATTCTCCTGCGTGCTCTTGTCTTTTGCTGTGCTGGGAACTGTTAATATTGTTGTTGTGTCCAACACTCTACAGTTACCTCCTCTATCCGCAATTTTAGATAATAATAATAATCTTCGAAAAGATCTAACAAACTGCAATGCAGAAGGATTGTTGTTCCAACCATTTCTAATCCTAAAATACATTTTATAAAATACATAAACAAATTGTTTGCGTGTTAAATAATAGCAAACCTTATAGAACAAAACCAGATTTCTAAATGGTCCTGACTACATTTATATGTTAGGATGTAATTCAATTTCTGGGTTTTAACAAAATCATCAAAAATACCACATATTGAAAGTGCAGATATAGCAAATCCTATAAATGGTGTTTTTTTGGGGGTAGAATGCAAAGGTCTGCCTCTTACATCTGTACAACGTAATAAATAGTTCACTGCATCTATGACAAACGGCCGCCAAATATCTTCATTTTCCATTTTTAACGGAGCTTTATAATGCTTTGCCCATGGACTTCTTGAATTTGAAATGTCAAGTAATATATTTATAATTCTTATAAATTTAATGGTTGCTTCAGAACCACTGAACTCAGGCAAATGCAATTCTACGTTTAAGAACTCAATTGCTGTTGCAATGCTCTCACTAAGGGTCTGAGCTGCTAAATGTACCTAGAACAAAATTTCACTTGAATGTTTCCGATAATTAAACACTTTGAATATCTTCATAATACACACCTTCATTTTTTGTCGATACCATTCCATATGTGATCTTAATTTATTTGCTATGTACAGGTTCTCTTTTTCTTGAAAATCATATAATTGTTTAATGTAGGACCACTTTACCATCTCACCATCAGAGTCTCGAAATACTTCTAAGCTAGCGAAATTATTTCTAGCTAGTTTTACATTATGACATGCATCAAATCTGCAATAAATTTTTTGCTTGATATTACATGGATGTATAAACCACGTTTGCATCAGAAAAGGATCTTCTAAGTGGCATCCTAGTTCCTTTATCATAGTAAAATTAGTAGACGGGCCATCGCAAGTTACAGAAGTAATAGTCACACCAACTTCATGTAGTCGTGTCAGACATTCCATAACAATACTTGCTTTTTCTCTCCCAGTCAAAGATTTTACAAGAAAACAGGCTATTGGAAGCTTCCAATGCGATTGATGTGCTACCACCATAACAACAAAAACGTCGGTAGCAGGTTGAAGCTCATCATTTTCCAGTGGTACACCAACATCAACGTAACCCCACATTTTTTTGCCATCAAATTCAATGCCCTTTTTAAGTGCCATCTCATCTAGCATTAAAGAACATACGAGCTTTCGATTCTTCTGGCGAGACTCTTCATATTTTATTTTTAATGCATTAAAAGCCACATCTATATATCCAGGACTGCAGTCGATGTTACTATACCATTTCAGTATTGTTGCTTGGTGGGGAAGTGCCAACATGAATTCTTTTCTTACCAACTCATATGCTTTACTTGAATAAAAATGTAATGTAGCTGCAAATTCTCTTAAAGGTACGTTTCATGTGTAACAGTTTTATTTCGGACATTTTTTTAAATGCCTACTCATTCACAGATTTGGTACATCTTGGAAACTTTTTTCTAAATGGTCGGTTGCATTTTCAGAGAGATAATTCCATTTTTCAAATAATCCACTACAGATTTTAAATTATTAACTTCTTTTTTTAATTTTGTTATTTTTTGTTTTGCAGTGTACAATTTCTTTCTGTAACCCTCTTGATGTTTTTTTATTTGAATAGTGCGAGCCTTCAGTTTTCTGGATGAAACGCTGCAATAAAATTCTATTAGAATAAAAATAGTTGTAGGTAGTTACTTCTTATACCTGTAATTGTGCATCTTTCTGACAAATTCAATCTTTCTGCGTTTTGTTCGGCTACTGTCACTAGCAGTTCCAGATGCTTCACCCCTAAACAAAGATTAAAACATTGTGATTGAAAATAACTATTATATCTTAGAAATTACATAAATACATAATAAACGAATGCAAAACAATTACTAAATATTGACGATTAATACAAAATTACCTTTTGCTAGAACCAGTTGGTTTCTTAGTTGCTTACTTACAAACATCATCTGATGATTTCAAGGAACTACTTGAAGTAGAACTATTTGCAGTTCTACTACTGATATACGATGTAGATGGACCGTACTCTATAACAACGTTTGGTTCTAGGTTGACTGCATCGTCTTGTTTTTCTTCTGTATTTAAGAATAAACTTGGCACAGCTGAGGTACTTAACCTTATTTGGTTCCCTGCTTTTATAAAATCGACGTCTTTAAAATGTTTGGAGCAAACGTACTTATTTTCAGACCGTTTAAAGTCCTCACTTAAACCTAAAGTTGTTATCCACTGTTTAAAAAGAAGACCACTTGGAAACCTGAAATTTTGCAATATATTTTAAAATTTTAAAAATTTCCCACAACATAATCAAGGCGAAATATGTAATAAATAATATTACCGATGAAAGGAAATTCCTTCGGGTCGAAATCTTTTACAATTCGTACAGCTTTTCGCAGCACACGACATTGTAGTACAATAAAAATGTTCTTATTACTCAAAGTTCATAAATATCACAAAAGCACCAGCACAAAAACACTTGATAATAACAAATCGATTCTAATAACCTCACAAATTACTAATAACAACTCCTGAGGTGACAACAAAAGTGACAACCGGGTTCAAAATGGCGCTGCCCTTTCCGTCCTCGTAAAATTGCATGCGCACTCGTCGAAGCGCGTTCTCCCTACCTCTATATCTCTGGCCGCCATTAGACAGCACCACAGCACCTAAATCTGCTTTACTCTCAAACTACGACAAATACAAAAAAGGAATTTCATTTCAAAAGTAAGTATTCGTTAGTTAAAATATTAAATATAAAATGTATATTCTAAGATTCATTTCAAAATACTATGCTTTAAAATTGAGGTTATGTAGTTTATGTGTTCATTTCGAGACAGTGAGAACCGCCAATGGAAATATCTTATTACAAAACCGGAAACACCTACTCCGCTATATTGAGACCCCATCACGGTCTATGTGGTAGATGAATTTGTTCCTTTCTACAGTTTTATATTCTAAGGATTAGACCAATAAGATAATTCAGTAGTCTATCAAATGGTGATTTTATGGCGCCGACGGAAATGTAATTATGTGTTTGCACACAGCGACATTATCGATTTGGATTACCTAATTAGAGTAGTAGAGTAGCATTTTAATTTTGTTTGTCAGACTTTGGAGACTATTTTATTATTTTTTCCCTTAGTTTCTTTTACTTCCACAGGTTATTCTTGGTTGTTTAAGGGGGCTAGGAACAGCTCGTGAATTTCGATTTATTCGATTTATAAATTATTTGAAAAGTTTTTTTTTTGAAATCTAACGTAGCACAAGCGATTGTATATCAAGCAATATTATAATAAAATAGCGAACGAGCTTTCAAATTAGTTTTTGTAGGTGCTATATTGGACAATAGGACTTTTTACTTTTATAAAAGGAAAATTTTAAATAAAAGTAAAAACTACTCTCAGCTGCAACAAAAAATCTCCAATGCCTCTTTTGTTCTAGTAAATGAATTTCCATTTTAATTATATCCATAATAAAAACACTTAATTTTTAGAGTAAATTTATACAAAAATGTTTTTTATCGGTTATTTCTGTTTATAAAACAGTAAAATTAGGTAATGCTAGTCATTTTAAGGGTGTTTATTTAAATTGTTTTAATTCTTGACTATACACAGTTTAAAATTAGTAAAACATTGTGGCTGATGAGTGAAAAGTGAAGAGCAGTGAAAATATTTTGCTTTTATTAAATCGTTATATTTCACAGTTATTTTACACATTTTATCAAATGGGCCGACTAAGAAAGATATTTTTAACGTCAAACTGTCGACTGATAAGTTGTTTTTGTAAAGAATTCTCCACCACCTACTCCACTAAAGTCGTCGCGAATGTATCGCATACATTCACTCAATAACATTTTTGTGTTAAATAAATTTATAGAAGAGAGTTGTTTTGGAGCGTGGAGGTAATGCATAATCAAAAGCAAGACTATATTTTACTAGTGAATTACAACCTATGTAAATATCAGTACCTATGTACCAGGGTCCTATCGAGATCAATTATCCAAAGCTAAAAGATCTTCAAGCCCTTTGTGAAGTATTATCCAATCGAGAACATCGTGATTTTTATGATATTATGGATGGAGATGAGGATGAAGACCCAGGTGACATTGCCGAGGACGATAACAGCAGTGCTTACGAAGATTTTTTTCATGTTAGAGGTATGAATCTTTTATTTAAAACAATACATATTTTAATTTTTTTTAAATCTGTCCGACCGATATATTCTAATTTTCCCATTAAAATATATTTTATGTTCAATAAAAAAAAATAATAAATCTGTTTTACAAATTTTCAGTGGTGTTTTTCAAAAACCACAGATTTTTGGATTGTGTAAGAATGTTCCATGCACTGCACATAGTTACAAATAATACAATTCTAGTTGTTTTTGATTTTCCTAAAGTTTTTTTTTTGATAAATGCTGTTTTTGACATCAACCCTTCAATTGCAATTTATATTTATTAAAAACCTGAAGAGAACTAAATAAAACTTCCATGTACTAAACATCAGTTTATTTGTTAAATCAAGGGCGATCTTTTCACCTCCTTTATAACTTTATCTGGCAGTTAATTGTCATGGATACAATTTAGACACAGTTGTGTCCCATCCATAGCAGTTAACTTCCACATAAATTTATAAGGAAGTGAAAAGACCGGTCCTAAATTACATAATTTTGTTAAACTTCGTGTTTTTAAATTGGCATTAGTGCAAATGGATCCAGTCAATCAGCGTCAATTCCCGCGTTGGTCGAACTCTTATTATAAGTAATATAGAGTGACTATAAAGTTTAATTGATATTTTAAGTTATTCAAAAGGGAATAATTGTTTTTTTATAAAATACATAAAATTTAATTATAATAGTATGCTATATTGTGTTACAAGTGCAGAAAAGTACCAATTTCTCACGAGTGTGAAGATGTTGCGGCATGAGACGGAGACGAATCACACGAGTGTGAAATTGGCGTCTTTGCAAGCGTTACACACTATACTTACTTTATCTACGACAACCAAAAAAGTAATAAACCACCAACAGCTAAGAAAATTTCTTAACCTAGAATTTATACTCGCATTCATATTTTTTACGTGAAATCTCTGGCAATAAATTAAGAGATGTAATGTGAGCCGCTTTCACGATGTTTGGAGGTGTACAAGTGTACACCCCATTTTCCTATCATCGGATTCACTCACGATACATCTAGAACTTCGAAAACGACAAAAGTAAACATTAAATTTGTAAAGACAATAGTAATAATACGTTTACAATCTTTATAATTTCAGTCAATCTACTATTTAGTACTTACAGTTAAATAATCATACGTATGTACTCATTTTCAAAAAATAATTTTATACGAACAATCACAATTCAATTGTCAAGGTTATTAACCCCGTTGCTTCGAAATGTCCGCATATTCTCGCATTATGAAGCAAATTATAAATGTTTTCAATGTTTTTATTGTAATTTAGCAATAATAATAAATAATATTACATTAACAATTATATAATATGAAATAAATAAAGATTAGTAAAAGTTTCACAGTTTTATTAAAATACAACCTGGCAATATTGTTTCGACAGCTATGCTGTCATTATCAAAGGTAATATAATTATAAACAAACACGTCGCTAAGGTAGATACAAAAATAGGTAACTAGATAAAATAATAATAATAATCAGAATTAAATATCTAATACTTCCAGTAACGGAGAATAACTGAGCTCAAGTTGTTCATTCATTAAAGGTACCCTGAGTTTGTATATCTCAAAGGCTTCTAAAATGTCTAATTTGCGTTTGTTATTACAAAAATGTAGGAATTTAATATTATTTTGAGGAGTCATTGTGTGATTTTGTTCTAAAAGGTGTTTGGCGTAATTAGATTTTTCAGGATGTTTATTTTTGTAATAACGTACGTGTTCTTTATATCTTATGTCAAAATTTCGAAGTGTTTGCCCAATATATACCGAACTACAAAAAGAACAATTTAAACGGTAAATGCCCGATTTCATGATATCATGTGTTCTGTCTTTAGCATTAAATAAAAATGAAAAGGTGTTAGTGTTGGTTTTAAACGTTATTTTATAATTGTTGGTTTTTCTTAGTATATGTGCAATTTTTTCTGATATTTTGCCAAAATATGGTATAGATATGTCATTTGTGTCTTCTGTTTGATTGTCAATGGAATATATTCTTTTGATAGCTAACCTATAATCTTTTTGTTTAATTAAAGTGTCAATCATGTTCGGATTGTAATGATTTGCATGTGCTAGTTGTTTAATGGTTGATATCTCTTTGCTAAAATCTGATTTTGTTAGTGGAATAGTTAAAGCTCTGTGTACTAATGATCTGTAGGCTGCTATTTTATGTGTATTATGGTGACAAGATTCATTTGGTATTGTTATGTCTGTTTGTGTTGGTTTTCTGTATATGGAAAATTTAAATAGATTGTCTGCGTTAATCTTGATATTTAAGTCTAGAAAGTTTATAGCCCTGTTTTGTTCTGTTTTTAGTGTAAAATTTATGTTATGGTGGATACTGTTAATAAGAATTAAAAATTCATTGATAACCTCAAAAGAATCATTTCTTCAATCTATAAAACACAAAATCACAGAGAACAATCTAATTTCTGTTAAAGCAGCTAAGGGTAACACTTTGGTAATTCTTTCAAAAGATATTTACATACAAAAAGTTAATGAATTTATTAATAAAGAAAATTTAGAAACTTTAAACAAAAACTCAACGACAAAATTCCAAAAAGAAATAAAACAAGGTTTAGAAAACTGCAATATCTGCTTTTCAGAATTAGAAAAGCAACAAATCATTAATAAACAACCCACAACCACCTAAACTATATGGACTAGTCAACACACATAAACAGAATATGCCAATAAGACCAGTTGTATCATACATCAATGCACCTAATCACATTTTATCCAATAAACTGAACCAGATTATTAACACGATAGCTTACAAATCGAAATACTCTGTTAGAAATTCATTAGAATTAGTAGATAAGCTGCAAAACATACATCTTCCACCACATTCAAAACTTGTTAGTTTTCATATTTGCAACATGTTCTCCAGAATACCCCCACAAGAATATATTCCTTTATTAGATAGCTTCTTGATCAATAGTAATATAGAATTAGTTAAAAGGTTAGAGTTAATTCAATTATTTGACCTTTGTATAAGTCAAACTTATTTCACTTTTAATAACATAATTTATTTACAAAAGGATGGTTTACCTATGGATAATTCTCTAAGTCCTCTATTAGCTAACATATTTATGGACAAGTTCGAAGATCGAATATTTGAATTAAACCTCTCTAAACACTTTATCTTCTGGTTTCGTTATGTTGATGACATTTTAGCTTGTTTTGACAGTTCTTTTGAGGTTATCAATGAATTTTTAATTCTTATTAACAGTATCTACCCTAACATAAATTTTACACTAGAAACTGAACAAAACAGTGCTATAAACTTTCTAGACTTAAATATCAAGATTAACGCAGACAATCTATTTGAATTTTCCATATACAGAAAACCAACACAAACAGACATAACAATACCAAATGAATCTTGTCATTCCACTAACAAAATCAGATTTTAGCAAAGAGATATCAACCATTAAACAACTAGCACATTCAAATCATTACAATCCGAACATGATTGACACTTTAATTAAACAAAAAGATTATAGGTTAGCTATCAAAAGAATATATCCCATTGACAATCAAACAGAAGACACAAATTACATATCTATACCATATTTTGGCAAAATATCAGAAAAAATTGCACATATACTAAGAAAAACCAACAATTATAAAATAACATTTAAAACCAACACTAATACTTTTTCATTTTTATTTAATGCTAAAGACAGAACACATGATATCATGAAATCGGGCATTTACCGTTTAAATTGTTTTTTTTGTAGTTCGGTATATATTGGGCAAACACTTCGAAATTTTGACATAAGATATAAAAAACACGTACGTCATTACAAAAATAAACATCCTGAAAATCTAATTACGCCAAACACCTTTTAGAACAAAATCACACAATGGCTCCTCAAAATAATATTAAATTCCTACATTTTTGTAATAACAAACGCAAATTAGACATTTTAGAAGCCTTTGAGATATACAAACACAAACTCAGGGTACCTTTAATGAATGAACAACTTGAGCTCAGTAATTCTCCGTTACTGGAAGTATTAGATATTTAATTCTGATTATTATTATTTTATCTAATTACCTATTTTTGTATCTACCTTAGCGACGTGTTTGTTTATAATTATATTACCTTTGATAATGACAGCATAGCTGTCGAAACAATATTGTCAGGTTGTATTTTAATAAAACTGTGAAACTTTTACTAATCTTTATTTATTTCATTATTGTGGAGTTCCACAAAGTAAGGCTGGAAACAATAAAGAAAATTATATAATAATTGTAAAAAATTAATCAATTTTACGTTTTAATTGAATAACAATCTTTGTAACTTTATATAATGAGAAATAATCTAGCCATTTAAAAGCGTTCAATGCTTACGCTTTCGCTACTAGTCGGGCGATCCGGAGTTCAATTCCGGCTCCAGGCTCTGACGTTGGTATTTTTTTTAGATGGATTTCCATTCAAAATATAATTTAATGTAAAATATTAATTAAACAAAATAAATTAACCTTTATCTAAAATTTATAACATATTTAATAGTTCAAATAATTAATAATATTATAAATATTGCAAGTGGTGACATCTATGAAGTTTTAATGGAACTACTGATTATTGAGAACTCCTTCCTCACAGTCTTTACCGTTCAGTTTGGAGATTGTTTGCAATTGATCGTTTTCACGGTTACTAGATTGTAGCGAATGTGTAACTTTCTATAGTCGTAGATAATAGTAGATTACTTACCGAGGTGGGAAGTAGAACATTACGCGGAGAGCAATTGCTCGACGCGTAATGTCTTCCAGCCGAGGTATGTATACTATTTTATTCACAATCGTACATAATTATGTTCTTACATTGATACCTTATACTTGATATATGTAGGACACAACACCAGCGTTTTTATTCAGGTGGCGATAAAATGACAATTGCTGCAACAATTGTCAAAGTAAATTCGTGTCACTACTAAACCAAATTTAATTACATTGCTCCTAATTGCAATTTACACGATTTAAAATGTCTGATAGTGAAACTGATGTAAGTTGCACACTACCGGAATTGCGAGAAGTTGCTAAAACAGTGACTGACTGTTTGTTACCTGCTAAAAGTAAAGATAGATACGAAAAAGTGTATCATTCATTCAAGGCGTGGTGTGACAAGAAAGGCGTGCAAAACTTGATATCCGAGAACATCGTGTTAGCATATTTTGCTGCTTTGGCAAATGAAAAAAAGGCATCCACTTTATGGGCTACACATTCGATGTTGCGTGCAACGATAAATTTAAAACACGACGTTGACATTTCCAAATATGTGAAATTACGTGCTTATTTGAAAAAACAAAACGTTAATTATAAAGCGAAAAAGTCAAGCGTATTTACACGAGAACAAATCCATAAATTCTTATCGGAAGCACCTCAAGAATATTTACCTCAAAAGGTAAATGTATAAAATACTATAAAGTAGCTAATTCACAATAAATTTTAAATTTCTAGGTTGCTTTCATAATTGGTATCTCAGGTGCTTGCCGTAGTGATGAAATATACAAAATGAAAATTAGTGATTTTACTTTTATGCAAGACAATTATTGTTGTAATTCCTAACACCAAAGCATATCTACCACGAACTTTTATTATCACAAATCCAGAATGGATGGAGGTAAACAATCAATACAACAATTTACGTCAAAATATTCAGAGCGAAAAATTCTTCTTGCAATTAAGATTTGGTAAATTAACGAAGCAGCCATTCGGCCATAATTCAATTTCAAGTTTTCCAAGGAAAATAGCAAGCTATTTATATTTGAAAGATACAAATACATTCACGGGTCATTGTTACAGGAGAACCTCTGCTACTATACTTGCCAATACTGGTGGTGATATTCAACAATTAAATCGGTTAGGGGGTTGGAAGTCAAGTACTGTAGCGGATGGTTATGTAGAGAATTCGCTTGACAGGCAAATAAAAATTGCTCAGTTATTATCAAACGACGTACTAACGTCGCCAATGACGTTTTTGTACGACAATGCTATTTCGGATTGTTTACCATACTTGGTTTTAGAACAGTAAGTTATATTTACTGGTTGCTAAGCAAAAACGCGTCGGTAAGTAATTACTTACCGTTCAGTTCTGTCAAAAACAGAACGGTAAGTAAATTATATGTAATTTATAAAATAAATGCATGATCTTTAGATGTCTCTTTCGCGAGAAATCATTTATTTTCTAAATAATTGGACTATTTAAAAAAATGTATGTTATTTATTTAAATTTGCTCAGGCCTCTTCAATATCCCAATTATATTCGTTTTCAGATTCACTCATTCTCACGAGTTTGACAAATATCGTGACATTCAAAAATAATAGTAATTACAAACGTATCCATGGTAACGACAAAACCTACTTAATGTTTGGTGGATATACAGGGCAAAAATAAATTATCTTAAATCTATTTTTTTCGGGGATATTTCCTTAGTTAATACCTTTGTATTCATAATGGTCGTACAAAAAATAGTATAAGCATCTCAAACAGCAAGGAGTTTACCGATCTCCTCCAATATTGGCGACTTCGCTTCGCTCAGTCGCCAAACATTGTCGTCGATCGGTAAACTGTCCTTACTGTTCTTGATACTTAATATACTATTTCCGTGCCGTCAACGTCAAGTACAATACAGGAATACAGTTTAAATAATAATCAGCTTAAAGAGGGATTACCAGTCGTCTTCATAATTATGTAGGTTCAAGTGTTAGGTACTATTATTATCAATTGTGTTAAATAAACTTTGTAATGTAATGTTACTTTGTAATTAATAAATTGTTGTTGTCATCTTCATAGGTTCATGTCAAATTTTTAGAACACGGCCTACTAGATTTATACTGGAGGAGATATAAAGAATTAAGAAATTTTACAGTATCTAGCATTCGTCGTGAAAAAAAAGCATATTTAGATTCACTTGGATTTGCAAAAAACAACAACGTACCCGCTAATCTAGCTAACCCTAACGACCTTGGAAATTATTTTAGTTCTTTTGTTCAGTCTACCTCAGTTAATTGTGATACTCAAATCCAATATTATCGTACCCACCAACACGCTAATAATCACTCTTTTAATTTCTCTTTAACTACTATTGAGGAAGTGCACAAAATTTTATTCAATCTTAAATCTAATGCTGTAGGTTCTGATAATATTTCCCTTATAATGCTAAGATATTGCAGTCCATTCATAGATAAATATATAACTCATATTATTAACTGCTGTATTGAGATTAGTTATTTTCCATTAAAATGGAAAGAAACAATTGGTCTACCATTACCAAAAGTCAACAATCCTAATTCATATTCTGACATACGAATAATAAGTATATTGCCATGTATCTCTAAAATATTTGAAAAAGTATTATATAAACAAATTTATGACTTTTCTATTCGAAATGATATTTTACCTAAATGTCAATCGGGTTTCCGAGCTGGTTTTAGTACCGTTGACTCTCTTGCCACTGTTACGGATGAAATCATCCATGCTACAGATAAGAAAGAAATTACTGCCCTTATACTACTCGATTTTTCGAAAGCATTCGATACCATCAGCCATTCCCTTCTTTGTGCTAAGCTTCAATATTATGGTTTCGGAAACACCGCTGTTGAATTAGTAAACTCTTATTTATTAAACAGAAGCTTGAAAATAAAAGTTGATAATCAAACCTCTGGCACATTTAAAATCAGTTCTGGTGTCCCGCAAGGTTCAGTTCTAGGACCTCTGTTTTTTATTATGTACACCTCTGATATTTTAAAATCAGTAAAGTATTGCAAAGTACAAGCCTACGCAGACGATACTCAGATTTATAAATCATTTACCTTTGCCAATAGGGTGCAAGCTTTTGAGAACATCAATAATGATTTAAATTCAATCAAGGAACTATCACTACAACATAATTTAAAACTTAATACGGATAAATCAAAACTTTTACTTTTTGGTAATAAAAGCTACATTACTGCTCCAGATTTTAATCTCAATATAAGGATTGATAATGAGTACTTACCTGTTACCGATGCTGCAAAAAATCTGGGCATTGTTTTGGATACAAAATTGCGTTTCAAGTCTCATGTTAATAAATTACTTCAAAAAAACGTACTCATCGCTAAAACTTCTTTATGCTAATCGAGATATTTTAAGTTTTGGCCAAAAAAAGTTACTATCGGAATCATTAGTGCTATCACATTTTAATTATTGTAATTTTATTTACTATCCTTGCTTAGACCTGCAGGACAAAAATCGCATCCAAAAAGTGCAAAATTGGTGCTGCAGATTTATATACAATTTACGACGCTATGATCACGTTTCTTACTATATTAAAGAATTAGAATGGTTAAGAATGGATAACATTTGGAAATATCAGCTAGGCACCTATACTTATACCCTCTGTAAATCCATTCATTCTCCCAATGTTCTTTCTTCGAAATTGGTGTCCAGGTCTGAAATGCACTCTGTAAATATTCGAAATACAAATAGGTTAACAATGCCACATCATATGACTGCTTTGTTTCGGAGAGGATTTACTTACAATGCGGTTTCGTTATATAACACAATCCCTGCTGATATTAAATGCTTGAATTTTGATACATACAGGGTTTCATTGAAAAAGTATTTCTTAGATTTACAATAAATATTGAAACACATAGAATTTTTTTTTAATGAAATTTTGTTTTTCTGTGCGTGTTTCCTGCCTATAAAAAAAAATTACATTTATTTTATTTACCTACTAAATTATTTCTTTATTGTATTGGTGGTCTCCTGGTTAAATAGAGTAGCCTTTGGCTAGATTTTGCCAGGAGACTTCCTTCATAATTATTATAATAAGCATTTTTTTGTTTTATTTAGTTATTTATAAGAACCTGTTTATACAGTATTATATACATACATATATTTTTTTTAAGATGCAGAGTTCATTACTTATTTATTTTTGTTTTATGCTTATTTGTTTATTTGAATAAAGGCGATTATTATTATTATTATTATTATTATATACGGCTGTCTCATTTCCAGTTTTTTCATTGTTGAAAATTATTACAGATTCGTACGTTAAATGGCGCCCACTGGTGGTAATTTTACAACAAAGATATTTAAAGTCAGAGCTCAGTCGCTAATTTTTAGGTTATACTTTGTCAGTTGTGTTAAACTACCTCCGATTGAAGAGATCACACTTTAAGGAAGTACTTCACTTTCAGAATACATGTATTTACTCAGACATTGACAGTAGGTAGTAACAATAAACTTCTTAACAACGATCAGATGTTGTTAAATTATGCATTAAGAACAACACTTATGGCTACATTAAAACTAAAAAACATAGGTACTTCAACAACCACTTCACAAGTACACGTATTTTTTATACTATTGAATTGATTTTACAACGATTGTCATATTATTATCAATAGGTAGTTAGTTCAGAAAAGTTGTCTACTCCATCTTCTTTCTGGAACACTTTCTCAGCTTTACTACAAAACCTGTTAAGACATGATAATAAAATCGTTATTTACTTATCGTTACCTATCCTATACCTACCCTTCAAAATTTTAAAATTCTCTGTCATCGCTTATGGTTTATGATATGCGATATCAAAAATTCTATATAAAGCTAAGGTCTTAGGAGACAAATCTTGTCAGTCTCTTTTCACTGAAACGAGTGGCTTTAGATTCAAGTAGATTTCATCAGATCTTATGTTTAAAAATATTTATTTTCAGTAATGCCTTTCACAGTGAGATTTCTTCATTCCATGGTTATACTTCTAATCGTAGCTTCAGTTCATAGGTCGTGCATTAACATTAGGTGTCTACATCATCTGCTGTGGTAATTCAAGTGCTACAAATCCCAAAAGAGCATTCGTAATTTGTGAAATATTACACTGTATTTATATTGTGGCTATTATGTAGTTATTAAGGTGTTTCTATTCTAAAAAAATCAGTCAATTAGTAATGTTATATAAAATCTAGTAAAACTTACTAAAAAAGTAAAATTTTCTTATATACGCTTATTTTGCTTTCCAAATTCCTACTGCAACATATTTGTGTCTTATTTATGTACATTATATTTAAATAGTATGTACAAATGTTAATAAATTAATATTGCACAATAGCAAATGACAATTATTGGTATGAACTATAACCTTAAAATTAACGACTGCAGTCTGAATACAAACCATCTTCGTTGCAAAATTATCGGCAGTGACTTAACGTACCACTTAACGTACCGATCTGTAATTTTTGGATTCTAATTGCAACAATGAAAAAACTGGAAATGAGACGGCCGTATATAAGCAAAGCTTATATGAATCTAGTAGGCCGTGTTTTAGAAAAACATCTTCTGCCATCTGTTGAGAATATTTAGAACGAGCAAAAGGTAAGTAATGGATATTACTAACCAAGATAACTTATTATTGACTATGGTGTATAATAAACTACTTTCTAACTTTTTAAACGTCAGTAATAAACACATTATGTATCGATTGTGAATAATATATATATATATATATATATATATATATATATATATATATATATATATATATATATATATATATATATATATATATATATATTGGTTGAAAACTTCCCGAGTTATTAAACTGGGAGTTTAAAATGTGGATTTCAACTCCCCGAGGGGGCGTGTCCCTATTTTAAACATATTACATTTGATATTGGTCTAGTACTGAAGGCATTACAAAAGATTTTAAGTCTCTATCTTTAGATAGTAAAAAATAAGAACTTAATGCAGAAATTGACTCTACTACTAGGGCAGAGCGAAGGGGTTACATAATAAGGTAACCAAAATAGCGTAGTTCTTTGCAAAATCACATTATAAACACTTTCTGATTCTTTGAATTTCTCTCTAGAATCAATAGAAATGGCGTAAATCGCATTCTCAATATCAAAGGCCGTTATTTTAGAGCCGCCATTTTAGGTCTGCTATTTGAATTTTTTAATTTTCTCATTGGATTCATAATCAACGACCCCAAGAACACTCCCAACACAACTTTGCTCAATTTGGTTGCGTTATTAAATCAGGGGTACAAAATGGGGGTCTCAACCACCAGGGGGGCGTGCCCCCATATTAAACATATTACATTTTATATTGGTCCAGTACAAAAGGCATTAGAAAAGATTTCAAGTCTCTATCTTTAGATAGTAAAAAATAAGAACTTAATGCAAAAATTGACTATACTAATAATAAAAATACGTCACTTTATGTTAAACTGACGTTTGTTTAAGCCTTTCAGTACGTAAAGCTTCATGTCAAGATTATGACGTAAGGTTTTATTTTCCGCTACAATATGGAATTTAATAGAAAATATGTTTTAGTCGTAATTATGTAAAAATATAAACAGTTAATATTTTTTATTTCATTTCGTATTTCAAACAATTCTTTATATACCACAATTAGTAATATAAAGTATATCTTGATCTCCGTTGTCAATGATACCGGAGTTCAAGACGTTCTTGATCTCCGTTGTTGTTGGCAACGTAAATAATTTGATGTTGCATTATAGCCACATGCATGCATGCATGCTGCTTTTTATCTCCTTAGTTACGCGTATGATGACACAGACAAGGCAACTTGCTTCTTTATACAATAAATTCGGATGGATTTTAAAATGGAGAAAATAGGATTGAAATACGAAATAAAATAAAACAACTTATGCAATACGGAGATCAAGCTTCTTTAGATCCTCAAAGATGTTATAACGCCTCGGCTGGCGCCTCGGCGTTAAACATCTTCTTGGATTTAAAATATCGCTTGATCTCCTAATTACATAATATATATTACAAAATGAGTATTTCAAACTTATTCTTTCCTTCATCAAATGTAAACATAGTTAGAATGTCAATGAAAACTTTATTAACCGGGTAATTTGGTGAAATTTGCAAACTACATACCAAATGTTACATTATTTTGCTTAGTAAAATTATTTTTCTTTGAAAATTATATTAATTATTATATTAATTGTAATACTAAAAATATTGAAGATTTTAAAGATTTTAAATATTTCTTTGTGGATGCGAGAATGAATATATCATATGTCATATGACAATTCCTAAAATAATAATCAAATAATAATAATCCAGTAAATCCGAAATGATCATTTTGTAAAAAGATGAATTTTTTATTTATACATAATTACGACTAAAACGTATTTCCTATTTAATTTTTTTCATATCTCAAAGAAAGTCGTTTTCAATTCAAAACTTTTTAAATGAAATAGAAATTATTATTTTATTGTTCTTAAGTATCATTAACTATTTAAAAATGACGTACAATTCAAGAGATCCCTTAAATTTTCTGAGTAGTTTACAAATATTTATTTAAATGCTGCTACTATACCCAAAAGGGTCTGTAAAAATTCAGGTAGCGTGAAATGGCCGAAACTACGCCAGGGGTACTGGTTTCGATGGAATTCTATATACCTGAGTGGTTTAGGTCTTGTACACAACGTTGCCAATGTGTGGAGCCTGCAACGTACCGTACATGATACAAAAAACAACATATACAGGCGGAGGTGACATCGTATTGGCAATTATACAACTAACAGCGACGGCAACGCCAGCGATCTACAGCTGAACTAAAAATTAATTTTGTGAGTATAAGTATGACGTTATCACCTCCAGACAAAAATTTGAATTTAGGCTTCTAACACCATCTATATGCTTATACAGTCGAAAACAGGGCAAAACGTTGTGACCTCCGAAAACGGAGGTCACAACGTTATATATGAGGTGACAACGTATGCTGGGTATCTACTTTGGAGGTGACAAGGTACCCATCAATATATATATATATATATATATATATATATATATATATATATATATATATATATATATATATATATATATATATATATATATATATATATATATATATATATATATATATATATATATATATATATATATATATATATATATATATATATACGGCCAGTGTATAAAGTGAGGTCCGTATGAACGAAGTTCACGTTTCAAGTGAGGTCCACAAACAAAGTGAGGACAAGTATACGGACCTCACTTTGAAATTCGATAATATTTCGTCTAGAGCTTTTCGAAGCTATAAGTTGGCGATACTGAAAAAATGGGCTGGACCTCAGATGTTGCCAAAATGGCTAGAATTATACAGATTAGTTCAAGGAGTTGACGCCTGGAGTCGCTGCGCCAGATGTATATTTTTCAGACGTATAATTTCTTGTGTGAAGCTTGTATGAATGATGCGCAAAGTGAGATCCGAACAAGTGGCAACGGTGGAAATGAAAGTTATACAATATTGATTTTAATTCTATTACAGAAAAGAACAGAAATACCCTAAATAGCCGATTTTATTTCTTACGAGCGGAAATCGGTTTAGAAAAGTTGTATTATTGTGCTGTTACAAAATTTAAAACGATAGGGAAATTTTTAGATTTAATTTCATCGACGTCTGATTATTTGTAATTAGGCAATAAAACTAAAATACATTGTAAAAGAGATTAATAAATCTTCGAGGACTTTCAGCCTTTTTATTTTTTTGTATTAATTAAGAATAAAATAATTTTTTTCGAATGACATTTTGCCTAATCAAGATTAGGCTTTTTCTAGTCTTTAATAGTATATTAAGGGCTTAATTGAGTGTCTTAGAGCCCGTGCAGTCAGTTAGCGCCTGAAGCGAAAACCGAAGGCGGTAAGACGATAAAGGGCTCTAAAACACTAATTAAGCCCGAAATGCGTACGTTAAATGTGCGGTCTAAGTTTAAATTAAGTTTAATTTAAAATACAAATAATTTTAAAAGTCCTAAACTTCAAGTAGGTAGGTGCTATGGTCTATAATTATTCTTATTACTATAGAGACGTCGTAAACAAGAGTAGTAAAAAGGGGGTGCTCTAATTTAGCGATTTACGCTCTAGAAACAGTCCGCAAAATAGGTCATAATCATGTCATAATCGCCCGAGCGGACATAATGTATATTATATATCCAGGGACTAAAATGCATTTTTTTAAATTATTAATTAACACTTAAAAAACACTTTAGTCCAGTGGTATATACGCTATTTTTTGCACGTCCTAAAGGACTTAATCGCAAAAATTCAAAATTTCGTTACATGTCATTCGAACAATTTCCAAAATCACATAGTTTCAGGATAATAAATCCTAACATGTACCGCGATTACTATTTTTTGTTGTTTACTTGTTGTTGTTGTCAAGGAAACACTTTACTCCCTCAGGGAGTAAAAGTGCTACTTTACTCCCTCTTTTGGGAGACTAAAGTAGAGCCTTATATATAGGACGTGCAAAAAATAATAAAAGAGCATTCTTAAAACTATAATTCATCAAATAAAGACGAATAAACGCAACACAAAGATGAAAATTCAATTTAAGGAAGAAAAAAAGTTATATGAAATGACACAAATCTTTTTAACGTTTTTCGAGAAGTAAATTTTTCAATTTTGTTTTATAAAGAAGAAAACAAACATTAAAAAAATGTCCAAAATTTTAGATTCTATGCAAATCTTTAAATGGAAATAGCAATTGTCATGAACAAATAAACAAATGAAATTTTGTTTTTGTTTGTTTTGGGCGAGGAATCAGGATGGCGGAGCATCCTTCGTACCTCATGGCACCGATTGCTATGATCATTTGGCCAACCCTACTAGAATTTAGCCGAATCTGGGAGAATTCCACCCCAAGTAGGGATTGTTAAGGTGCCAAACATCGCATTGACACGCGACCTACAGTTTTACTTCTTATCCGAGAAGAAGGCATGTTTTTAATTTTTCTCCGCTATTAAAAATTACCAGCTCAGCCGGGGATCGAACCTGCGATCCTTGGATTATGAAGCAAACATGCAAACCACTAATCCACCGAGGCTGGCAAGTTTGTTTGTATTATTGCTTTTAGAAAGAAAAGTTAGACGCAACATACTCTGCAGACTATTTTTCTGCATTTAATACACCCAATAATTAAATAAGTCATTTATTAAATTCATTGAAAAAACATTTCATTTCAGATTTAATCTTTAAATGGAAATAGTAATCATTATGAACAAATAAAGAACGGTAGGTAACCCAAAATAGTATATTATGCAACAAATGAATGATGATGTTCGAGTTGCATACACTATTTTTTTCTTGGACCGTAGCTGATTTGTTACTTCCAAGTGGAATTCTGTTATAAGTTGTAACCTCAAACTGGTCACCGGGTGACGATCAGATGATGGATTTCCTACACCACTACTAAATGTTCTCAACTTTCATTGTATTATAAAAGCAATGAATTTAATTCTTACTTTTCAAGGCAGGCTTATAAAAATTGATAACTATAAGTACCAAATATTACAATCAAAATGTCTCTTTTTAAATTAATATTTAATAAAACTAACAATAAGAATAATTTATTAGAACAGATTTAGAATATTAATTATATTTATTATTCACTATGTGATGATGGATGATGAGGTCGTTCCCAACTTGATAGTAGAGTCAATTTTTGCATTAAGTTCTTATTTTTTACTATCTAAAGATAGAGACTTGAAATCTTTTGTAATGCCTTCAGTACTGGACCAATATAAAATTCTTTGAAATTCTGTAACTGCTGCATCTGCGTTGGAAAATCTTTTACTTCGCATCATTTTTTTAACAGTTGGAAACAAAAAAAATCGCACGGCGCTAGATCTGGGCTATACGGAGGATGAGTTATCAATTGAACTTCCGTATCTTTCAAAAAATCCAATGTTCTGGCAGGAGTGTTGGAGGATGCGTTGTCATGATGGACTAAGATGTTACGCAAACCGGTCCTTTGGGGACCTGCCTGTAATTTTGCAAACATCTGTGGTAAAGCCACTTCGCAGTACCATTCAGAATTAACAGTTCTGCGATCTTCAAGTGGAATAACAGCAACAGAACCACATCGGCGGAAAAACAGCAATCATTTTGTTATTGAAGCTTCTGCCACGAATTACTTTTGTGGGCAAGTCTTCATCTTCGAATACACAAACACTAGACTGCTGTTTAGTTTCAGGGTCGTAACTGTATACCCAAGATTCTTCACTAGTTACAATGTATGCCACTTGCCTGGAAGCTCCTCCGTCAAATCTTTGCAACATAAATTTACACCAGTCTATTTGAGCCTGTTTTTGACTTTCTGAGAGCAAATGCGGTATCCAACGACTTGCTAGCTTTGTTACCCCAAGATGTTTATACCAAATGATATTCACCGCCGAGGATCCAATCTTCACTTCCTCCTGAATCTCCCTATAAGTAATATTTCGATTGGAATGAATCAAGCTTGCCACACGATCAACATTTTCTGAACAGGCAGCTTCCGCAGGTCTTGCTTCGTCTTCTAGCAGTTCTCGCCCTCGTCGAAATTCGCGGAACCAATGACTAACAGCGGATAATGGAGGGGCAGATCGGCAAAAGCTGCTATCAAATTTTCATGGCTTTGCTGGTATCCTAACTGTCTTTTAAAGTCGTAGAAAATCATAGCTCTAAAGGCAGTTCGCGGAATGCTCATCTTAACTGAATTAAAAATGCACAACTACTTATCTTACAAAATTAACTACGTTTCACAAGGAAATCGGAACGTTTGACAATTGTGGGTAACGAATTTCAACTAATGCGACATTTAATTGTTGCAATTGTTTCTAGCCAATTGAGCTTCCATGGCCTGCTACTAACTATTAACAGAGCATCCCTCGTATCAACATCCGTATGTCAGATTCGTTTGTTAATTCTTTGCTGGAACTTTTCGATCCTAAATTTATGATATTTGTGACGGTAGAAATTCCTTGATAGAAGCTCTTTCAGATCAGCAAGTGTATGTGTATGTTGTATTATTAGCAACTACATGTTTCACTTGTGCCTATACCAATTCTATAGTAGTCAAATAAAATATCCTTGGTTGAAATGACCTTATTATAAAGCCAATCGATACTGCCACTTTTTCAAACTTTGTGTTGGCGATTTCTCAGATAGATAGATTAAGGTACGAGTTGCATACAAAGCTTTATGTTGGACTGCTATAATTAGTCTAATCAATTTAGAAAAAATAGCGGAAAGTTGAGGTAAGTCCATGGATTTTTGCATACGGCTTCCTTGTGGGTTATTAAACAACTCCTTAAAAGTCAACACCTGTAGGTGGTGAGCTCGAAGAAATAATGAGGATAAACCACGCCCCCTACCGGTTTTGTCGGTTTTTTCGGAAACTATTAGGGTTATCGAGATAAAGAAGGTTAGGTAAGATAAAGCTTATTTAAATCCCTACCAAAAGTGTTCGAATTTTTTTTCGTACTTCGCCTTCTTTCTGTGTTATCGAAGAAAGGAGATATGTCATACACGGATCAGCAATTTGCACCAGTAAATTTGCTCAAGGAACTTTCTGGCGTAACTTTTTATGGTCCCCTATTGCCATGAAGTAGCTAAGAAAAATTCGTTGAGAACCGGACGCGATCGTGGTACAGTCATCCTTTATCTTAGCATCTCTTCGGCAAAATCCATCAGGCGATATTATCGATATTCTTGATAGCAGTCGGCTGAAAAATTCGTATTGGCAAGTTAATTTTAAAAGAGTACCTGCACTACTGAATTTCTGAATCCAACCATTGGGTTGTACGTATTGACGTACAAGGTGTTTCGCCTTTTTTGAAATCCTAATTTCCTTTATTTATAAGTTCTTGGTACTAAATCATTACGCCTTAAGAAGACTTAACGGTACGTTTCAAGCAGTCTTTATGGAATGCTTCGTGTTTAGCTCTGATCAATCTTTTGCGAGTGTAACTAACGGATACACCAGACTTTAACTAGTTGATGAATATGACCTTAGTCCAGCATTTCTGCCCAGGACAACTTAGTTTTAGCCCATGCTACTCGTCGTTTTGCAGATACTTGTCAGCGTTAACTATGCTGTTTACGAACTAAAATCTTCTTATTCCTCTAGCTAACATACAGCCTCAAATCATTATGTCTTGAGGAAACTTAACATTAAGAAGTTTTGTTCTAGTTTTACTCTCGCAAAAGAGTAATCAGAGCTAAACACGAAGCATTCCATAAATACTGCTTGAAACTAATGTTAAGTTTCCTCAAGGCGTAATGATTTAGAGCTATATGTCAGCTGGAGGATTAGTAAGATTTGAGTTCATAAACGGCACAGTTAATGCTGAAAAGTCATTCACAATAATTATTGGTTGATTAAAGTTAAATGGCAGATTTACATACAGTTAGTTACAAGCATTTAAAAAATAACTAGAGTTAAATATTAAAAATACCAAGAGCGATATTAATTCTTATATCTTTTTACACTTAAATATGGATTTTACATGCATTCTTTTTGGCCTTATAAATACCCTAAATATAGAATAACCACTTTTCTTTGCTACAAGCCAAGCTCGGTTTAGGTAGGAAGATAAATACATATATTCTTTTTATCACATACCGTAAGGAAATTACAGACAAATTTTTAAATTTAATTAAAAAACGAGATGGAACAAACTCAGCATTTTAAATTAGGCTACAATATTTACTGATTTTACTAGCATTTTCAGAATAATTAACATATTATACAGATTTATATCTATAATTATTAGAGAAACTAATCTAACTGTTAATAATAATTAATTATTAGGAGTAATACATTTAGATTTTAAAGTAAAGTATGTGGTACTTAGCTATCAATTCACTAATCTGCCCCAGTAATAGCAGGCTGTTAATATTACTAGCACAATTACCATTAAAATGATGAGAAACACAAGAATCTTAATAGTTAAATCTAATTTTTCGTCTAAATTTAATTGATCTAAGCGGTCAAGCATTCGTTTAAACATTCTAGACGGCAATGGAACAGCCAACAGGAAATAGTTAAGTTAGGGAGCCAGTAAATAGTCCAAATAGTCTGGAGAAATATTCTTACGAAGAAAACAGAACAGACATTTTTTATAGAAAAATTAATTATCTATCTATTTTATTTAAACAATTTTTTTGTTAAATTAATATTTTAAGAGTTATTACACTGTAATGTTTTCCTGTTTCAGTGAGATGTTAGCCGTTTGCGAATTATTTAGCAAAACTAAAAAGTGAAAACTTTGCTGTGTAATAACTCTTAAAACATTAATTTGCAAGCAATTAAAAAATTGTTTTAATAAAAAAGATAGATAATTTATTTTTCTACAAAAAAGTTTGTTATATTTTTTTTCGTAGAACCAACCGTTCTCGAGATATTTTCAAAAACGGGTTTATTAAAATGGCTACTGAAGCATACCCGTCTCCGCCACACCAAATTAGTTTTATACTGACGACCGACCAACTAACAAATTCCAATAATAGAATAGCATGCATTTTTGCTGATGGTATTGAAAGCAAATGATGGCAACAGCGCCGGTCCTCATGTTATACTTAAAACCTGTGTATAATTTGATATTGGGGCTCACTTTGCCGATTAAATCGTATCTAATAATATGGTCCTCACGTCGTCAATAGTATAGTGTAGCCTCACTTGGTATTTTTATACACAGCAAATAAAACTTTTTTAAATTCAAAGAAATCTGTGTATATTTGCGAGATACATAACTAGAACAAGTAAACAAGTGATGACAAAAAAATTTGCAAAGCTGTGACCATTTATAAGGGTGGTCCTCATTAACTATGGTTCATGATATGTCCTCACTTTGATAAGTGGCCGTAAATATATATATATATATATATATATATATATATATATATATATATATATATATATATATATATATATATATATATATATATATATATATATATATATATATATATATATATATATGGATAAAGGGTACCTTGTCACCTCCAAAGTAGATACCCAGCATACGTTGTCACCTCATATATAACGTTGTGACCTCCGTTTTCGGAGGTCACAACGTTTTGCCCTGTTTTCGACTGTATAAGCATATAGATGGTGTTAGAAGCCTAAATTCAAATTTTTGTCTGGAGGTGATAACGTCATACTTATACTCACAAAATAAATTTTTAGTTCAGTTGTAGATCGCTGGTGTTGCCGTCGCTGTTAGTTGTATAATTGCCAATACGATGTCACCTCCGCCTGTATATGTTGTTTTTTGTATCATGTACGGTACGTTGCAGGCTCCACACATTGGCAACGTTGTGTACAAGACCTAAACCACTAAGGTATATAGAATTCCATCGAAACCAGTACCCCTGGCGTAGTTTCGGCCATTTCACGCTATCTGAATTTTTACAGACACTTTTTGGGTATAGTAGCAGCATTTAAATAAATATTTGTAAACTACTCAGAAAATTTAAGGGATCTCTTGAATTGTACGTCATTTTTAAATAGTTAATGATACTTAAGAACAATAAAATAATAATTTCTATTTCATTTAAAAAGTTTTGAATTGAAAACGACTTTCTTTGAGATATGAAAAAAATTAAATAGGAAATTACGTTTTAGCCGTAATTATGTATAAATAAAAAATTCATCTTTTTACAAAATGATCATTTCGGATTTACTGGATTATTATTATTTGATTATTATTTTAGGAATTGTCATATGACATATGATATATTCATTCTCGCATCCACAAAGAAAGATTTAAAAGATTTAGTATTACAATTAATAAATTTTCAAAGAAAAATAATTTTACTAAGCAAAATAATGTAACATTTGGTATGTAGTTTGCAAATTTCACCAAATTACCCGGTTAATAAAGTTTTCATTGACATTCTAACTATGTTTACATTTGATGAAGGAAAGAATAAGTCTGAAATACTCATTTTGTAATATATATTATGTAATTAGGAGATCAAGCGATATTTTAAATCCAAGAAGATGTATAATGCCGAGGCGCCAGCCGAGGCGTTATAACATCTTCGAGGATTTAAAGAAGCTTGATCTCCGTATTGCATAAGTTGTTTTATTTTATTTCGTATTTCAATCCTAATTTCTCCCTTTTAAAATCCATCCGAATTTATTGTATAAAGAAGCAAGTTGCCTTGTCTGTGTCATCATACTCGTAACTAAGGAGATAAAAAGCAGCATGCATGCATGTGGCTATAATGCAACATCAAATTATTTACGTTGCCAACAACAACGGAGATCAAGAACGTCTTGAACTCCGGTATCATTGACAACGGAGATCAAGATATACTTTATATTACTAATTGTGGTATATAAAGAATTGTTTGAAATACGAAATGAAATAAAAAATATTAACTGTTTATATTTTTACACAATTACGACTAAAACATATTTTCTATTAAATTCCATATTGTAGCGGAAAATAAAACCTTACGTCATAATCTTGACATGAAGCTTTACGTACTGAAAGGCTTAAACAAACGTCAGTTTAACATAAAGTGTCGTATTTTTATTATTAGTATAGTCAATTTTTGCATTAAGTTCTTATTTTTTACTATCTAAAGATAGAGACTTGAAATCTTTTCTAATGCCTTTAGTACTGGACCAATATAAAATGTAATATGTTTAATATGGGGGCACGCCCCCCCTGGTGGTTGAGACCCCCATTTTGTACCCCTGATTTAATAACGCAACCAAATTGAGCAAACTTGTGTTGGGAGTGTTCTTGGGGTCGCTGATTATGAATCCAATGAGAAAATTAAAAAATTCAAATAGCAGACCCAAAATGGCGGCTCTAAAATAACGGCCTTTGATATTGAGAATGCGATGTACGCCATTTCTATTGATTCTAGAGAGAAATTCAAAGAATCAAAAAGTGTTTATAATGTGATTTTGCAAAGGACTACGCTATTTTGGTTACCTTATTATGTAACCCCTTCGCTCTGCCCTAGTAGTAGAGCCAATTTCTGCATTAAGTTCTTATTTTTTACTATCTAAAGATAGAGACTTGAAATCTTTTGTAATGCCTTCAGTACTAGACCAATATCAAATGTAATATGTTTAAGATAGGGACACGCCCCCTCGGGGGGTTGAAATCCCCATTTTAATCATGAAATAAATAAAGATTATTAAAAGTTTCACAGTTTTATTAAAATATAACCTGACAATATTGTTTCGACAGCTATGCTGTCATTATCAAAGGTAATATAATTATAAACAAACACGTCGCTAAGGTAGATACAAAATAGGTAACTAGATAAAATAATAATAATCAGAATTAAATATCTAATACTTCCAGTAACGGAGAATTACTGAGCTCAAGTTGTTCATTCATTAAAGGTACCCTGAGTTTGTGTTTGTATATCTCAAAGGCTTCTAAAATGTCTAATTTGCGTTTGTTATTACAAAAATGTAGGAATTTAATATTATTTTGAGGAGTCATTGTGTGATTTTGATAATAAAATAATATTAAATATAACTCCTCAAAATAATATTAAATTCCTACATTTCGACATAATGAAATAAGAAGAGTTGGAAACAAGTCTCATTTGCAGAGATAGGTGAAAAATCTTCATCGCCCAATCTTGTTTCCCTGCATTTTGTATTTGGATTTAGCTTTGATGCATTATGATTACAATTAAAGTAATTGTCAAACAATTTACATAGTTGATTTGGAAAACCCGTTTGCACATCGCAGCTAGGATGCGTGAACTCTCCTAAAGTCATTCTATTTAGATTCCTTATAGGAATCGAGCCCAATTAAGTAAAATACTTGTATTTACCCTATAGCGGAGTTGTTCACATGATAAGATTATTATTTATTTATTATTTAGGCGGAGTTATTTATCGCTCGTAAATAGCAACAAACAAAGTCACTTTAAATCCAAATAAAACATACTATTTTTTTCCACTAGGGTAAAAGTGCCTCCTCTCTATGATTAGAAGTTTAGTCTAGCAATACCAACAATTTTTTATTAGAAGAAAAAAAATTAAAACAAAGGTCTTTGAATAAACCCCAGCGTGGCTGAATACTGGACAGTCAAATGTCGTTTTCTCGACATTGATCCAAGTGTAGGCGAATTTTCAGATATCGAATCTTGGTTCTCTAACTCATGTTTAATATGTATTTATTTTTAAGCGTTTTATATGTATAAAATGATGATGTACTTCAAACAATATTATTGCTTGGGTGATTGTTAAATCTAAGACGGCTGTGAAAACTGCTGCAGCGCTATATTTCCAGCGGTGTGTTGGACGCACCGATTTTCACCCACGTTTCAAGCAATTTTCAGATTCTGAGTCTCGGTTGTTTAATTGTCACTCGAGGGTTAATCAACAACCTGATACTAATTTTCGGTTCACTAAACGTTGTACAAGTCGGAGCCAATGTTCAGAAACCGAATCAGGATTCCTTACAACTTGCCCAAGCTTCAGCCAATTTTCACCCGTTAGGTCAATGCCAGTTACCCATAGAATATGCTTAAGTCAAATATCAGATACTATTTCGCTAATTTGCTTTAGCTAGTCTAAAGCTAAGTACTCACAGCAGCGGATCCGCAGGCGGATGTCATACGATTGGTCGGATTGAGTCGATTTGACTCAAACCGACCAATCGTATGACATCCGCCTGCGGATCCGCTGCTGTGAGTACTTACCTTTAGTCAATCTCTACATATCAAGTGCCGGTTACATACTTATCACCCAAACGCTTAGCCAACTTTGAATCTTAGGTTCGCTAAACTAACTCCAGTTTTAGCAATCTTCAAAATTCAAAATCTTGGTTTCTTACCCTTCGGCTAAGGTTGGGTCAATATTCATATTATATTGTGCTAAATTTCTGTAAATGTGGTTTATTGTAAAGATGGATTAGTGGTTGCTAACCTACTGAATTTTTATGAACTTAAACTTACACTGGCAAGACTAAAGTGTAAACTATATTGACTTACCGACTGTACATATGTATTTGCACAAGAAGACGTACACTATGAAAGTGTTAGGTTTGTACGGTCTCAATATGTGTTGAGAGTCTAAGACATTAATCATTTATACGAATTTTCGATTTCTTCGTATTTATTTTGTTAATGAACATTTTATATCCAACACAAAAATCGACTTTGCATTCAGTTACGGCGAAACAGTAATGGTAGACTTCGTTGCTTGTTTGCACTAGCATTCATTAAAGGAAAAGGATTGTGTAATAGTTGCTTTGTTTCGCAATTACCAGCCTTGGTACTACATTAACATTAGTTTTATTGCGATATCGGTGTCATTTATTGTCCAAAACATTGCATAACGTATTGGTTTTAGCCAATAACAACCAATATTGGGTAACTCTGATCTTTCCATGTCTGAGACCAAGCTTGGTATCAAATTATCATCCCTACTTTAGTCTAGCAGTGGGCCATTTTCGGATATTAAGGTTGTGCCAAGGTTGAAAAACATTGTTTCAAACAAAAGCTTATAGTGGTATTTTGTTTTAAATGGAGAGCCGCGAATGCTAACATAATTAAGCGTCAAATAAACTGCCACTTTTAATTCTGATAACGCAATATACCTACTATTTATCTATGGTTTATACAATGTTATCAAAAAAGACTACATTAAGTTAAACCTGTCTTTAATGTGGACTTAAAGTACACGTTTCATAAAACGTACATGTTTTGTCGTTAGTAAGTGCTTTATTTAAAACATAAATTTACAAGAGGTAGGTATGTGTATAACAGTGTAACATACGTATTCTGTATTTCGTTAGATCAACCAATGCTGGAAAAAATGTCTTAAATAAAATTCTATAAAAATGTTGATTAATTTGTTGTGTTTCGATTTGTTTTAATGTTAATAAAGTTGGTAACTCTTTTTGTTAATCAAATCACGGGAAATTCAATGGTCCTACATGATACGTGCGTGACTTCGGAAACAACAAGCATTTTTTGTAAAAAACACAATATTTAATTTGTTTATATTAAACTCTTATCGAGTTTAGTAAAAATATCTGCCTTTATTTCAATCGAAATGGAATCTGGATAAAAGCATATTCAATTTAACCGTTATTCCCGAGATTAAAAGAAACTTTATAGAATATCATATTTATACAAATACTACGTTACATAACTGATTTATGTCTAATACATCTAAATTTCAAAAATGTGCTATACTAATTATACGCAATATTGGTACTGGTTGCGTTCTTATTGACTTTTATTGACAATAACAAAAGAATTCCCTTTTTCTGGTTTTGTTATATTTTCAATTCATTATAGAAAGAAATTTCTTTCTAATATATCACCGATCTAAGTATTTCTAATCAAACTACTAAAGTTTTCATTTAAAAAATACAACTTTATGAAGTAAACCAGAAATCAATGATTATAATTAGAAAAGCCTTATTCAACTAGTCAGTGCTACTCATAAAGACTCTTTAATAGTGTCGAAACTGCTTTTTAATATCTTTAATAACAATTCATAACAAATACCAAAACGACAATTTCCTATAACTCAAAAAATAAAAAATAAGTAAATCGAGAATGCTCGCTTGTTTTCTTTTGTTATCTGGCCACTAAAATGCCCTCGGCGAGCAATTTAAACCACCCGATTTCAACATCTGGAGACCCACAAGAGAACCTTTTTATGAAATGTGCATCTATGGAATGTGGAGTCAACGCTCTGTATATATAACTGCACATAACGGTGGTATCTTCTGACCTCCGAACACTTGGCAGCGCTGCTGGAGGTAACAGCGAACTATAAGTATCTTCTTAAATATAAATTTTGGAGGTCGGTTCGTATCTTCTGTATACTCTATATATGACAAAATAAAACAAGGGAAATAATTTCCCCTTTCTTGAGATTCGGATTCTAGAGGTTCCCCTCATCACAAATATAACAAATTTTTAGCAATATATCCACGGGAATACCCGGAAGTCAGGCCGTCTCCTCTGTATGACGGAGGTGACAGCTTAACAGGCATCAATATATATATATATATATATATATATATATATATATATATATATATATATATATATATATATATATATATATATATATATATATATATATATATATATATATATATATATATATATATATATATATATATATATATATTATTAATCGGATATTTACAAACCTCTTTAAACCGTATGTAGCTAGTGTGACGTAGTGACGTTGCAAAACTCATATGATTAGATCACTCGCTATCGCTCGGGATCCAACTTCCATACTCGTTTTGTAGACGATACTATAGTTTTGAAAAGCTTACTGACTAAAACTCTTTAATGAGATCATAGTTATGGTTTACTTTTAAAACAGTCTTAAGTAGGTAATTCTATTTCTCGGGAATTATAACTAACTTAGGGCCAAAATCGACAATGGGGTAAATTACATTAAACAATGTAACATCTTGTTTTTACTTTCTCTTCAAGAGCAGCAACGTTTAAGATTGACTGGAAAACAATAAGTTATTGTGCTTTTTTTCATGATCTGTAATCTTCACAGTGGCGTGCGGTCCATGGAAGCAATGGAAGCAATGCTTGCCTTGAGAATTTATTAAAAATAATAACAATGCTGACAAAAATACTTTTGTAAAATTATGGTTATCGTTTATTTAAATTGAAATATTTATCAAATTAAAGCTCAATATCAACTCTGTACAGCAAAAAGTATAATTATTTCGAGTACTATTTTAAATTAGGCTCATTAAACTTGCACGGAAAGGTAATACCGATTCAAATGTGATACATACTCTTAATATAAGCACTGCTTACAAATGCTCTTCTCTTAACCTTGGCGTGAATCAGCGAGCGCGGGGTGTTATAATAGACGGATGCTGTTTGGCTGGTTAACATTGTTTGGTCGTAATTTTTATTGTGCTTCGTTCCCAAATGTTTATTTATTATAATTTGGTTATTTGTTCGATTTAGTGTTACTTAAGTAATGTAAATCTGCGAATGAGACTGTATTTTGTCGCATTTTATTATTTTAATTTATAAGTTGTATTTTTTTAAAGACAAATAGTTCTATTTAGTTTGCCTGTATGCAAATTTAAAATTGCATTATCGTCACGACTGCAAATTCAACTGCTTCGGTGAAAGGTTCGAGTACCTTCGATATAGCCGAATCGGGACGATTTTTTGTTCAGTTTGTAAATTATTAATAAGGAATTTTTCGCATACAGGTTTGGAGAGAAATTACAAATTATTAAGAAAGGCAGATCAAAACCAGATCTTTCAAATTTAACAACAAAGATTAAAACCTGTACCGGTATTTTGCTAAGACCAGAAAATTGATACGTAGTAGTAGTTTTTTTTAAATAAAGAATGATAGTCAACAAATTCCATAAGTATAAAGTGTAAAAGTGCTTCTTTGAAAAACTTTTAAGTTTAATAATTATAACACTGTTTTTTATTGTACCTAGCAGGGGCGGATCCAGAGAAGTATTTTGAGGGGGAAATCTTTGGAAAAATAATTGTTTTAATAAACAATAATTAAACAAACATTATTTGTTTCTATTCTATGTAAACTTATTTCTAAATTGGGGGGGGGATTATTCCCTCCCCGTTAATCCGCGCCTGTACCTAGTTGTATTATAATTAAAATCGTGGTTGCTTCCCTAGCCTAAATTCTCACCGCAAGCCACTGGATCTTCAAAGAATTCCATGCAATCAAAATGGTATTTCTTCCCTGAATTTGCTTGTGGAAAATTACCAGACAGAAAAGATTTAATGAAAAATACTTTACTAATTTAGATCCGTTTGTATGGTGTTATGATAAAGGCCATGTGTGATAACTGTGCCAGCATAACCACACGTGTATATTAGTGTATTCAATAAAGAATGCACAACGTTAGTCAGTAAGGTTAAGAATTGCAACATTATTACTAGTTAAACAATTAAATGAGCTCTATCAAATTACTTAGCTGCTTAATTACACGTATCTAAAAGTTACTGACACGATAAAGCCTTATTAACCTTTAAAACGTTTGTCACTATGGTCGATAAAACAGATTCCTTGAATTACGCAACGAGCTTTGAATCAACGACACACGTTCAACACACACTTGTTATGTGTATTATGTGTATCTGATCTTCTTTTTGCCACTGTTTTTCTTAAAATTTGAGTAATTCCATAGGAATAGGTATCAGAACACATAATTATTAATATTTAAATTGCATTTATCCTCAATTGAAAATTTAATGAATATTAATGTTAAGACTTTTAAGCTTATATGAGTATGATCTAGCCTAGACCAGTGAAAAGTGATAAATTTAAATTATATCTAAATGTTAATTCAATTACCAACTTATTTGATTCAATGTTAGTTTAAAGAGTCATTGCGTAAAATTAGTGATTTTACTTTTCGTTTTTTTTCTTTCTTTGTACAATGGGTTTTAATAATATAGCAGTGTGTGTTTTCATTCTCTTCATTCATCTACTTATGTATTTATATACGAGTATTTATTTATTTCTATATTTTCATTAACGTTGACTGAATTAATTAATATTTATACATAGATAGTTAATTACGTAATAATGTGTTATCGTTCATTAGTAGCATAGTAAACAATATTTTAACACTTTTTAACTAAACACTTCATTACAAGGGAATTAATACGAGAAATTCATAATATCAATATTATTGCAATATTTATAAGCACGGTGTAATTAGATAAATAATAACACTATGTAATTTTTGTGATAAATTATCTGAAATGTTTGCCATAGATATTTGAAAATATGCTGTTCTACGTAAACTTTAATTTGTATTTCGACCTCCAATAATAATACCACCGTTTTTATCTTAACTTCTGATAACAATTTAGTAACATATTTCAAAATTTAATATTATTAATTATTATTATTAATTTATGAACATATTGTAATCGTAACGCAATTTATTTTACATTTATTCCGTAATAAAAAAAAATAATTTCAGGGGGTATATCAAGCAGATGGCGCTTTTGCGCAATAGATATGTAACTTGCGGGTCAAAAGCGAGTTCAATTAGGGAATTTAACGGAAACAAATGCACTCTGGTTCTATCAGAGTTTTTCTCTTTTTAGATTAAGAAGGTAATAGATTAACGGAAAGAATGTATTTTAAAATTGAAAGCTTATAACTATTGTTCATCAGCTGCGAGGACCTTCTGCTGGTAGCCATCTACTTTCGCTTGACAGATAATACCCATTGCTTATATGTAATTTGATAAGAGATGTAAATAAAACACACAAATATGGTTTATACACTTTTATTTTATTTAGCTATTATACATTTCAAGTTAAATTATTTACTTATCTACTACAGCCATAATTAAAAACATTATATTGTATGAGCATCATCAGTTTAAACTAAACTACATATTAAGAAATACTAATTATCAAGACTAAATAAGGACTTTTAGTAATATCTTACAGGCAAAGAATATTATATTCAATCATTAACATAGAAACATTAAACTAAATATATTTACTTAATTATAATTAAAATACCGAGTTATATGACTGAGTTATATGAACTTTATTGAATTTTTATATTACATATCAGGTTTTTCAGTGAGGACACACATCAGTCTACATCCATTAGTTCTAATATCGAATAAGGTCCCAAAGGTAGAGTTTCATAAAAGCCGGGTATGAGGTAACGTTTATCATCATATGGGCTAAGAGCAATCTTTTGCTGGGTGATCGAATGAACATGATGTTTATCGGATCGGATTATATTTTGATTTATACAAACAACAGATTTTTTAACACCTTTAGCTTTTTTCGTAACAGCACTATTACAAATGACAGTTTTTATTGTGTATAATTTTGATCGGAGCCCGACGTAATGGGTCATTGGCACCCCATTGCATTCATCCTTCATTAGTCCAAGAACTTTTTTATTAACATGCGGAATGCCATATACATTATTCGCAGGGTAATCGCTCGTATCAAAATACTGCAGACAATCACGCTTTATAGCTTCATAAGGATCCTGATTACGAATTTCATATATGAGAGAATCAGTATCCGAATATAACACAGAACACATATCGCTAAATGTGTTCTTCATATATCCATAATGGAAGTCGTAGATGGTAGTTTTAGCGAGATCGAGAATGCTCATACCGACATAAATAGGTTTGTTCAGATAGATTTCAGATTTTCTTAACCCGACTGCTACTAGATTTTCATTAAATATACAGCAATTTTTAAATTCGGGCTTGGAGATGTACGACTCGGCTCCATATCTACCCGACCATTTAGTTAAAAGTAGGATATTTACCCGCTTCCGTAAATTTTCCATCGTCTTACCAAAAACTGCGTTATTCATAAGCTTAAAGAAATTCTTCTCAAACTCGTTTCTTGCGTTCTGACGTAACCTTGTGTTTAAGTCGATATACGACTTTAGCCACGCTGATTGTTTAAATTTAAGCACTCTATGAATTCGTCTAATCTTCAACCCATGCTGCCACACCTGTTTTAGATTTCTATAATGGATAATATACTTTTCTTTGTGATGGAGAGTAGTCATCAACTTAGCTGCCTGAGAAGAAGATGTGCAGGGTTTTTCAGTCTTAGGATTAACATGCTGTGGACAGAAAGGTAGATCTTTATGAGCATCATGTAGTTCCCTAGGGTATTCCAGATCAATCTCAAATATGTAAACCTCAGGAGCATTATCTGGGATGGATAGTACATCAATACTATCTGGTTTAACCCATTCGAAACCTCCATATGGAAGGTACTGTGACATCGCCCATCCATACTGATTATTGACATCATAGTACATTAAATAACTTTCAGGACTAGTCGGATTACATGTTGGAATGTATTTATTGTTAGCTGTAGATCTCCTTTTAGAGCAAACTTGGCTAGGACCACCTCGAATTCCACGTTCAACAAAGAGAAATTGATCGGGATCGGTTAGGAGCTCTAACTCTTGTTTTGAATGTTTTAACATACAATCCCAAGTAAAGCCAGGAAGTGTAAAGTAATGAGCGGGGTCTAACTCATAGGTTTTCAAACAACTATTTCTAAATTGTTTAAAAAGGTCTGGTAGTAACAGTATATCTGTTTTCATATATAGATCAACGTACTCGCCCAAGCTGCTACAATTAAATTTAGACCATACATCTTCAGCTCTCCTATACAATTTTCTCGAACACTTTTTATTTTCCAACTTATTATAAAAAGCTTCAATAGGCGGTAGGCAAGTTTCATTAAACTTATCAATGCAATCGATATAATCGTATGGTATTATACCCTTTTTTGTTAACATACTGAAGAGATCATGAGATAGTTCAGAAAATTGAGATTTCAAATTCGGAAAACTATGCAGGTATGAAGATAATTTTTCTAAAGAGGATGCCATAAATCGGAATGAATCGATAAACCGAAACTGAATCAGAGAATTGTTTATATGTTTAGTAAAGGAGAAATACTTTTCTTTAGTAATCGGAAGTAAATCAACAGCTCCTTGCATTCTAGACGCTATATTGGTAATTATAAAATGAGCATCATAACCGCTTAGATTATGAAAGACAATAGGAATAACCCGTGCATCTTTGTAGTTAATATTGCATTCTTCATGGGCAGGCCCCCTATAATTATTTTCTGAAATCAGATGCGTATGATCACGATCTTTTTTATCACCCGGTCCAAAAGGTTTTTCGCAAATATGACAATGAGTAGATTTTCTAAATTCTGCTTCCTGTTCAGGTGATATATTAATATCGTAAGGACAAAGAAATACTGTTTCTAAATCCCCACCCAACTGCTGTAGCTCATCGGCAAACCATTCCATACAATCCAAACCATGATGGGAACGGTAAAAAGATAATGAGCCATCATATGAACATTTGACATAATAACCTACTGCAGCGGGCATGTGTTCTTGATACTGATTTTTAATATTACACGGTTTCAGGATGCTCTCCAAATCGGCATATACAACGAAAGGAGCCTTCTCTTTATTTTTAAAATTCTTAAACTTTAACAGGTTCTCGCCTACTTTAGGCATTTTGATAGCACAATCGTTGACGTGCTGACAGTCTTTAATATGCTTATTTAACTTTTCTTGTGATCTAAAGTAATGCAAGCATCGATCGCAGAAATATTTTCTACAATCTTCTTTACTAAGTTGAGAGGACAACAGTCGGCTTAGTTCTTTATCCAAACGAAATGATAACGAATTGGTGTAGTGTAGTTTTCTATATCTTCATCATCATCAAAGTACTTATCTTGAACGAGAAGAAAATTCACATGTTCTACTTTGTTTTTAGTAAGATATGACGGTAATGTCACATAATCTAGGTTTTTCTTCTTCAGAGAATAAACATTAATGGATATGTCATTCTGTTTTTCGAAATTAGGTATCTGCTTGATTGTCATTGAAAATTGAATACCCTTAAGTTTTAAAGCTTTAGAGTAGTGTCGATATTTCGAGATACGCTGGGAATCTTTTTTTACTGGATTTAATACACTGACTACAGTCCATGCAAAGCACGCCTCATCATCATTCTTCACGTTAATGCATGCTTCTTTCAACTTTATTTGCTTTGTCAGATCGATGTAAGATGACCCAAGCTGAGACGTGTACTTATTAATATTAACTTGAAGGCTAATAATCGATTTAAGTGTCCAACCACTCTCTCGCTCTTGGAATTCCTCTAGCTCAGTTAATATTGGCTTTATTACTTTATCATCAAACCAAGAATGTAGATCTGTATCTCTATATATCGGAGAGTTCGAGGTCGTAAAATGCTTGTTTTCATTTAGAAGCAGGTCACCTCTCTTACATTCAAATTCTCCTACGAAAATGACATTAACTTTTACTGCTTCATACTCTTTCAGGATATTAGGAATTCTTCGTTTGAAAAGAGTCTTACAATCGATGAAGAACTCTTTAGGATCCTTATGTTTAAGGTTACTGATTACACCACTTCGAATTCTATTATCAAAAGCTGATATGGAATCATCCCAGTGAACACGATGTTTAGCGGTTTCTACGGTTTCCTTCTTCAATCCAGCACCACTTTTCCGAAGCGTTTTGAACTGAGATCTAAAAGTTTTTACTTGAGCCAATTGAGTCATGAGATGCTGCTTTTCATCAACAGACTTAGCACACTTCAGCTCACGATAGATTTTTCTAATAGTTCGTGTACATTCCTTAAGCCCTTCTCCGATACGATTATTAGTCGGAGCAATCGACAGAATACCCACCAAGGCTCGAATATTACTGACTGCAGCATCAACTAAAGACATCTTCGATATTATGATAACTGAACTAATAACTGATAATGAACGTAGCAACCGATGTTGTCAACACGGTTATATTAACAATGAGCTAGCGTGGATGTTGATGATTCTTATATACTCTCTACACGTACCGCCGAGATGACGATGCAAAGATGCGTCGACAAATTCAAGAAGTTAGGGTATTTTCCATAAGAACCTGCGAGAAATATTGAATATTATAGTATGCAAGACAGTTAAACAAATGAAGTATTCTAGTTAGACAATAAAGGTTTGCTGAGATTATATATAATTTACTTCTATTAACAAGTATGAGCTATCAAATACTATTAGAAGACTGATACTATTAGCCAAAACATACTGAACAACCACATTTACTATCATTCAGTATGAAGTATGCATACTTATGTATATAAATACACATATAAACAGACATTAATCAGTACACATCATTTAAACGTTCACAGATAAACACATACGTATGCCTACCATATTCATATATATCTACGACGTATAGCGACGATCGCTAATTATAGGGCCGCCGTGGTGGTGGGGCTGTTCGAAAGGTATATAAGCAGGTTGCTTGACATTTGCGATCATCATCATCGGGTGAACGTTTTCGGTTCCGTTATAAGGGGTACTTTTAGGGGTGAGTTTAAAACCTGTGTGATAAACTTCACATCCCCATGTGTTAATCGGCTCTATACGATAACTATTTTGTTAGAAAATTATTTTTTAAAAATAAGGGGTTTTTGGACTTAGCGTTTATAATTAGGTAACAGTGCTTTTAACAGTATACGTATTTATATGGAGGTGGTGAGGGTGAGATTTTGTAGTTGAAACCTATATCACTTTATAGCCATATCAATAAGTCGACAGGGGGTGTTGGGGATGGTTTTTAAATTATTTTTCCCGCTCCCGATATTGTAAGTTAGTGCTGCAATCCTAGCAACAATACGTGTAAGTTGACGATTATATTTGTTTATTTTTTACCCTTGACAACGTAACTTAATAATTTACAAAAGTTCCTAGGAAAATAATAATTCACATAAGATACACGTTCAAAATGTATCAAAAATCTGAAAGCTTCTCTTTATTCAAAAGACGAAAAATACATAACATTTTATAATACATGAATTGAACACATGTTTTTGCTGTTATTACTATTGTTTGTGAACATTGATCAAAAACGTACAATTGGAAAACTCTGAATTTCGAAACATAAAGGTTTCATTTTTCAGTGAAAGTTCTTCGTGTTTTGAAGACACTTCAACTACTGGCATTGAATTCTTAAGTTCAGACATATTTTCGTGTGAATTATCCGAAGATGAAGGAGCTGCTGCTTCAGTCTCATACGACGAGGAGGTATAAGGCATCTCCAGTATAGTTGTAGTATGGTCAGGTGTCGAAATTCTTGAATTGCAACAATTTTCACTTTTGTTGTTCAATATTTTGTTAACGACATTAAGTTTAGTCTTCACAGAATCGGCTACGTAGCTTTCACCTATACTTGAACTTTTCCAGGCTCCATCTCTCTTTAAATCCAGAATATTCCCACCAGCATTGACTAAAAGCGTAGCGGAGGACCGCCTAAATGAGTGCCCTGTATATAAATTTGCATCAAGTAAATTCAAAAATTTGGCAGTGATCGCTGGCATTTTGGCGAAGGTGTGTTTGCCAACCGGTTGATTACAACATTTGCTATTTTGATAACGCATGAAGAAACGATTGTTCGTGGCTACTCCCAACTTTTTACGCACTTCATAATACTTTTTAAAAATTTGTAAATGATCAATTTCTCAATCAGGATTTTCTATAATCGTAAAACTTCTTGGTATGTCATTTTTTGTTTGTGGAATCTTTATTATGACATATTGACCATGATCAGTAATAACAGCTAGATTCATTTTACAAAATTCATCCGTCCTGCAGGCTCCCGCAATGCCCACTATCATAACTGTCTGAAACAGATTGAAACTAAATCAATTTTTTCATAATTAAAGAAAAACTTACTTTAATTAGAAGATACATTTCATCATCCGCCTCCGCCAGAAATTTCCAAATCTCTTCTCTTTCTAAAACAGCCGACTTTTTTGGTCGATATCCTTTATTTTTGCTCTTTATGAAACCAATTAGCTTGGGAAATTTTGATGTATCAATATTTTTCTTACAATTAATGGTTGCCTTTAGCATGGAATATTCGCACCATAGGCTTGCTGGTGACTTTAGTTGTTCACATCGTTCCAACATGTACGCCAGCATTACTTTCTCTGTCACTGTTGCTACATTTTTTGTTCAACACCATTTTTCCAAGGATTCGTATGCAATTTGATACCTATTCCTAGATTTTTGGTAATAGTCTTAAATCAGCAATCTTTGCAGCTTTTTCAATGGTATCGACCTCCATTTCGACTGAATTTTGGACTGGGAAAACGCACACAAATCTTAACTTCACTTTTTCTCAATTTGCAAAAATTTGTTTACAATTTCGCCTGTTTAATGCATGGTAACACTTTCTGACTACTGGATTCAAGAAATATAAAAATCCTTGATTGAGATTAATTTCCGGCAGGTTTCAAAATTAACAAAATGTAAATAAATTATAATCGGAAGCGGGAAAAATATAATAAGCCATGCGGAACGTAAGAACAAACATTCCTCGGAAGAATTACAATTCTTCCTCGAACGTTATACTGTCCTTACGTTCCTTATGACTTAAATAACTATTTTCGAAATTCCCAAGCGTTTGGCTACAATTTGAAAAAAAAGATTTTTATAATGTTATTTGTATAATTCCCCAGAGAATTTGTTAATGTAGTCTATTAGGCCTTTTGGAGTCTGTTTAATCAATGGCTTAGTACTGAAAACGGCTCTAGGGGTGTGGGGGAGAGTCTTAAAAAATGTTATTTTGCTCGAATTTCCAGCGGTTGTCGAGTTATTAAAAATTTTAACTTATTGAGGGACTTAAAATAATTTCTGTGTTTCTATATCTATCGTTGCAGGTAAACGCTATTAAATAATTTTTAAACTGGAAAAGTGTGTTAACAAATTACGTTCGCGTTTTAAAATAATGAGCATGTATTGAATTTTGATGAAAAATTGAGATTTTTACTTTTAAAAAATATTTTTTATCACCTAAGAGTGGGGAAAATATTTAAAATTCTATAAATTGGGTAATTCGGGTTCAGACGGGTTGGTTAGGGTGTCGAAATACTCGTTGTGGTATGCGAAAACAAAATTTGAGGATTATTGCGGGGTTATCGTTATTTCTTCGCTTTTGAATTGTTTTTTTGACTTCAAATTGTTTCATGTTAGGAATTTCTATGTTAGGTGAAGCATCATTCGGGTTCATTTTACAGTGAAATTTTATTTAGAAATTGTGTTGTACTACTTAATTCATGGACCTGTGTGGAATTTCAGACATGTATTACAAAATTTTTTGTGACCTTGACCATCAATTTTGTAGTTTAAGATTTTCTGTCTGGATAAAGTATAATTCAGAGTGATTTTACAGTAAGATTGTATTTAGAAATTGTGTTGTACTACTTAATTCATGAACCTGTGTCGAATTTCAGACGTATTACAAATTTTTTTGTGACCTTGACACTTCAGCAATTTTTAGTTTAAGATTTTCTGTCTAGGTAAAGTATAATTCAGAGTGATTTTGATATATATGAGTCGGCACGTTCATATAACGGCAGGGGGTTACTGTGGCGGAGTGTTTTTTTGGTTTATTTTTCCGAATTCTTGACCGTTTCGTAGATATAACACATTTTCTGATTTTTAAAGTGAGACTTAGAAAAGTTTAACATTGGAAATTATGTGGTAGGTAAACCTTATCGGGGGTTGATGATACTGGTATTAAAATATTGTATATAAGTTTTACTGCTCAGCTTTATTGACGGTGGTCTATTAGGTTATTTAAAAATTATCTGGTGCTTTACGTACCCATTATTTTGATGTGATTTCTTTAATAACGTATACCTGTCTCTTTAATTTTCAGAATTTGCTTATTTAGCCCAGTAACTATCCACCTTTAAGGCAGGTTTTGTTAGAAGAGGCTACGGTATTCTAACACTTTTACACAGCGAAGACTATTCTCTACTCACGTTGGTTGCTTCAGTCGGTGAAAGTGAAAGTGTTAAACATCGACTTCAATAGGTAAGTGTAACCCTAACCTATCGGTCGAAGAGACAAATCATTCCTAGAGCTTACCCAAATGTGTCGGGCGGTCTTTTATGGTGAGGGTCATGCATAGGTCTAGGTGTTCATATGGCTAAAACAAATATTTTCCATGTTTCTAATAACTGTCTGTTCTTTTACTGAAATCGTAATACGATGGTGCCCTCGTCGAGGGAGAGTATCAGGTTGTACTTGGTAAGCCACCTCTACAAAGGGTGCTAGGTACGTTAAAAACCTAGATATATGCGGTGTTATTGATTTCGGTAAAGCTGACATGAACAATACACTTTAGACTTTGTCGGTCCTTGACATGCTTCATGTCCTTGACCTGCTTCATTTCGGGAACTTGTTCCTGATGTGGCTAGTCGGACGTGTATTTCCGAAATATGGAAAAATACTGTTTTTAGTTATCTAATCTGTTAATAAGTTGGCTTTCCCTGACTTAAGCTTGAGAACCCTTTTACGAATGGTTGAAAATCACTTAGATACATCGATAAGACGAGCTTGCAACCCTCACTGTTGTATCAACGACTGTGATTTTCTTAATTCTCAATCTCGTTAGTTGGATAGTCTTTGACTGTGGTGTTCGGTTCACAGCGACATTAAGTATCATTTTTACCTTCAGAGCTTTCAATTCCATTCAAATAACTTAACGGTAAGTGGTCGAGGAAAACGGAATGTATAATTATTGTGAGCTATCATTATATGCATTATCGATGTTTTGAGCTATATATCAGAATGCTATTTTCATGTGGTTCAATTCTCTTATTGTGAGAACACATTTGTTAATATTTTGATATATATATATATATTTTGGTGATAACGAACTTTGATGGATACATTGGAGTCCTTTACGAAGGATGGTGACACTATCTAATATTGTAAGACGGGTCTTGCAACGAGCCTGTATTATGCTACGAATATAGTGTTCACGCTCGATGTTACAAAGTAAATGTAATACTTATTTTAACATTCCAATTTTATTATGGGCTATTCATAATACCATCTGTTTTGCATGTGTTAGTATATCTTCGTTTTCATGCTTTCCCTTCGTTTACATGATTGCATGCGGTTGAATATATTATTTTATAGTATGTGTACTTACGTGTTTATATGTATGTGTTTATATGTGTTCATATGGATTACTATGTCTGTGTTTATATGGATTCATAGCCCTGCTCCTCATGTTTATATGTATGAGTAGTTTGAATATATATATGGTGGGCATACGTATGTGTTTATCTGTGAACGTTTAAATGATGTGTACTGATTAATGTCTGTTTATATGTGTATTTATATACATAAGTATTCATACTTCATACTGAATGATAGTAAATGTGGTTGTTCAGTATGTTTTGGCTAATAGTATCAGTCTTCTAATAGTATTTGATAGCTCATACTTGTTAATAGAAGTAAATTATATATAATCTTAGCAAACCTTTACTGTCTAACTAGAACACTTCATTTGTTTAACTGTCTTGCATACTATAATATTCAATATTTCTCGCAGGTTCTTATGGAAAATACCCTAACTTCTTGAATTTATCGACGCATTTTTGCATCGTCATCTCGGCGGTACGTGTAGAGAGTATATAAGAATCATCAACATCCACGCTAGCTCATTGTTAATATAACCGTGTTGACAACATCGGTTGCTACGTTCATTATCAGTTATTAGTTCAGTTATCATAATATCGAAGATGTCTTTAGTTGATGCTGCAGTCAGTAATATTCGAGCCTTGGTGGGTATTCTGTCGATTGCTCCGACTAATAATCGTATCGGAGAAGGGCTTAAGGAATGTACACGAACTATTAGAAAAATCTATCGTGAGCTGAAGTGTGCTAAGTCTGTTGGTGAAAAGCAGCATCTCATGACTCAATTGGCTCAAGTAAAAACTTTTAGATCTCAGTTCAAAACGCTTCGGAAAAGTGGTGCTGGATTGAAGAAGGAAACCGTAGAAACCGCTAAACATCGTGTTCACTGGGATGATTCCATATCAGCTTTTGATAATAGAATTCGAAGTGGTGTAATCAGTAACCTTAAACATAAGGATCCTAAAGAGTTCTTCATCGATTGTAAGACTCTTTTCAAACGAAGAATTCCTAATATCCTGAAAGAGTATGAAGCAGTAAAAGTTAATGTCATTTTCGTAGGAGAATTTGAATGTAAGAGAGGTGACCTGCTTCTAAATGAAAACAAGCATTTTACGACCTCGAACTCTCCGATATATAGAGATACAGATCTACATTCTTGGTTTGATGATAAAGTAATAAAGCCAATATTAACTGAGCTAGAGGAATTCCAAGAGCGAGAGAGTGGTTGGACACTTAAATCGATTATTAGCCTTCAAGTTAATATTAATAAGTACACGTCTCAGCTTGGGTCATCTTACATCGATCTGACAAAGCAAATAAAGTTGAAAGAAGCATGCATTAACGTGAAGAATGATGATGAGGCGTGCTTTGCATGGACTGTAGTCAGTGCATTATATCCAGTAAAAAAAGATTCCCAGCTTATCTCGAAATATCGATACTACTCTAAAGCTTTAAAACTTAAGGGTATTCAATTTTCAATGACAATCAAGCAGATACCTAATTTCGAAAAACAGAATGACATATCCATTAATGTTTATTCTCTGAAAAAGAAAAACCTAGATTATGTGACATTACCGCCATATCTTACTAAAAACAAAGTAGAACATGTGAATTTGCTTCTCGTTCAAGATAAGTACTTTGATGATGATGAAGATATAGAAAACTACACTACACCAATTCGTTATCATTTCGTTTGGATAAAGAACTAAGCCGACTGTTGTCCTCTCAACTTAGTAAAGAAGATTGTAGAAAATATTTCTGCGATCGATGCTTGCATTACTTTAGATCACAAGAAAAGTTAAATAAGCATATTAAAGACTGTCAGCACGTCAACGATTGTGCTATCAAAATGCCTAAAGTAGGCGAGAACCTGTTAAAGTTTAAGAATTTTAAAAATAAAGAGAAGGCTCCTTTCGTTGTATATGCCGATTTGGAGAGCATCCTGAAACCGTGTAATATTAAAAATCAGTATCAAGAACACATGCCCGCTGCAGTAGGTTATTATGTCAAATGTTCATATGATGGCTCATTATCTTTTTACCGTTCCCATCATGGTTTGGATTGTATGGAATGGTTTGCCGATGAGCTACAGCAGTTGGGTGGGGATTTAGAAACAGTATTTCTTTGTCCTTACGATATTAATATATCACCTGAACAGGAAGCAGCATTTAGAAAATCTACTCATTGTCATATTTGCGAAAAACCTTTTGGACCGGGTGATAAAAAAGATCGTGATCATACGCATCTGATTTCAGAAAATAATTATAGGGGGCCTGCCCATGAAGAATGCAATATTAACTACAAAGATGCACGGGTTATTCCTATTGTCTTTCATAATCTAAGCGGTTATGATGCTCATTTTATAATTACCAATATAGCGTCTAGAATGCAAGGAGCTGTTGATTTACTTCCGATTACTAAAGAAAAGCATTTCTCCTTTACTAAACATATAAACAATTCTCTGATTCAGTTTCGGTTTATCGATTCATTCCGATTTATGGCATCCTCTTTAGAAAAGTTAGCTTCATACCTGCATAGTTTTCCGAATTTGAAATCTCAATTTTCTGAACTATCTCATGATCTCTTCAGTATGTTAACAAAAAAGGGTATAATACCATACGATTATATCGATTGCATTGATAAGTTTAATGAAACTTGCCTACCGCCTATTGAAGCTTTTTGTAATAAGTTGGAAAATAAAAAGTGTTCGAGAAAATTGTATAGGAGAGCTGAAGATGTATGGTCTAAATTTAATTGTAGCAGCTTGGGCGAGTACGTTGATCTATATATGAAAACAGATATACTGTTACTAGCAGACCTTTTTAAACAATTTAGAAATAGTTGTTTGAAAACCTATGAGTTAGACCCCGCTCATTACTTTACACTTCCTGGCTTCACTTGGGATTGTATGTTAAAAAATTCAAAACAAGAGTTAGAGCTCCTAACCGATCCCGATCAATTTCTCTTTGTTGAACGTGGAATTCGAGGTGGTCCTAGCCAAGTTTGCTCTAAAAGGAGATCTACAGCTAACAATAAATACATTCCAACATGTAATCCGACTAGTCCTGAAAGTTATTTAATGTACTATGATGTCAATAATCAGTATGGATGGGCGATGTCACAGTACCTTCCATATGGAGGTTTCGAATGGGTTAAACCAGATAGTATTGATGTACTATCCATCCCAGATAATGCTCCTGAAGGTTACATATTTGAGATTGATTTCGCTAAAACTACCATCTACGACTTCCATTATGGATATATGAAGAACACATTTGGCGATAGGTGTTCTGTGTTATATTCGGATACTGATTCTCTCATATATGAAATTCGTAATCAGGGTCCTTATGAAGCTATGAAGCGTGATTGTCTGCAGTATTTTGATACGAGCGATTACCCTGCGAATAATGTATATGGCATTCCGCATGTTAATAAAAAAGTTCTTGGACTAATGAAGGGTGAATGCAATGGGGTGCCAATGACCCATTACGTCGGGCTCCGATCAAAATTATGCACAATAAAAACTGTCATTTGTAATAGTGCTGTTACGAAAAAAGCTAAAGGTGTTAAAAAATCTGTTGTTTGTATAAATCAAAATATAATCCGATCCGATAAACATCATGTTCATTCGATCACCCAGCAAAAGATTGCTCTTAGCCCATATGATGATAAACGTTACCTCATACCCGGCTTTTATGAAACTCTACCTTTGGGACCTTATTCGATATTAGAACTAATGGATGTAGACTGATGTGTGTCCTCACTGAAAAACCTGATATGTAATATAAAAATCCAATAAAGTTCATATAACTCAGTCCGTAACCTCCGAGAATAAAGAGGCCACGAACAAGGCTTGTGTCACGTGATCTGACGTCACGAATGCCGGCTGGCGACTTGCGGGGACAGGCGATGCGTACAAGTCAAACGCCATTGCAGTTTAGATTTGCCGTGATCGTAGTCGTGTGAACTAGACTCTTTTTCTTTCAAAAACTCTCATAAATAAGTTCAAATAAGTTAAAGTGTTAAATTAAAGGTGTAGAATTTCAGATTTACCTGATTTATGTGAAGACAATTTATAAAATCAGTGAAAAGAGACTGTTTTTCAATTGCCGTATCGAGTGTGGGCGTTGGCAGAAATGGCCGCTGATAAATTTTGTATTTGAAAGCTGTTTTGTTACTTATAAAATAACTTTCGGTTGGTGTCGTTCATAATATGATTGTGTATTGTGTCGTTTACCTATATAAAATACAATTTCATAAATATTTTGATTAGTTAATCAAAAAAGCCAACAGTTTGACGAGATACTTGGGTGAGTCTTGTTTATTTCATTAAAAATGCCTGATAAATGTTGCGTGCCTAATTGCTCAAGCAATTACGATAGTACCCATACGTATGTGTCCGTTTTTTCTTTTCCAAAAGATGAAGAGTTGAAGAAAACGTGGATTAAATGCATTCATAGAGACTCATTTAATCCAACAAAACATTCAGTAGTATGTATTAAACATTTCTCAGAGTCATCGGTTATAACAATAATATGATAAATATGAAACTGAATTTCTAAAGACAGGTAAACAAAGGATTATTTTACGGGAATTGACAATGTTAAAATTGGAAAAATATGTACACGAAATCAATGAGAAATGTATTTTATGTAGCAAAACGTTGAAGTCGATATTGTTAAAAAATTGTCATATTCTTGCCAATATATTTCTCAATAACTATTCAAAAATAATCAACGACAAAATTAACACCCAAAACATGGATCTATCAAAGAGAAAACTGATTAAATTTAATGGTTAAGAAGTTATAAAACACATTAACGCATGGAGCTGGGGCTATTGGCGAGGCCTCCATAAGAGCCAACGCGTCTATCATGGGTACCTCAACGGTGACGTGGAAAACCCTATTCATTGTTTTTTATCATAATATAAGTGCTTTTTTTGAAATAATATTCAGTTTTACTCAGAAATATACAAGTGTCTTTATGTTGGGTATTTTACGTTTCGCAATTGCCAGCCGGTTTTCGTGACGTCACGATTGCTTGGTCGCGGCCTCTTTATTCTCGGAGGTTACGCTCAGTCATATGACTCGGTATTTTAATTATAATTAAGTAAATGTATTTAGTTTAATGTTTCTATGTTAATGATTGAATATAATATTCTTTGCCTGTAAGATATTACTAAAAGTCCTTATTTAGTCTTGATAATTAGTATTTCTTAATATGTAGTTTAGTTTAAACTGATGATGCTCATACAATATAATGTTTTTAATTATGGCTGTAGTAGATAAGTAAATAATTTAACTTGAAATGTATAATAGCTAAATAAAATAAAAGTGTATAAACCATATTTGTGTGTTTTATTTACATCTCTTATCAAATTACATATAAGCAATGGGTATTATCTGTCAAGCGAAAGTAGATGGCTACCAGCAGAAGGTCCTCGCAGCTGATGAACAATAGTTATAAGCTTTCAATTTTAAAATACATTCTTTTCGTTAATCTATTACCTTTTTAATCTAAAAAGAGAAAAATAGCATTTGAATATGATTATCAATATAAAATCCTAATTAATTAATTATTATTATTATTATAAAGATAATTATTTTTATCAAAGAAAGTTAGATAGCTAAACCTAATACGCGGTCATATTACACGCTGGACCGCGCATAACGCAAGCGCTGCGATGTCACACGCTAGACCGCGGATGACCTTGAAATTGACCAAAAATTACTACGTTGGACCTTAGCGATTTCCCATGTTAATTTCCATAAGGATTGCGCTCGAACCGGTGTTGCTTATCTACTCTTCGAAGGACCAATCAATATAAAAATAGTTGTATTTCCATAAGTGCTGGAGTATGTAAGAATAATTACGTAATGTAGACGACAGCGTAATGATCGTAATAAACTTGTATTAATAACTTTTACAAAGTATCGATAAAAAAGAATAAGAAAAATTATTGACGTAACTAACGTAAATTTAAATATATAATAACAAAAACCAAAACTCTACGGCTACTTAGCTTGAGCCTTAACACTCCCTACCTTGAAACAACTGGAGGTGGTTTCAACATAAGGGTGTTTTGAAAAAGATGCCTTTCCCGTTAAAGGGCAATAGAGAAACATGTGTAGAGTAACATCTTACTAACAATTTCCTGAAATGCCCCTTTGAAATGACAACCCCCCTTATAAAAATAATAGGCACGCCACTGCAACATAGTAGATAAAATGTATGAAAAGAGAATTGTGTCTACTAGTACATACTTTTAAAGGTCGTGGACAAAAGAACGATAAACTAACCCAAGCAAGTAGCGGGATAAATATATAAATTCTCCGAAAAGTAATCAACACCAAATAGCAGTACGTGCTTTTAAAACGTTTTTAACTAAATATAATAACACTCATTTTGAACATCTGTAATAACTGTTACTGACTCAGATCTTTGAGATTTGTAACTGCAGTATGCAGTTTGTCGTCAACTTTCTTTGTGTTAGGTGTTGGTAAACTCGAGTTTCGATTAATACACGTTTTAGAATTAATAACTGGCATTAGGTAGTGTTAAGTGTTTGTTTTAGTGATATGTAAGATAATTAGACAGGTAAATCAAAAGCCGATAATCCAATCTTTAATGTTTAATATAAAAATGTATCAATGCATGGACCGAATTCGACCAGTGTTAACTAATTACTAAAACTTCCCTTTCTTTTAATAATCGTCTTGCCGTTACATGGCAGACGTTCAGCATCATTAAGCATTTACGACCCTTAAAAATTATGTATAAAATCAGAACGTTTCAGATGTTTCAGACCAAACATTAGTAAGCGTGAATTAAAAATAACCAATGGTAGAAATATAAAGGGCTTATTCATTCTCGTATCCCTACAGATAAGTAGTTTATTTAAGTGTATTTAGTTACTGTTTAAATTATGGCAGAACCAAACACGCCTGTTGAATGAACGGAACTTTTCAAATCAACCATTTTTAAAAAGTACACTTATACCGCGAGTGCAATTTTGCCAATGGCTATTGAAACGCAAACAGGAAAATCCCCAGTTTGCACAAAATGTTTTACTCGTAAACGGTAAGTTTTACTCATTTTGTTAAAATGACATTCGTAAAATGAAAAACAGACAATGTTTCCATCACAATTAGGTCAACGAACGTATGTTACATTTTATTTACCGACCGTAATAAATGATCAAGTCATCAAGGTAGTGAGTCACTCGGCAACCGTTGCTGAAATTCAATTCTGTTGTTTCTGTAAATTAATACGATCGTAGCGGAGGTCAGTTATTAATTTAGTAGTTGCAGATGTGAGATCATTGTTTGTTTTATCAGTAATTCAGGGTCGAAATCTTACAAACAATCCATAGTCGACTCGTGACTTATAAAAAATACGGAAATATCCGAATTTTTTTTATTTTTATTTTATGAGTTTTGGGGTCTCTATATGGTCACCTTTCACCCCCTTAAAGCATTGCATATTTATCCGGAACACCCTAATATAACAGATATAAAGAACATTATGTGAAATAAATATTTAACAATAATAAATATACCAAATATAAATGTAGCAAATATTAATCGATATCAAAAAAAGTTCATAAATATATAATCCAAATAACACTAAGTCTATGTGCAAATTCGTACTATGAAATTCGTGCACAAAAACACGCAATTGGATAAGGCAATGAACACTATGGATTGTCACTACTCGGTAACATCGTTGAGTGAGAACTCAACGGTAACATACAGAGGCGATGAATAGAACGTTTCACCACGTTTCCATTAGAAAGCCGTAATGACGCCGCACGGAGAATCTTATCAGCTCCTCGATGGAGTTCTACAACGCGTCCAAGACGCCACTGCAGTGGAGGTAAATTATCTTCATAAAGAAGGACGATGGAATTTATTTGTAGTAGATCTGGTAAATGCTTGTACTACTTATGTCGCTTTTGAAGCTCTGGAACGACTTCTCTGCTCCAACGCTTCCAAAAATGTTGAGATAATTGGTGAGCACGTTGGTACGTAGAAAGACGGTGCTGAAGGTTTCAATTAGGTCACTTTCAGGAACGGAAAATAAAGGGCGTCCTATGGATACCGTGAATTAATTTAATTAGATCAATTAATTTAATTCGCGCATGCATATGAGAAATGATATATGTAAATGAGAGATGAGATATGTAAATAATACAGTGAATTAATTTAATTTAATTTAATTAAATCAATTAATTTAATTCGCGCATGCATATGAGAAATGATATATGTAAATGAGAGAGGAGATATGTAAATGATACCGTGAATTAATTTAATTAGATCAATTAATTTAATTCGCGCATGCATATGAGAAATGATATATGTAAATGAGAGAGGAGATATGTAAATGATACCGTGAATTAATTTAATTAGATCAATTAATTTAATTCGCGCATTTAATTAGACCACGCCTCATTTGAATATTAATTAGATCGCGGGTCATTTGCATAAAAAGGGTGGGGGTCATCTCAACTGCCCCAATACGTACTCACAATGCAGTAGTTCTCTGTGATATTTAATAATTAAAAGTTCAGTGAATTTATTTGGAAGTAATAAAGGAAACTTCTTATCATAACAAAATTCTGAATTGGTTAATCTACCCCCAACACGAAGGCAACCTTGATTATCAATGAATGGATTCAGGGCTTGAATACGAGATTTTCTAATATTTTGTTTATTTTTAACGGCCTTTATCTCTTCCTTAAAGCAATCCTGTTGGCATAATTTTGTTAAAAATGTTAAGGAATTTCTTAACTCAGTAATATTTAACTGTCCTGTAAAGTGGGAAAAATGTTTTTTGCAATTGTTACTGAACCTCAATATATATGCAATAACTCGTTGAAGTTTAGTCAGCGACGAGTATTTATTGAACAGTTCATCACCAAGTTTGATATCCGCTGTAATGTTCGACAAAGTAATATTTTTTATTTCTGTGGGTTCGTTCAAAACAATCGGAACATCGTTGAGCTTCCATTTAGTTTGATCATGCAGAAGAAATTCTGAACCTTTAAGCCATATGACATTATTTCTCAAATCAGTAATATCAGATCCACGAGAGATCAAATCCGCGGGATTCTCTGAACTACTAATGTGATGCCAATATTTGGTATTGGTTAAATCTTGAATCGTTGCAATTCTATTTGCTACAAAGACCTTGTATTTATTTGGATACGAATTAATCCAGTTTAAAACGACTTGAGAATCTGTCCAATAAAAGACTTCATAGAATTTGATTTTAAAAATGTTAATGACTTTATCATATAACTTTGCTAACATTACTGCAGCGCAAAGCTCCAATCTAGGAATAATGATGGTGCGCAAAGGGGCGACTTTAGATTTCGAAACGAGTAAATTAACAACGATGCGATTATCAGAAGTACAACAACGTACATAAAAGCAACAACCGTAAGCAAAAGAACTACTGTCGCAAAACCCATGCAACTGGATTGAGATTGATACAACAGGAATAACGCAACGAGGGACCTTGAAACTACTCAATTCAGAAAGTTGGCATCTAAAAGTAGACCATTCTTTTTGAAGTTCAGGGGATACGGGATCGTCCCAGCCGAAGTGGGATTGCCACAGTCTCTGCATTAATAATTTCCCTTTTGTAATCAGAGGTGAAAAGATTCCCAAAGGATCAAAAACCTTGGCTATAGTAGATAAAATTTTCCTTTTAGTGAACAAAAAATCCTCATCTGATAGATCGATTTTGCAAAATAAAAAATCACCATTCGATTCCCAATGAAGACCCAAAGTTTTAGAATCGGAGCGTTCACCAATGGGAACTGTGGCAAATTCAGTGTCATTAGCAGTAGATGAATCATTAAGATCGATCTTGTTAGAGATAAACTTACGTATAATAAAACCTGCAGAAGCAAGTATTGATAATATCTCGCTCTTAGTCTTTAGAACCTGTTCAGAACAGAGTCGGCACAGAAAAGAAGATCATCCATATAAAAATCATTCGCGATGAAATCGGAATCTTCGGGAAACGAATCTTTATTTATCTCTGAAAGATAAAGCAAGCATCTCGTAGCCAAGTAGCTAGCAGAAGCCGCACCATATGTTACGGTATTGAGACGAAAAATTTTAAGTGGTTTTTGGGAATCTTCCCTCCAAAGAATGTGCTGGAATTTTCTCTCAGCAGGATTAATATTGATCATACGATACATTTTAGCGATATCTCCGCAAAGAGCTACTTTATGAGTGCGAAAACGCAGCGAAATATCTAACAAATTGTCCTGAACTTGAGGACCAACTATCTGAATATCATTAACGGAAATATTTGAAGAAGATTTTGCGCTGACATCAAAGACCACCCGTGACTTTGTAGTAAGAGAAGAACTCTTGATGACGGCATGATGAGGGAAAAACTGCGGAGGAATATCTGCAATATCTACCAAACCATTGTATGTGGAAACAGAGCAGCAATTATTGGGATATGAGCTTTCAATTTCTGAAATTTTAGTCATATGGCCTATCTGTTCATACTCGAACATGAATTCGGAATATTGACGAAGTAACTCAGGATTCTTATGCAGACGCTTTTCTAAATGAAGAAAGCGAGTTTTAGCAATCTGCATGGATTCGCCTAAAAGGGATAACTTCGAATTGAAAGGTATGGAAACAGTAAGGCGACCTGTCTCATCACGTTGAATCCTATCAACGAAATGCTTCTCGCAGAAGCTTTCTCCTGGAGAAAGTAAAGATAATTTAGAAATGGGCTTAGAATTATCTAATTCCCAAAATCTAGTCAAGAACCGATGAAGTTCTATATCAGATTCGTTTCTTTAAATCGCGGAATGGCAGCTAACAGCGTTCAAGTAAGAAATACTTGAATCTGAGGGTGCGATACGATAAATTGGCAAATCTCCTGAAATTACCCAACCTAATAGGGTTTTCTGTAAAGTGGGCATTGTAGAACCCAAAGAGATTTTTTGAGGAAGCATCAACTTGAAAAGGTTGATGCACCGATTAGAACATCTATGTTACTTGATGTATTAAATGAGTTATCCGCTAAGCAAACGTTAATAGGAATATTAAGAATATTTTTGTGAAAAGAGACCCTAGGTAACTTTTCTGTAATCCGAGGGATGACTAGACAAGTTATTTTAGATTCATACCTGCCTGTCATGGAACAAATCTTTAGCTTTGTATACTTGGAACAAGGAATACTTGGAATGTGGAACAATTAACACCTTTAAGAGTCAAATTTACAAAAGAGTAACGTAAATTTAATTTATGACACAGGTCTTCAGTAATAAGGTTATTTTGAGAACCACTATCAAGAAGGGCTCTAATTGTGAGACATTTTTCACCATTAATTGCTTTAATTTGAGCTGTAGACAATAGCACCTCTGAAGAACCAGAAATGTTGCAAACAGATTCGCTTGAAGTTTCAGAAGTGTTTGGTCTCGTCTGAGACTGAGGAATCGAATCATTATTCGAGGATGAATTGCTAGATGATTCATGATTGTTATCCATGATCTTTTGAATGGAGTTATTGGAATTAGTATTAGTCTGCAGGCAAAGTAGATGGTTATGTCTCTTTTCACAAAACTTACAGTTTAAAATGAAAACACATTTCGACTTTATCATGTGTAAGGCAAACGGTACAAAATTTTAAAGATCTCACTTTATTAAAACGCATTCTAGTGGACATATCTAAAAACTTATGCAGTTATTGAGGAAATGCTCGCCTTGGCACAGAACACAGGTACGTGTGGTCTGGGATAAAGTGTAGGTATCTTTGAAATTCGATTTTTTATTAAACCCTTTAGTTTGATTTAAATTATTTGAAGTAAGCTTGGTAATATTACTAATGTCATCAATGACATTACAACGATTTGACAAAAATTGTAAAATTTCATCAACTGTTGGAATCCTTTTAGGAAAACTTCGGTTTTGTTTTTAACAACGTAAGCAACAACGGCATCTTTGTATTCTTTTTCAGACAAGTTTTCGTTGGAGACTGCTCTTAAGTGTTTAATCAAATTATCATAAAACTCACGCAAGACGGAATCTTTCGTAAGTTTAGTAGATTCAAATAAAGAGTCAAAATGACTAAAAATAAGTAGTTTTCGATTATCGTATCGTTCTTTTAGCAATTCGATAGCTAAATCGTAATTCGATTCGGTAGACTTTAACTGGTCAACAATTTGACTAGCGGAACCTTTTAAACAGTTTTTGAGATATAGAAACTTTTCAGTTTGAGATAAATCATGGTTAGAACCAACCAAAGCTTGAAAGGTTTCTGAAAAGCTTCTAAAATTCTGATAGGAACCATCATAGTGTGGTAAAGAAATAGTAGGTAATTTTACGTTATCACGGGGTTTTCGTGAACTATTACTATTTATGCTTTCAGATGATCTACTAAACTGCTTAGACTTTAAAGTATTTTGGTTAGCTAATATTTCTTCAGTGGTAGCCGAGAGAAGCACGTATTTGCTCTGAAATTGACGAAGAGAGGGAAATTCATCGACTTCAATATTACTTCAATATTCTTCTGAAATTAACATATATTCACCCAAAAGAGGTTTAAAAAGATCAAATTCTATTTGAATTTGTTTAATATTTAAGCTAGGAATACTGACTTCGTCTTTAATTGAATGTATAACCTCTTCAAAATGTTCATATTGGGAGATAAGACGTCTTGCTTTGGCTAATAGCAGTTTAGTTTCTCTTTTTGGGGGCATTTTACACTGTGCTGAGCAGAACCAATTATTGTTTAAAAAAATTTATTAAATCTAAACTTAGCAAAGCACAATTGCAATACTATACATAAACAGAACAAGATTGAAGATTAGTTAGTAGTGCAAAATCATAAAATGCACATCTAGCAATAATAACGTTATCAAAAAGGAAATATAGGTACGTCCCAAGAAACACATAGTGATCTATAGACCATCTATCTACCATCTACCTCATCTAAATTCCATCTACATCTACTATCGTACATCTAATAGATGTAGTTTAGACACAGTAATTTATTCTGTCTATAACGCTATATCTTTTAGACATGTAATAGACATTATCTATAATTTTAAAAAAGGTATTATTATGCTTTAAATTAACCTGATAAAAGTTTAGCCTCTTGCTTAAAAATAGTTTGTTAGGGAAAATAATGTTAATTTTCAATGAAAAAAATTTTGTTTAATGTTATCTGAAATGCGTCTAATTGATGTAACTTTTTGACCGAAAATACATGCTAAAATATATACCATCTATTTACAATCTAACTTAGATGAATCGGAACTGAGTCTATTGTCTTACATTTAATAGATGTAGTTTAAACATACTATTTAATTGTGTCTATAAGGCAATATATTTTAGACATGTATTAGACATTATCTAAAATTTTTAAAAATGTTTTATTATGCTTAAAAATAACCTGGTAAAAAGTTTACCTGCATGCTTAAAAATAGTTTGTTAGGGATAATAATGTTCATTTTTCATAAAAATTTTTTTTTAATGTTATCTGAAATGCGTCTAATTGATGTAACTTTTTGACCGAAAACACATGCTAAAATATATACCATCTATTTACAATCTAATTTAGATGAATCCGGACTGAGTCTATTGTCTTACATTTAATAGATGTAGTTTAAACATGCTACTTTATTGGTCTATAAAGCTATATATTTTAAACATGTATTAGACATTATCTAGAATTTTCAAAAATTTGTTAATTATGCTTAAAATTAACCTGATAAAAAGTCTACCCTTGCTTAAAAATGGTTCCATAAATAATGATAATCTTTATTTTTCAATTTTATTTTTTTATTGTTATCTAAAGTAAGAATTTTGACACTCCAATCGCCTCCAGTAAAAATAACAGAAATAATATTTCTGTGAGCGGAAGTCTTTTCAAACTTTAATTATCATACATGCACCAAACATTTTCAATTAACCTTGCCTGAGGGACGTTTGGAGATTAGTATTTTTCCTGGAAAAGATCAGGGTTTTCCGACCCCGGCTCCTCGGCATTTGCCTATCGGTACCTGTTTGTATTTTTACTTGTATTCATATTGAAATAACAATAACATTCTAATAATAAACATAATCAGAAAGGACATCTCCTTTCTCAATAAACCCCCAATATTGCAACCCTGCACCCACGTGATGGCCATGCGGCCTGTTCGTGAACTTTGGATGTTGGCAGGGGGTAGTTATTGTTGAATTACCGTTATTGTTCGGTACTCAGTTCGTTTGTAGAACTACCAGAAGAAGTATCTCTGCTGCTTTGGGTATCTAGTTTTTGCATTTATAATATAACAGCAAAAAGTTATTGTTCTAAACTTGCTTGTATATTTGAGATTGTAAAAAATTCTTATTTTATACTCTAATAAGAAATATTTAATTTACAGAAAAACAGACTGGCTATAATAGGAGGTGGAACCGTGAGACGACACCCCAACGACACCAAAAAAATCAAACATAATTTGCTGTATTTTATAAGTATTGAGTGCTGTTAAGATTCCATTTGACTTTTTTAATAAAAATTATACAGATTATTGTACGTATTATCTTTAACATGATGTCTGATATACCGTCTATGCAAATGCAAAGAACAATGGTAAAAAGCTCTTGATTTTGGTAACAGAGAGGTCAACGCACAAATTATACATCATTTTGTTTGTCTTGATGTGAGGATTCTAATGGTATCAAGGACAGACTCCCGAGGGAACAAAAGTTATTAACACATTTGTAGGTTTACACGAAAAGGAACCTCACGGAAGTAATCCATAGGACTTCTTTTCCCATCACATCTTTTAAATGGTGCAATATCAAGTATCAAATGTATTAAATTAATTAAAATAATATGCTGATTCTAGTAAAATAAAAGTTTACAAATTGTTTATTTTACCAGAATCAGCATAATGAGCCATATGAATAAAATGTAGCAAATACTTTTGTGCTTTTACTACTGTTAATAAAAGATAACAGATATGATTTTTAATTAATAAGAATAAGAAAGATGCATAGTAAAAGCATCTATGTGCTATATTTTATACACATGACGTATTATTTTGATTAACTTGATACTGGATATCGGCCATTTAAAAGATGTGATGGGAAAAGGAATCCTATGGCTTACTTCCGTAAGGTCCCTTTTTGTGTAAACCCACAAACGTTTTAATAGCTTCCGTTCCCTCGGGAGCCTGTTCTTGATTTTGGTACCATTAGAATCCACACATCAAGACGAACAAAATGATGTATAATTTGTCCGTTGGCCTCTCCGCTACCAAAATCAGCAGATTTTTACCATTGTTCTTTGTAGTCTATTAGAACATCTAAAAAAACTATAAGTTAGACGTCGGATATTCCGTCTACGCAAATGCAAATTTGTAGTCTATTAGAACATCTAAAAATAGTATAAGTTAGACGTCGGATATTCCGTCTACGCAAATGCAAATTTGTAGTCTATTAGAACATCAAAAAATAGTATAACTTAGACGTCAGATATTCCGTCTACGCAAATGCAAATTTGTAGTCTATTACAATATCTAAAAGTAGTATAGCTTAGACATCAGATACAGGTCCTAAGCAGCTGCAGATTTGCAGTCTTATTAGAACATCTAAAAATAGTATAACTTAGACGTCGTATATACAATCTAAGTTGCGGACATTTAGTGGTCTACAATGCATCTAGAAAATACAGTCGATAGACATATATGCTAGATGTTAAGTAAATGTTTATTAGATGACACTGTGTTCCTTGGGGTATAGTAAAAACCAGATAAGAATAATAGATGGCGCTTCGATCCAAGTTACATCAAGGTCCGTAGATGCAAAGCATCAAAGCTTGCTTTGCATCTACGGACCTTGAGTTACATTAGTTACATTAGCGTTTCTCTATATTCAGAGTTGAGACATGTGGACCCAAAAATCAAAACCACCTGATTTTTATGAACTTCTCTTTCAAATGTTTACGTCATTTGAAACTTCAAAATTGACAAAGTAATTTGTAACAAGGTTAACACTTGGGCGGTGTTAGGGTTACACTTATTTATTAATTCTTTTAGACGAAATAAAACACAGGTTTTTATCTAAGAATTATTTATTTGACTCTACTAGTTTAGAATTTAACGTAAGAGCATTCGTAAACTCTCGTGTTACCGGAGTAAAATGAAAGAAGAGAACTTCGAATATACAATTTCAATATTTATGAACGCAAGTAGATACTCAGAGTTGATTTTCGGAAAGTATAGAAATTACAGAAAACTCTTATTGTATTCTTTCAGCTAAGTTTCTCATCGCAACACTTTTGCTGCCATATCTTCTTTGTTCTTTAATTTCTTTTCTAATTTGATGTTGCATTTTAGCACTGAAAATTCTCAGCCTGTACGTAACATAACAATTTATCAGCTTCTCCTTAATGTTGTGGCAATTTGGGAATGTAATCTTCATCACTTCTTCATGGTTCTTTATTTCTCTTTTCAAAAATTTTGAAACGTTTTTAATGATATTGTTGCTCCTAATTTCGTATGATTTTTTAAAATTAACAAACATTTGCTCCATTATTATAAAAACCTTATAGGTTTTTTCGTTAACGTAGTTTAAACATTGCTCTTTATATTCTTTCAACCTTACAAACTTGGTAAAGCTCTTGTTAATCATAATTTTAGAACCAACAGCTAAAACACATTGTTCACAAACACGTTGTTTCTTGATTCTGTTAAATATGTAACCAGCAGAATTATATAAAATGTTTTCTTCGCTAGTGCTAAGTTCTATTTTATCACAATTCCAATTTTCATCCAAAAGTATTCCAAATTCATTTTTATTCTTGAAACAATCATTAGTGTTTGTAACATTCAAAAAACCGTGAATTTGCTCTCTATCGTCCTCATCATAACTGCTTTCCGAAATTGTATTATGTAAATATTGAGCCACGCACAAAATTTTTAAATTTTGTTTGAACTGGAATGGAGATGGTACTGGTTGCCTTTGTCTTAGCTGAGAAAAAGCATTCTCTAAACAATCCTGTGTAAGTCTTCCCGTGAGAAGAAATTTGTGGCCTTTCTTATTTAAAAATTCATCTTGAAGATTCAAAATCGAAGTGGTTGTTAAAATGACTCCTGTCTGAATCGGCTTCCAGGCAGCTTGACCATTTTTTGAACTTGAGGGTTAATGCTGTGGAGACTGTTTCATTTGACCATGGTACAAAACGGCTGTTTTTTCGTTTAAGGGCTGCTAGTTGGTATTCATTAAATACAGACTTTAACACACGGTTTTTCTTCTTTTCAATCAAGTCTTTTGCTTAAAATTTTGTTATTTTTCCTCAATACATTAATTTGTCTTTTAAGTCGTGAAATGGTAATTTTGTATTTTTGAAAAGTTAATTTAGGTTCGTTTGGACTGTAGAAAGAAGTTTCTGGCTCATTGTGTATAATTTCGGTACAGTTGTCTTCTAAATTAAAATTGAATAATGTTGGAACGGCATCATATCGAAGTCTATTTCGTGAAACTCCATCCTTCTTCAAAAACTGATTATCTGTAAAATGTGTGCTACATACGCGGGACTCTTTATTATCCTGTGTAATTTTGGTATTCAAAAGCCAAGATTCTTTTAATTTTGAATTTTTGGGAAACCGGTGAAACGACAAGCCTTGTCCGGATCTGTTTTTGCATTTAAAGACTGAGCACCCAGGCATGATGACAACTGATGTCAACAATTTATTAAACGCCAAACACCCATCAAACTCTAATCAAATCAGATATTCCATGAAAATTGGGTCCAACCAATCAAAACGTAACCCCTGTATGTCTCAACTCTGAATATAGAGAAACGCTAAGTTACATTTACACACCTAAAATTAAAAAAACAGCGGGAAATTTGAAATATAATATTGTTTAGTTTTCAAAATATTTACTGAAAAATATATAAACTTTATTTCTGTGATTTTGTACAAGATGACGTGTACCTTATGAATAATTTATAAATAGAATTAATAAATAATGCACACTATTATGACACTATAATGTCACTATGATTCGAAAAACCTTAAAAGTTATTTTATATTGGCCGAATATCAACATCTTCGTCTGATTCGTTGGGTTGAAACTTTCCTTCCGATCCTAAATTTATAATATTTTTTCTATAATATCCTCTACTACTTTGTTTAAATCCCACCTTCGTTTTTCTTCATTAATTATGTGGTATACCTATGCAATCTTTACATCGTACTGTAGTAACAGTAGAAATCCCATGATTAGGAGGATTTGTTCACGCCAGTAAGTGAATATATTGTATGTATTATTAGCTGCCATGTAATACTACATTATATTTCATGTGTGCCCATATCAACTCGATTGGATTTCCAACTTTGCCACTTTTCACCATTTTATCAATTTTGACCATTAGGAATTACTTTTCCTCTTGGATTTTTGAAGGATTGTCGTTCAGCCATAATTAAAATTGGGTACATACTAATAGTATATTAAGTATCAAGAACAGTAAGGACAGTTTACCGATCGACGACAATGTTTGGCGACTGAGCGAAGCGAAGTCGCCAATATTGGAGGAGATCGGTAAACTCCTTACTGTTCGAGATGCTTATACTATTTTTTGTACGATCACTATGAATACAAAGGTATTAACTAAGGAAAGATCCCGAAGATGGTAAAAAAATAGATTTAAGATAATTTATTTTTGCCCTGTATATCCACCAAATATTAAGTAGGTTTTGTCGTTACCATGGATACGTTTGTAATTTTATTTTTGGATGTCACGATATTTTTGTCGTTACCATGGATACGTTTGTAATTACTATTATTTTTTAATGTTACGATATTTGTCAAATTTGTGAGAAGGAGTTAATCTGAAAACGAATATAATTCGGATATTGAAAATGCCTAAGCAAATTTAAATAAAAAACATACATTTTTTTAATAGTCCAATAATTTAGAAAATAATGATTTTTTCGCGATCGCGAAAGAAACATCTAAAGATCATGCATGTATTCTATAAATTACATATAATTTACTTACCGTTCTGTTTTTGACAGAACTGAACGGTAAGTAATTACTTACCGACGCGTTTTTGCTTAGCAACCAGTAAATATAACCTATTGTTCTAAAACCAAGTATGGTAAACAATTCGAAATAGCATGGTCGTACAAAAAATATTATTACCTTTATTTAAACGGCAATTAAGACACACTAATAAGAATAGCGCCGGTAAGTTATAAAAGAACTATTGTTTTAATAAAAGGATTAAAAATTATAAATAACTTGAGAAAAACTCGAACTAAACCATAACCTCGAAAATTGTCAGTATTGATATCTTAGACATAGATGCAGCAAAACTTTGTACATTAATTAATGAGCATTTTGTTACGTTAATTATGAATGTACTTTAATTATAGTTTCTTTTTACACACACAATAAGTTATATTTTCTTAGTTGAACGAAGGTAAGCCCTAACGTTTATTGTAGAACTGAAACGGCGCTTTACACATAATTTATGTACAAATTTACTTTTTTAAGTTGTGTGAACGTGCCTCGTATTTTAGCCAATCAACGCGAAGGTCAAGCTTGCCCTATACCTTCCTTCGCTTTATTCTTAGCTGAATTCTACTATAGTAAATAGGTGTTTATATTTTATAAAGATTCTAGTAAAAGTCAAGAATGTCAAAATACCTTATGACGTATTCAATAATAAAGTAAATATTACCCGAAAAAGTAATCATTGCATTGATGCAGGGGAGAAACCTCACTCTACGTAGGACTCATTTCCATGCATAGGGTACTGGATATACGTGGCAGTTGGTAGTATACTAGTAATGACCATACCATCCGTTTTCAGGGGCTAATTAATTATCTCAGGTATAAGATCAGGTACAGGAGTCAAATGTGAGACACTGCAAAGTAAGTATCAAAAGTAAATCCGGCCGAAGGTGCCAAACATATGGACAACGCCAAATGTGGGCAAAAAGCTTCGAAGGACCAATCAACATAAAAATAGTTGTATTTCCATGTGCTGGAGTATGTAAGAATAATTAATGCAGACAGCGAAATAGATTTAAATAATTTGGAGGCCAGAATTTAATAGAAGTATCTATTGTTAAATACACAAATAAGTCTAAGTCGACAAATTTGACTCTATGTTTGTGCAGACACTGCACTTATCGCTGGCTCGGTGGTCTTGAACGTTGCTGCTCGATGTCGGACTATTTCTAACAAGGTTACCGCTGGAACCTGCCTTTATAGGTACTGTTTCTTGGGCGTGGGTTTGTTTGTTGCTTCTGCCCTTGCTTCGACTTTCATACGATTTCCAGGAACATCCGTGGGCGCCAGTAGAAATGCATAGCGTACGTGACTTGTTAAACGTGGCTATATTTAGATTGTGCTCAATGTCAACAAGACCTTGGCACTCTAGAACTGACTTAACAGTTACATTAAATGAAATATTCTTCACAACAAATTGCAGTATCTTCGACTGCATAAAATATTTATAGGTAGTTTAAGTAAAGTGACTTAATCTAATAGAAATTAGAGCTATATGTAACTCCCCCTTTCTTAAGTGTAAGCCATTGGAATACAATTACCAGGGCGAACACCTTCACATATTAAGTTTAATTTATTTTATAGTACATGGTATAAATTATTAAGAGTAATTTTAACATTTTCCTTCAAATTTCTGACTATTGGGCGGAGTTTTTAATTTTCTTAAATAATTTCCTCATAATGATAACAATGATATTGATATAGATCAAAACCTACAATGTATAAATGCAACTGTTTACATAGTATAGTTTAATTTAATATTTTCGAAATTTTGTGTGTCTAAGTGGCTGAATTGTTTTACAATGAACTTCAACCGTTGTTTATTTTGAACCTTATTAATAAATAAGTACCAGTTAAAGTTTCTACAATACATGATATATACAATTAAAAATAATTTTTTTTTTACGGCGAAAACATATTCGCTTCACATTGATCTATTAGATTTTCACTGCCTGAAACAGAAAACACATTAGCTGGCTGCACTGGATATTTTCGGACAACCATGTTACCGTGAGCATCTTTCTACATAAGGTAAGGATATGAGGACAAAATAATTGCATTATTTGAATTTGGTCCTAGTATGACATTAAGTAGTTTCCTTTAACAATGGAAATTCCAATATGACAGAGAGATTTGTGCCGTTGTGGACTAATTGGAAATTTTGTTGCTTTTCGTAGTTCAAAATCTGTAACTGAACGAAATACCTTATTGGGGTACAAAGAATTTTTTGCTTTATGTATACCTTTTGCAGTCTAGATTTATAAGATTGACATCAACTAATTGTCTTTCGCTACCCGATTGCTTGACAGAATTTCGTCACGAATTAAGTTAGTGATATAGGTATGTTTATGAAAATTTGCGTCCTCTGTGAAGTTTTTGAGCCGATAGTGTAGTATGTGCAAATTAATTTGTGTAACTTGTGGCAAATTAACGTATGTGGGGTGCAAGGTTAAATGGAGTTTCAAATCTAATCTAAAAGCATAAGTGTAAATAAGTTTTTGATTCTACCACTACCTTGATTAATGAGTAAAATACCGTATTTGTTCTCTAAACTAAGTTTGGAAATGTACTAAGGACTACTAATAATAATGATACAATAATATTAAGTTGGAGGAGCTTTATCTGGTTGCTCATCCTCTTGGAATTTTCTGATTTTTAAATTCCGCTTATGCACTTTCTTCCCGCTGTCGGTTACTACGATTTGGTTTTTATTTGAAACCAGAGTAATGGGTTTAAACTTTTGTTTAGTTTTCATTCGTGGTTTGAGATGTTCATAGCCCCGAACATTGGTTACAATGGGGGTTTGTTCATTAGTAGCTTTAGCTTTTTGTTTTTCGAGCAAGTGGGTCTTTCGTATAACTTCATTATCTTTGATTTTTGAATATAAGTTGATCATGGTATTTTGTTGGCTAGTTATATATGAGCTTTTTAATTCTGAAAGGGGATTTCTTTCAAATAGCTCAACATTTTGTTGAATGTGTCCAAATATTATATCTCGTGGTTTATAGTTCGTACTAGAATGGATTGTATCGTTGTATGCTATCACGATTAATGGGTATTTAGTTATGATCCTTGCCATTTGTTCTTGTTTTTTGATTATTCTAAAATGTTCAATCAAGGTACTGTGTGCTCTTTCGACGTAACTATTACCTGTTGAGGATCTGGGATTAGTAAAGTGGTATGCAATCCTATATAATTGACAAAATTCTTTAAAGTTAATAGTGTCGAATTGGTTATCAGCAATAAACTTTGTAGGTATAGGAAATTGGGATAAAAATTGGGTTAATTTGGATATTATCTCGGTTGAATTTTGACTCTCTAATGGATACATTACCAAATATCTTGAAAATTGGTCAAGTAACGTAAGAAAGATTTGGTTATCGATAAAAAATATGTCAATGTTAACCACTTCAAAAGGTTTAGAGCTAGTTTCGGTTAATTCTGGTACAATTTGAATTGGTGCTCTTTCATATTTCGCTTTGTGACACACTTCACATTGATTTACAAACCTATTAATTTGTTCGACCATCTTGGGAAAATAATAACGTTTCGAGATAGCTTTTAGCATTTCATTAATTCCACGATGATTGGTTTTTCCGATATGATATGCCTTGATAATTTGAAATTGTTCTTCTTCTTGGGCAATATCCTCTAAAATTTGCGGATAAAATATCAGCTTGAGTTGTCGAAATAGATTTGCGACTCGGGAGAGTTCTTCATTGATATCAGTGGGACTATAAATTCGGATAACGTTATTTATGTTTTGTTCTCTTATAAGTTGAAGTAGGCTTTCTTCTTTCTTGTTAATATGTAGATGGTAAGTTCTCCTTTGATGATTTCTAAAAATCATTTCTGTAGAAATTAATGTGCATAGTTCCGATTGTATTTTAAAACGAACAACGATTTGTTTAGTAAATTTATTAATTGGTTCTTCTGCAAGTTGATAATTTGCACCTATGTCTGATTCTTGGGAATGTATTGTAACCAAAGAAGTGTTATCATCGTTATGATTGGTCTCGAAATTGTTTACGTTGTGTTTCTCGGCTTGACATTCCTTTAATTGATGCAAGTCCTCATTTGTAATTCTGCTTAATCCATCTGCATTTGTGTTGGCCTTTCCTTTTTTATAAATTAAATTATAGGTATATTCTTCTAATTTCAATCTCCATCGTATGAGCCGTGAATTTGGTAGTTTCATTTTAAATAACCAAATTAATGGTTGATGATCGGTAATTATATTAAAACACCGGCCAAATATGTATGGTCGAAAATGATTTACACTCCAAACAATCGATAGACATTCTTTCTCTATTGTTGAATAATTGGTTTCAGCTTGATTCAATGTCCTACTAGCAAAAGCTATAGGTTTATCGCTTCCTATCGGTCCTTGACTTAAGACCGCTCCAATTGCGTAATTTGAGGCGTCTGCCGTAATGTTAAATGATTTTGAAAAATCAGGGTATTGCAATACTGGTTCGTTAGTGATGCTTTGTTTCAATGTTTCGAAACTTTGAATGAACGATGGGGTATGTTCTACTTTATTTCCTTTTTTCAAGCACCTTGTTAGAGGTTTGGCAATCCTGGCGTAATTATGAATAAACTTTCTGTAATAACCTGTAATTCCCAAAAAACTTTTGATTTGTTTCGGAGTAGAAGGTAATTTAAAATTTTGAATGACTTCAATTTTTGAAGGATCAGGTTTAATTCCATTTCCTGAAACTACATGACCTAAGAATTTTGTTTCCTTTCGCACTTACTTTCGTACTTTAAAATTGGCTTCCTTTAAACGTTTTAAGACCTTTCGGAGATTTTCGAGATGTTCTTGTAGTCCACTACCAAAAATAATAATATCATCCATATATACAAGACATGAGTTTCCGATCACATCTTTCAATACATTATCCATAACTCTTTGAAAAGTGCTGGGCGCATTTTTTAAACCGAAGGGCATTCGTAAATATTCATAATGACCTCCTTCGACAGTAAAGGCAGTTTTAGGAATACTGTTTGGTTCGACCTCTATTTGAAAAAAGCCGCTACGAAGGTCCAACGTTGTAAATAAAGTTGATTTTTCCAATTTATCTAGAATTTCTTCTATGTTAGGAAGTGGATATTTATCATCTATTGTGTGTTCATTGACCTTTCCATAGTCTGTGGCCATTCTCCACTTGCGAACATTACTAGCATCTAATTTTTTGGGAACTATCCAAATAGGGGAGGAATAAGGTGAGTCAGATGGTCTAATAATCCCATCCTCGTCGCCGAATAGATTTAAATAATTTGGAGGCCAGAATTTAATAGAAGTATTTATTGTTAAATACACAAATAAGTCTAAGTCGACAAATTTGACTCTACGTTTGTGCAGACACTGCACTTATCGCTGGCTCGGTGGTCTTGAACGTTGCTGCTCGATGTCGGACTATTTCTAACAAGGTTACCGCTGGAACCTGCCTTTATAGGTACTGTTTCTTGGGCGTGGGTTTGTTTGTTGCTTCTGCCCTTGCTTCGACTTTCATACGATTTTCAGGAACATCCGTGGGCGCCAGTAGAAATGCATAGCGTACGTGACTTGATAAACGTGGCTATATTTAGATTGTGCTCAATGTCAACAAGACCTTGGCACTCTAGAAGTGACTTAACAGTTACATTAAATGAAACATTCTTCACAACAAATTGCAGTATCTTCGACTGCATAAAATATTTATAGGTAGTTTAAGTAAAGTGACTTAATCTAATAGAAATTAGAGCTATATGTAACTAGCGTAATGATCGTTATAAACTTGCATTAATAACTTTTACAAAGTATCCATAAAAAAAGAATAAAAAAAATTATTGACGTAACTAACGTCAATTTAAATATATAATAACAAAAACCAAAACTCTACGGCTACTTAGCTTGAGCCTTAACAACATGAAAGGAATGAAAAAGAGAATCCCTTTATAGTTATTTATGTATTAAGGGCATAAAGAAGCTTTTATGGCCAGAAGCGTTATTTCTAGGAAAAGGCTGTAGGGCCATAAAAGCAAGTTATGCCCGCTATACATACACTATTTTATGCACAGATTAAGTTTTTACGTCAAATCTATTATTATGTAAAAATATAATTAAAGGAGTACGTTCTTGTACATCAAGCCGCTGTGCGTATATTTATGTGCTTATACGAAGTACGTTACTATAGTTACTAAATATTTAATTTCAGCTTATTTTCATTGGTGATAAGTTTACAAAATTATATTAAGAACCAATCAAGTTCTACAAAAAACTTCTGACACTTAATTGACGTTTCGTTATTGCCCGTCTGACCATAAAGAGGCTCTTGGGCCATAAAGAGACGGTTATGTTTAGATGAGTGTAGCAATAATAGTCTAATTATAATGTATCTGTGTCCCCCTGTGTAAACCCTGGTCGGTTATTAACGACATTGACCAGTTTACCCCATTAACCGTACATATACTTACAATAAAAAAATTATAATATCGTCTTAAATTTATGTGTAGGTATTTTACATTTATTAAAACTAATAAAAACGAAAATGTTAATTGCTATGATAATATTTTTCAATGCTATTGTAATGAAAATTGTAGATTATTAAAAGATTTATAAACAAAAATTATTTCATCAATGTTTGATTATACTGCTTTATCACAAACTGCGAAAATGTTTTACACAAGTTGATTTTATTCTTATGTTATCTTTACTAATTATTAATGTACTGTTTCGACTTTCAATAGAAGTTTATTTAAACAATAATAATTTATTAAACGAGGTTAAAGATAAAGGCGGTTAAGATGAATGAGTTTTGAAAAATAAATGTAACGATAGTTCTATGCGTTTTAGATTTTTTAAAAGTAAGTATATCTTCATAATACAAGAATTCACAATAGCATTCGATGATTTAAAATGCGTTGGTAATTCTTTAATATTTATTTGTTATTACTTTAAAAAATTAAAATAAGTAAGTAACAATAGTTGCTATGCTAATCTGTTTATTATTTATTATGAAATTAAAGAGAAATTACTTATTGTTCTCTAATACACTGATTTAACTGAATACATTGCCTAATGTAACCTAGATAGATGTTACGATATGTTTTTGTTGCAGTTTCAATACAAACAAATTGTTTGGTGTTGTTAAGAAAATAGCTGGTATAGAAAAATTATCATGTTGCTGTAGGTTGGCCTTGGTGGCTCATTTGCTTAGAGCCCCGCTCCAGAAAGTATAAAAGTCGAATGTACAAAATTAATTAATAATTAATATTTAATTATTCATATTTAGTTTTAAAAAGTATTAAAAAATTTGTTATACAGCACATTCTCTATATTGTTTTAGAATTTGTGTTAGGAAATGCTTTGCTTCAGAAAGCATCAGTTCCAAATCTAGTGCGAATTCTGTTTACAAAAATTTAGACATTTTTTAAATTGGTGGAACTCAAACATCAATCAGGTACACTTTTCAAATTTAAGAGGTAAGGTATTATAAATTGCATTTACATATTTATTTAATTGCTAAATTTAATTATTTTGTTACAATTTACTAATTGAAAGCTACTCTCGCTTTGCATTTTATCTTATTAATCTAATAATACCATAAAGATTGTACTACTATTTTCGTTAATAATTTCTCTTTAAGAATCCATAAAAATCTTAAAAATAAATTCAAAATAAATTATTAGTTATTGCAATGTCAATTTTATCATGATGTTTGTAATTCGACCAGTGTTAACTAATTACTAAAACTTTCCTTTCTTTTAATAATCGTCTTGCCGTTACATGGCAGACGTTCAGCATCATTAAGCATTTACGACCCTTAAAAGTTATGTATAAAATAGGAACGTTTCACATGTTTCAGACCAAACATTAGTAAGCGTGAATTAAAAATAACCAATTGTAGAAATATAAAGGGCTTATTCATTCTCGTATCCCTACAGATAAGTAGTTTATTTAAGTGTATTTAGTTACTGTTTAAATTATGGCAGAACCAAACACGCCTGTTGAATGAACGGAACTTTTCAAATCAACCATTTTTAAAAAGTACACTTATACCGCGAGTGCAATTTTGCCAATGGCTATTGAAACGCAAACAGGAAAATCCCCAGTTTGCACAAAATGTTTTACTCGTAAACGGTAAGTTTTACTCATTTTGTTAAAATGACATTCGTAAAATGAAAAACAGGCAATGTTTTCATCACAATTAGGTCAACGAACGTATGTTACATTTTATTTACCGACCTTAATAAATGATCAAGTCATCAAGATAGTGAGTCACTCGGCAACCGCTGCTGAAATTCAATTCTGTTGTTTCTGTAAATTGATACGTACGTAGCGGAGGTCAGTTACTATTGTTTGCTTCATCAGTAATTCAGGGTCAACATCTTACAAACAATCCATAGTCGACTCGTGACTTGTAAAAAATACGGAAAATCCGAATTTTTTTTATTTATTATTTTTATTTTATGAGTTTTGGGGTCTCTATATGGTCACCTTTCACCCCCTTAAAGCATTTCATATTTACCCGGAACACCCTGTATTACAATGAGAGATTTGAATATTTAAGAAAGAACTTAGAAAATATTTCTAAGTCGGTATGTATAAAGGAATTACTATCCCTTACGAAATAACAGTACTTGTAACTTTTTACAATAATTGCCAATGTTTCATTAATCATTAATAAATAGTCTCCATTTTACTAAAAGGTTTCAATCATGCTGTTTGTTATGATGCTTTCAGCTTTGTTAGATTTTTATTGCAGTTATTAGGAAACCCCATTCTGCGTAGGTAGGGATCATGGTAAAACTTAAAAAAAGCCAACTTCTTAAGGGGTGGTATTTAGTTGTTTCTAACAGTTAAGATATAATAAGGTGCAAAAACACAATGTTGCATCATCAACAACAATGCATGGAGTAATACGAACAATACCGGTAAATATTTCTTGCAGTGCCTACAATAACGGCTTTTAACTTTTTAAGTTAGATTGAGTTGGATTTGGTTTTTGTATCAAAATAACCAGGAAGCTTTAGCTCTTTCTTCGATATAAATTTTAAAGCGGGCATATGCAAGCGTTTTTTTATAAGCAAAATTTGAATTTTAGCAAAATAAAAGCTATTACAATTTAGAATTTTTAAAAATAAAAACTACAACACATTTTCATGTTTTTTAAGTTGTGTAGCTACAAATAGTATGTCTCTTTTTCATTTTTAATTTTGGTTTCAATAAATTCCATACAATAAAAGTAATTTAATTTTAAATCTAAGCCTGGAAATGTCGAGAAATTGTTAGTTCAAAGTAGTGACAACTTTAACCATCAAAGTCTTCATCAATAACAAAGATTTTTAAATTTTTCCACCGGTTCTAGATGCCCTGAACATTTTATAATCAAACGCCAATATGTTTTTTATTCTTTACACAAGTTGGATTTTTACCTCTTGGCGCGGTTTTTGTTAAGGCTCGCCCCACAGCGAGCCATACAAGATCAAATACCGCGTTTGCCCAAGGAAAAAGTATGTTTAAAAACATTTGGACAATTATAAGAATTGCCGGTATCACATTTCATTTTGTCTATGGATTTATTAATCTGTGTATTGATGTGTAATGGAGTTGACAAAAAAAGAAATAAAATGCTTAGATTCGTATAACACTTATAATACATTACCATAACACTATTGCATTAGGACAAGTTTTTTCGCTGAAACGTAACATTGACCTTTATTTTGAAAACTAAATAGGAGTATACTAAATAACACGTATGCGTTATTTATCAGGTCAATCTGCCTTTTGTTCGAGCAGGTATACTCACTATGTTTAATAGTTTCATTGTCATTACAAAATCAGCAACGATTTTTATTCAAATATTGTAATATGTACATTTCTGTCATTGAAAAAATCTTGGAAAGTAAGCTATTTCTCAATTATTTAAAACAAGTTTTATCCGATTTAAGTTTAGGTGTTTATAAATGTATTTAATACTAAAAATATCTTTTTTATTTAACGTTAGTTTTATTTTTATTTTTCCGTATTTTATATAATTTATAATTACGTGTAAATAATTAATTTTCAATTTTAAAGTAAAACTTTACTTAAAACTTTGTTTTTCGATGGACGGTGCTGGTTGGAATTATGACAGTTTACAGAAAATTTCTTTTAAAATTTATAATTACTTTATATTTTAATTATTTAAATCTAATTATCGTGAATAGAATAGTATAAATGTTTCGTTGGTAAAGTTTACAAGTCTCGTGATATTGTTTGACCTCGACGTACCGTCTCGGTCAAACAATATCGCTTGGCTTGTGTCTTTTACCAACTCAACATGTAATATACTGTTAATTATTTTTAAATAAAACTAACCATTAAATAATTAATGCTAAATTAATAAATCAAAGTATCAATTCTTTTCAAAACACCATACAGCCAAATAAATAATTACAATGACGAACCACATTTATTTAAAACACGATGAAGTAAATGATGGCGAATAAAATTAAAAGACGGTAGGATTTTATTCATTAAACTAAACATACACAAATTCAGACTACCCTAACTATATTTACTCAATATCTTTTACCCAATAAACATTTACATAAAACAGAATTTGTTGTTGTAATAAGGCTACTCTAAACAGCCTTGGTAGTGTAATGTCTAGAGTGATAGACTTTCACTCAAGCGGCCCGAGGTCGATTCCCGGTGCCCGCAGATCTGGTTAAGGTTTTCTGCAGTTTTCCTTAGCTGTGACACAAATGTGGGAATTGCGCTGTTCCATCTGTAAGCCGGCTGCAGCCGCACTTAGGGCCTACGTAATAATAATAATCGCCCCCTCCCTCTCGCAGAAGCTTATAGCTTCTGGGGCCTGGTTTCCAGGCTATGGGTTGTAGCAATTATTATGCTGCTGGGCTACTGCTGTTTACAAACATCTGTTTTTAATGTTTACAAATTTAAAAAGAAGCTCATTTCTAAAGGAAGCTTCTCTCCAGTAATAAGTAGATCCTAATAAAATGCACAGTTGTTACTCTTATTAAAATACCCACAAATAAATAAACTTTTTCAAACAACATAAACGAGATTGCCCTTTGTTAGAAATTTGCACTTTATTATTGGTAATTTTTATTCTACAGATAATTTAAGCAAATATTTTTATTTCCTGAATAACTGTTAATTGTAATTATCCCTTGTGCTAGGTACAGTCATTAGCAAATGTCTTGTCCCGTGTAAGGACGTTGCTGCTTTAAGAATCGAAATACCACTTATACTGTGTACGAAAGAGACCGAATTTAACAGAGATGGACAACTACCTGGGCAAGATATTTAAATTCTTTAAAACTTGTTTTGAAAACACGCTTGTAAAAACTCTTGTTACTCATTCTATTCAAAATTTCTTTGACACACTTTATAAAATAGTCCTTTTAAATAGAAGCATCTACTAGTTAAACAAAGTTATATAGCGTGTTTATGTTTCATTCTTTACCTTTAATAAAAAATAACTAAACGAAAATAATAATGAAAACAATAATCAAAAAATAGAGGCTTAGGAGTATTTTAGATAATTAAATAATCGCAGAAATTAATGTAAGTGATAAACAAAAATAAAGTAATAATATAGGCATTTATTTATGTAAATACGTTAAAATTTTAAAAAGTTATTAAATATTCAGCTGTTGTAATAAAAATACTACAAGCTAAGAAAAAACTAGAAACATAGATAGTCAGTACTAAAACAAAACAGTCACAAAACAAAAATTAAGCAACACCCTTGACAAAGGATAGAACCTTAGATCATATATATCATTAATATCATTTATATTTTTTCTAATTTATATCCTTTTTCTAAAATTAAGAACTATTATTATTATGCATGAAAAAACTAGGTTATGTTTGTATGAAATCTTTTTTTTTTTTCTTTTTTTTTTTTTTTTTACGGCATCAACAGTTTAGGTTATTAGCCGTATTTGTACATTAAGGAGATCTATAATTACTTGTGTCGAGTTACACAATACACTTATAGAACACACAGATAATACATATCATATAACACGTAGTACATTTTAGAACCTTGAAACGAGAAACAAAAAACTATATAAACAAAATATTTATAATAAAATGACTAGAAAACGAACATTAAACTACTAGCAATTGTATAAATAAAATATGTGTATAAATATAAAAATATAACTGTATAAATGTGTATATAAATAAATATACAGTATAAATAATAAATAAATAAATAAATAAATAAATAGATAAATAAATAAATAAATATATCAATCAAATAGATACATAGAAATAGTACGGAAAATAATTTTATATCGTGGAGAATAACCCAGTTTGTTTTAAATAATTCAATAATTTCGATGTGGCTTGTGGGTTAATCGCCAGTGCATCTGCGATATGAGGAGCCAATCCTATTTGATTCCGTATCTGGTTAAGGGACATTCCAGTATTACGTGTGAGATCGTGAGATCGACCCCACATTGGCATCTCGGTCTGTGACGTTCTGTTGTTCGTAATAACTGTCCTGTTGTTAACCTTGTATGCCCTATTCTAAGTCTCGTTAGGACTGTCTGTTCTTTCCTATCGCAATTTGCGGGATATATAATTTTTTGGACCGACGGCTTTATTAACTTTAACTTTGCCTCTGTCTCTGTCCAAACTTGCTGCCATTTACGCTCTACTTTTTCTTTAGTTATGGAACGTAAGTCGTCTGATCGAATTCGTGATTCGTCGATATTCAGATTATTTGCAGCTTCTCGTGCTATTTTATCAGCCCGTTCGTTTCCTGTGATGCCAACATGACCAGGTATCCATATCAGAACTATATGGTAGCCTTTAGCAGTTAGATCAGCTAATAAAGATTGTATTTCCCTAACAAGATCATCTTCATTATACTTATTTGAAATAGCTTCGACTGAGCTATTAGAATCTGTGCAAATAACGAACTTCTTGCTGGCCTGGCTATAGCAATATAATATGGCTATTTAATTGCTGCGAGTTCCGCCGTATAAATACTCACGTACTTAGGAAGAGACAGAGGGTATTCACTTTGGTTAACAACAAACGAGCATCCTACCCCCGTTGGGATTTTAGATCCATCGGTATATATAAACTGATATTGTTCATATTTATGTTTTAATTCCCTAAAGCATGTAAGATATTCTACCTTTAAGATTTCTTTTTTATTTGTATTTGGAATTAGGCTTAATGGTTTAGGGAACTGTGAGGGAACCCACGGGGGAATCTCAGTTATGCGCATACCAAATAAGTGATGGTGCGGCAGAGAGTATAGTGATCTAGTTTCTCTGATTCTTATTGCTGCCGGTCTAGTGATGCTTGGACGGTTCCGATATAGATCCATTAAAGTGTGATCAAGAAATATTTCGTTCACTGGATGATCTGGCTGAGTACTAATTCGAGTAGCAGAATTTAGCAACACCTTATCAAAGAAAAACTTTAATGGTAGAACACCAGCTTCGCAGCAGATTGAAAGGTAAGGACTTGTGCGGAAGCCTCCTATTGCAAGTTTTAAACCCGTATAGTGTATTCTTTCTAGGGGTGCCAACCATGACTTACGAGCCGCTGAAAATACTACTGATCCATACTGAAGCCTAGATAGCACTAATGATTGATAAATGGTAAGTAAGACTTCTCTACTACTACCCCATCTAATATTTGCTAAAGCCCGAATTATGTTTAAAGACTTTTGCATCTGGTCTGTAGGTATGAAATATGGTTTTTCCAGTTGAGTTTAGCATCAAATGTTACTCCTAAAAAGCGTATTGACTCTGCTACTCGAATTCTAACTTGGTTTAAATTAACATTGGGGATTAAGTTGCATGATCTGAGACGACAAAAATGTACACATACAGTTTTAGTGGTTGAAAATGTGAAACCTAAATTTTTAGCTTTTTCAGATAATTGATCGATAGCTAGTTGCAGATCGTTTGTTTCATCATTGGGATGGGAAGACATAAAAAGGCAAAGATCATCGACATACATGATCTTGTTCACTGATGGTGTGTCAATTTCTAGCAGTTTATTAATTGCTATGAGAAACAAGGTGACGCTCAAGGTAGATCCCTGAGGAACTCCATTTTGAGTTGTTCCCATCGATGAAAAGGTGTTACCTAATCGAACTTGTAACATTCGATTTGCAAGAAAGCTAACTATGAAAAAGGCTAATTCGCCTCTGATACCCCATTCATGAATAGTTTTCATAATATTATATCTCCAGGTCATATCGTACGCCTTCTCAATATCAAAAAATATGGCAGTTGTATGACTTCGTTGTGCAAATGATTTTTGAATCGTATGTTCTAGCATAAGGAGACTATCTTCTGTGCTTCTGCGCCTACGAAAACCAAATTGGTAAGCAGAGAGCAAGTTCGATCTCTCGATGAACCACACCAATCTCTGATTGACCATCTTTTCCAGAACTTTCCCCATACAGCAGGTTAACGAAATGGGGCGGTAGCTTGTAGGTAGTTCGAGTTTCTTTTCAGGTTTTATTACTGGAATTACAATGGCAATTTTCCATTTTACTGGATAATACCCCTTTCTCCAAATGGTGTTATAGAGCTGCACCAGATATTCCTTGGAGTGCATTGGTAATTGACGTAACATCTCGTATGTGATTTTATCTTGGCCTGGAGCAGAGTTACCACAGGATTTAAGAGCATACTCGAATTCGTCTATAGAGAAATTTGCATTGTAGACCATATAATTGTTTGTGTGGAAGTTTAGCGGTGTTTCTTGAGTGTTTTTAATTTCCCTAAAGTCATCTGAGTAATTGTGGTCGCTGCTAACTGTTCTGAAATGCTCTAGGAATGTTTCAGCTATTTCAGATGGAATGCTGGTATAGTGGTCATTTCGCAACATTTGCTTCGGGGGACTTATTGAGATGTTACCTGAAATATTTTTAATTTTGCGCCATACTTCTCCAATAGGGGTTTCATTATTCATCGTTGACACATAATTTTCCCAAGATTCACGCTTGCTAGCAACAATTAGCCTCCTTACCTGTGCACGACTTCTCTTAAATTGGATACAATTCTCCATTGTAGGGTGGCGTTTAAACGTATTGTATGCCTTTTTCTTTCTTTTTATACTTTCAGCGATCTCCTCATTCCACCACGGCACCATTCGTCTTCTATAATTTCCAGATACTAGAGGAATGCTGGCATTTGCTGCGTTATTTATGTTTACAGTGATATCATCTACACATTTATCTATATCGTCTTGAATTGTCAAAGGTCTTATAGTTGAGGAGAATTTTACCCAATCTGCTCGTTTTATATTCCAGCGTGGATAATATCCAAAATTGCTAGGTATAGCAGTGTTCATTTGAAGACGAATGGGTATATGATCAGTAAAAACTTCGTCCTCTAGTGTGGACCAATTAATCCTTGTACTGATGACAGGCGAACAAAGAGTTAGATCTATTGCTGAGAACGAGTTTGATCTAGAGTTTATATATGTAGGTTCACCTGTATTTAATAATATTAAGTTTTCTTCCTCTATTAATTGTTCTATCAATCGTCCGCGTGCATCAAGATTTTCAGATCCCCACATGGGATTATGGGAGTTAAAATCGTCTATTAATATAAAAGGTGGAGGTAATTGGTGAACTAGCTCTTGGAGATCTTCAAGACGCCATTGAAAGTCCGGTAAGTATAAATTACATATAGTTAGTTTAAAGGGGAAAGTAGAAACAATAGCTACTGCTTGCAGATTTGTTTGCAGTTGAATTTGTTTGCTTGGTACGTCGTCTTTAATATAGATGGCTACTCCACCTTTAGCTCTCCTATTTGGTGGATCACCTTTTCGGAAAATCTTATAATTCCTTAAATTGAGCATTTGTTCGGGTTTTAGATGTGTCTCTTGAAGACAAAGTATAAGCGGAGAGTGCTTAGTTAGTAATACCTTAATTTCTGGATAATGATGTTTAAGTCCGTTACAGTTATATTGTATTATATTGTGTGTGTTATAATCCATTAGAACGTTTTTGTGGTTTATAATTGACTAACTAAACACTTTTTTTTTAAGCATTAGAACTTATAATATCAGCGTCGGGTAGCTAAATAGTAACGTCAGGCTTTTATTTTTCGAGGTCTACCCTTCTTCCAGCCTTTTGTGTTTTTCTTTTTAATGGTAGTAGTTGGTGATGGTGTCACTGTGGTATCTGTTACTATGGATTCAAAACTGGTATCCATATCTACAAAAGAGACTTCGCTGGAAGGTCCGGGGGAAGGATCCCGTATTTCCTTGTCATTAGTAGGGCAAATCTTTGTAGCTTCATTAGAAGTAACATTACTTATAAGGTTTATGTTTATTGGTGGATCTGGTGGTGGGAGAAATGAAGGGGAGAAATGGAGGGAGGAGTTTATAGGGACAGGAAATTCAGAAGGAAGGGGTTTTGGAGGGGTGGTACGAAGTAGATTAGAAGTTTTAAAGTGTGCCTCAATTGCTTTAATAATTTCCGGGACAAGTATACTAACTAAGAGCTTTTGATCTATTGTAGCAGGTGGTTGTACGGGTTTAGCAGCGATACGAGCATAGGAAGCAGTTTGGCCAGTAACTATTGCGGGAGTATTCAACATTACTTCACGTCTGGCATCGAAATCGCTAATACGTTTGGTCACTTTTATTTTTTGAATTGCTACTTCTTGCTTATAAATCAAACAGTTTCTAGAATTTGCCGGGTGGTTTTCTCCACAGTTAACACAAACCACTGGGGTCTCGCAAGGGACGCCTTGTTGTATTGCCTTTCCGCATACGCAAATTTGCTCTTTACGACAATTCATCGCTGCATGACCAAATCTCTGGCACCTAAAGCAGCGCAGAGGAGCTGGTATGTAGGGGCGGACTGGAAGCGAGTAAAACGCTATCTTAACCCGCTCTGGAAGAACGGTCCCCGTGAATGTTAAAATATATGAAGAGGTATTTACTACCTCGCCCTGTCTCTTATAGGTCAGTCGTCTTATGTCTACAACATGTCTCGACTTTAATGTTTCCTCCTTGATTTCTTCTACGCTACAATTATCTAAATCTTTACAGGTTATTACCCCTTTTACAAAGTTGAGAGTTTTATGCGGAACTACTTTAATTTTCAAATTTTCTAGGGAAGTCAAGTCCAATAATCTTTTTGTTTGTTCCTTACTAGAACTTTCAACCAATAAACCCTCATTTATCTTTTTCACACTCTTGACGTCTCCTACCTGTCTTCTCAGACTGCGGGAAATTAAAAACGGGCTAACTTTGCTGAACGAACCTTCTTCTCTTGTAATCAACAGAAAATTAATCTTTGAATAACTTATAGGAAATTTCTTTGCACTACTAGTTTCCGTCTCATAGTCCGTCTCACCTAACGAATCACTTGGCTTTTTTCTCTTGCCTGGCGATTGGATACCAGGAAAGATTTCTTCATTGGAATTAACTGGTAAATGAGGGGAGAGGAAGGATAATCTCTCGTCCTCTAGGGAATGCTGGGAAGAGCAGGAAAAGGTAAAAGGTATGGGAGTAGAGCCGGGAAGCTCCGTTCGTGCAAGGGGCACTTTTGCAACGTTGTCTGTATTGTCTGTATTCATTTTGATTTTAATAATTTGTGTAAAAAGTGTGTATGTATAGAGTGTTTGTTTTTCATTCCTTTTCGTGTTCGACAGCTTAAGGAACCAGCAACAGCCAAAGGATTCCTGTGAACCCGACTCTGGTGGCCTCGACGGAGCCCCCCGCATTATACCGCAAGGTTCCCGGTCCAGGCGCCACCTGGCATTACGGCATAAGCGAGATTTTCGCAAGTTGATAGGGCAGCCAGGTCATGTTGGCTAGACCGACCCGGGCCCCTGTACTACCTTGCAGCCTGGGAGTGCACACCCCGGAGCCCAGTTTTATCCGCTGTACCCTCCAGCAGGCGAGCCCAAGGATCCCAGACTGAAACTAGTTCCCCGCGCTGTCAAACAAGGAATGAGTGTTCGTGTTGGTGACCTGCCCGTATGCAGTGTATATGTGTGTAGTGTATGTGTGTTTGGGTTAAAGTAGAAAGACTGTGTGTTTATGTGGTTGTGTTTACGGGCAGGTATGTGTGTTGGAACGAGGTGTACTGAGCTGGTACCCGTGGGGGCGCTACTCCCCAATGGCTGCCCGCTTTCAGCCACCCTGCGGGATGTATGAAATCTTTATTTTTAAGTTTTTAATTTAAACATTGATGAACCTAACTGTGGTCCTATCTATAGCCTTTATATTAATTATGCCCGTGACATAACATGTCCCTCTTTTAATTTTAAATCCGATATACAATATTTGTATTAACGTTTCTGTTCGATCGTTACTAAAATTTTCAATTCGGTGAAATGATTACACCGCAATACGTATAATTGATGTAGGTCAGGTGTTAAGCTGAATAGGATTAAATGCAAGCTCTTTAAAAATTGACACCATCAGTAAAAATGTGACATCTGTTGAATTAGCACAAGGATGCAGACGGTGCAAATTCTATTTTGGATGGTGTTGAAAGAACTTAAAATGTTCTATTAATCCGGGGGATGCCCCTGTATTCTAACAGGAAACACAGACATAAATTACATAATTTTAATACTGACTTATTTAATGATATCGTTAAATTTGATTTGTTATTCGTTAATAAACATAATTAAGTAAAGACGATAATTTAATCTATCCAACAATAGGTATTGTTATTTTTTATTTATTATTTATTTTATTGGAAGTCTAAAATCTAAATACAGTAGTACACAGTTCTATTAGTAAGACCTTTATTATTTATGTTTTGATAGAATGACCTTGAAGGATGGTGATTTGTTTACATAGTATAAAAACAATGCCTAAAAAATAAGTAAATACTGTTATACTATTTTACTAAAAACTGCAGTGTAAGGGATTTGCAAATTGTTAGGCTCTACCTTGATCGAGTGTTTACAAACATAATATGTACTCAAAATAAACGAAGTCGGCGGGGTTGTTTTCATTATTTTAGTACTAATGCAGCTTTGTCCAATTATTGGTCACAATTCTTAGGAATATTTACGGTATCTACAGTGATGATTTTATTGCTTTTCACTAGAAATCGGTACCCTTTATTACATAATATGTACTTTTTGGGAATAAATATTAATTTAAATAAAAAATAGTTGGAAATAATACAGTACAGCATGCCCAAAAAATAACACAATTGGCACGCGGTTATCAGAAACAAAAATCTAATAATCAAAACACGTAATACTACTAAGAGAATACTAACTTACGTAACTTACAGCGAATTTTCGAAAATATCTTATTTAATTTACTGTAAACAAAATTAATATGAAAATATTTTATTATTCACAGACCTGCTTGTATTACACATAATAGGGGTTAACGTACCTATTAAAAAAATATGAAGTTGTCTTACAAAGCAGAAATCACAAAACGAAAATACTGTTTTTGAAACATAATATCAAACACGAGTACGTTTCTTATTTATTTATCTGTTTTTATTCCACGAAACACTTGGCCAAAATAACGACAGGTTATTACTTTATTATGATAGCTTGCACATTCTTGAAAACAAGTAAGTAGTATTGTTTATCACCTTAAACTTTAAAATATGTCTCATGTGCATTCATACTATTAAATTTGAAAACATTAGGCTGAACTTCCATGCCGTTTTTCTGCAAAAGTATAGAAGTGCAAGAAACATGGTAGGTAGCAATTTTCTTTCCTTAATGGTTATCTAACCACTGGCAAAGTCTGACTACGTCTTAATAGGACACCCTGTATAAAAAAAAGCAATAGTCAAAAAGATTAAAATATGGTGAATTGGCGAACACATCTGTTGTAATTGCACTGCCATATTACCACGTGGTAATAATGGTTCCTAATGGTGTAATCGAGATACATTACATTTAACGGCACAAAGCCTTCTCACAAGTTTTTCCTAGATATTCCTACTAGGCTACCACAACTTCATGATTTTCAGTAATTTTCAAGCCATTGCAAAGTCTGATGTGCTCTAGATACTTTTTATTATGTAACAATGGTTATTTAATCTACTTACATCATCTATTTTAAAACCGATGTAAATTAGTGATGGGTTCTCGACACTACCCGCGTGTCGCGACACTTGAGAGTCGAAACAATATGACGTCAGAAGTGTCGACTCTTCATGATACTTTAACGACACTTTGCCTTTACATCATCCATGCGATAGTGTAAATGTAATCCAGTTGAAACGAGAAGCAGTCAAGATTCATAGCTACATAAATCATAAGCAACCTATGGATTAAAAAACAATTATATGAGTAAATTCTGTTATGGTTATATATTTATGCATTAAGTACATTAAAAGACATTAAATTATTTATACACCGTGTTCGTTCTAACATTTGCTATAGGAAATTAGTATGGGAAATCTGAAATATGCCAGATAGTTCGTTCTCGAATAAAAGTCGGTGAAATTAATAGTTGCAATCGATAGATAAGATATTCTAACGTACTGTCCAAAAATATTACCCTTAATAACAATCCCAATTCGTCAAAAATTATAAATTCATGAATTATTTGCAAAACATTAATTTAAAAGCCGAAACCTGAAAAGTTGACGTGACGCCTCCGTGGTTCAATGGCAACAGTGGCTTGCTAAACTTCACGGGCTGGTGGAATGCAAGATCGAACCCCGTTACAAGCATAACTTTTTTTTAAATTTTATTTGTCATTAATCTTTAATTTAATAACAATTTAAATAATTTGTTATTATTCTTTTATTCGAAAAACGTACAAGAAATAATACATTACAAATAAAAAATAATGATACCCAATTAATAAGGCATGAATTCAAGAATTCTCATTACGTATTTAATTCAAATTAAAATAAATAAAATGTAAAATAATTACTTGTCAATACTGAAACTTTAAATGTATTTAAATCTTCAGGATTTTGAGTGTTAATTAACTGATATTGTAAAAATTGGTTTGTGTAGTATGCAGTATGAAAAAGCATCGTCAGTTTTCATTTCTAATTTATTATTTCTTGTACGTTTTTTAATTATTTAAATTGTTATTAAATTAAAGATTAATGACAAATAAAATTTAAAAAAAAGTTTTGCTTGTAACGGGGTTCGATCTTGCATTCCACCAGCCCGTGCGGTTTAGCAAGCCACCGTTGGCATTGAACCACGGAGGCTTCACGTCAATTTTTCAGGTTTCGGCTTTTAAATTAATGTTTTGCAAATAATTCATGAATTTATAATTTTAACTAAAAAAATCTACAACAAAATAGTTTTATATGTACGTCTTATTCAATGATTGTTGGCCAGTTCAACAAATCTGCCTTTAATCTCTTTGTAAGAATGATCAAGCAACTTCGAATTAGACTCTACTAAGAGTGATACTGTTCGACACGAAGTGTCGCGACACTTCAAGTGTCACGACCACGAACAGTATCACACACTCGACACCCAACTTCCCATCACTAAATTGTAAATTGATGTATCTATTGAATTATAAATATATAAATAGTGAATATTGATGTAAAATTGATGATGTGATCAATTCTATGATTTATTGCAGTTGTTGCTCGGTTAGATCATTTGTTGGTATTTAAAAATCTAAATAGTTTTAATTTTTGATTCATGTAGTATGCCTACAATGATTCTTATCGCAGTTGAAATTGGAAATCTGTACCATAAATAAAGATTAAATATTCTGAGTGAAAGTAGACCGCCCTCATATTGCAGTTCCTATCAATATAAAATAGATGATTTAAATTATATTTTCACGCTATAACTTTTCTTATCTTATCTATCTACTTTTCTTTAATTTATTAAAGTTATCTTTAACTTTTCTGATAACGATTATATATAAATCCCTCATAAATTTATAATACATAAAATTAAAAGTAATAATCTTAGTTATCATACATGAATTACTCATAAAGAAGTGTCTAAAAAAACTGATATCATACCCATTAACAACTTTGTTTTTCCTCAGATGGTAAATTCGAAGTTCGGTTTCAACCAATGATTTTCATACTTTAAGGCATTGCCTAAAATCATACGTCATTATCATAGACACGCTTATGATATTGTAGTTGATAAAGCACATTATCTATTTTTAATACCGTTTTCAATTATTGCAATTTCAGCTACTATATTTTTTACCAACAGAAAATTTATCGGAAAGAGTTTTACAACACGTGACGCACTCTTATTACTTCAGAGGTCAATTTTTAAGACATAATTTAGTTATTTAGTATTTTTAATAATAAATAAAGAGTACCAGTGGTTTAGGCTAATTAAGATTATTTATGAAATTGTTTAATGAATAGTTAAATATTATGTATGTGGCATCAGATCTCTAGTTTTTTGATTAGAAGTTGAACAGCAAAATATATAAAAGACTAAAAATATCAAAATTCATATACTAATTATGTAGTCTAATTAGTGGTATTAGCTACAATGACTGCATTAAACAATCTATCTGCTGACCAATTGAAATAAAAGCATATTTAATAAATTTATAGAAGAGTTTAATAGATTTGTAATGATTTAATTAGGTTCACGTGACTAGCATGCAAATGTAGATAGTTACAATGTGGAGAATAACACGGAATAATTATAGACTTATGCAAATCTTGCACATATCTTTATAAACGAGTTTCAGACATAACAAAAATCATTGTGCATTGCATATTTATAAATACTGTCAATAAATCTATGATTTCTCGTATTAGTCGGTTTCCTGGAGACAAAAAAAGAGTGATTCCTCGGAATTCGCCTTTTGGGCACCGATTTTGATAATTTTTTTTAATTGTAGGTAATCGACTATATTTCAAAGTCTAAATGTTGGATTTGTCTGCTAATGCCCTGTTTAATTGTTATTTACAAAATAATATTTTTTGCATAAGGGGCTAATTAATAATTAAATAATTTCATCAAATTTTATTATAATTGTGTAAAATTAGGTACTTATAGCTTTTTGGGGTCGCAGATTACGAATTCGGTCAAAAGTGCAAAATGGTTGCTACAAGATGGCCGCCGAGTTCAGAAATTTATTATTTGAAATGGCAAATGTATAGTATTTACTAGGGGATTTTTAAAGTCGGAAATTGCGATATTATAGTTATTTACGTATTAAGATGGCAATAACAGCCAAGGGAGCTGTTTGAAGTGCGACAAAGGAAGACTTTAATGCTTCCGCGGTCAAAAAATCGTAGACGTCGTTGTCACCTTAGCCGTAAAAATTTTGAAAAAAGAGGGTCGTTAAAAAAGACCATCTGTTGAAACCTCTTTTAAAAGCCCAAATCAGCCCAAACTCTAAAATGGCGGCTACAAAATGGCCGCCGGGGTCAAAAATTTAATATTTGAAATTTCGAATGAGAAACAGTATTAGAGATTTTTAAAGTCACAAATTCCGATGTTAAGCTAAAAAACGACCTAGATGCATAGTGCCGTTTACAAAATGCCACCGAAACTAAATATGATTAAAATTCAAAATGTTTATTCTCTACGACATGTTTATTTAAGATGGATTTATATACGAGTATATATTAGTTAACAAAATTTTAAGATTGTTTCAATTATTAGTTAGAGTATTGTTTATTTAAAATTCAAATTGGTGGAAAGGAATTTAGTTTGAATAGTGTTAAAATAAATTAATATTCCATAGTTTCACCATAATTCCGTTTAATATTGAAACTTTATTCATCGTCAGATTTAAATAAACATTATTGTATTAATTATTATTTACTTGTGTTTCTTTTAAAATACTGTTAGTTTCATTATCTATACTTCTGGCAACGACAAAATCGGTTGTAAATCTAAGTAGCCATTCCCGTTGAATTCTCTGCAAACTGAAGTATAGTATAGTCCTATTTCTTAAACACACATGCTTCCACGTCCAGTTTTGCACCCGCAAAATATAATATGAAAGCTGCAGGTTCTGTCATCCTTATGGGGTAAAATATTACATTCATAATTGTTCAACCCTAGTGTTATTGTCATACTATTTTCAAGCCATAGTTGAACTTGCAGATATACCCTCTCTAAATGTTGCTGCGCCTAATCTAGTACTGGACACAAGTCTGCTAAATTTACAAAATTACAAACGATATCACCAATTGGTATTGCTGACACGCAGGGTGCGAGTCGGGGTGAGTCAGGGTGAAACACGTTTTGTCAAAATTCTGTGGGGTGTAATAGTTTCTGAATGTTGTATATAAATATTTAGTATTAAAGTGTTAAGAAAATATTCTATGCAAAAGTTTCGCGTTGTATATTGATAGTTAAAATGTTAGTGTAAAACTTTCTCCGTATAGTAAACTATAGCTTCCCTAGTCTCGAGATAATCATTATACCATTTTTTAATTTTACCGGCCATTTTGCGGCCGGCACTTTGCATCTAGGTCATTTTTTAGCTTTTCGCCATACTATGTTGTTATAGGATGAATAACGTTTTAACGACCCGCTTTTACGACCGCGGAAGCATTATAGCTTTAAACAGCTCCCTTGGCTGTTATAGCTATCTTAACAGATCTTAATACGTAAATGACCATAACATCGCAATTTGCGACTCTAAAAACTACCCTAGTACTATTTTTCATTTGCCATTTCAAATAATAAATGTCTGACCTCGGTGGCCATTTTGTAGCCGCCATTTTGCACTTTTAACCGATTTAGTAATCTACGACCTCAGAAAGCTATAAGTACCTAATTTATTCAATTATAACAAAAAGTTGCTGAAATTATTTAATTATTAATTAGCCCCTTATGAAAAAGATAATAATTTGTTAATAACAATTAAACAGGGCATTAGCGGACAAATCCAACATTTAGACTTTGAAATATAGTCGATTACCTACAATTAAAAAAAATCATCAAAATCGGTGCCCAAAAGGCGAATTCCGAGGAATTTTTCTCTAGGAAACCGACTATATCTCTGGTCATAGATACCTGTTGTTGTTATAGTAGAGTTTTATTAGGCTGAAATCGTTCATTCCGTTTGGCACACCTTGTCAAAACTTCCAATCTAGCTGATATTGTAATCTATCCCTAAGTTAAGCAGAAAATAGTTTAGTAAAAAAAGGGTGAAATTGAATTTTTATGTTATTTGTTTCAGGACATCACTCGCTATGTTGTGACAAAACTACGAATGGTTACATTGATATTTATGTTGTTTAAAAAAAACATTTTAGATATGCATTTATATTGTATCTTACGGGAACTCCGAGTCGGGAAGTCGATTTTCTCGAAACAGCACTTTTAAGGTTTAACAATAGTGTATTATGTTACAAGTGCAGAAAGGTACAAATTTGTCACGAGTGTGAAATTGGCGTTTTTGCGTTACACACTATACTTTATCTGCGACCACAAAAAAAGTAATAAAACACCAAAAGCTAAGGAAAATATTTAATCTAGAATTTATACTCACATTCATATTTTTTACGTGAAATATTTGGCAGTAAATTAAGAGATGTAATGTAAGCATCTTCCACTATGTTTGGAGGTGTACATTCCATTTTCTCATCATCGGATTCACTCATGATAAATCTAAAATTTAAAAAACAACAAAAGTAAATACCAGCGCAAAAAAAGTAAATATTAAATTTTTAAAGATAATAGTAATAAAATACTAAGTACTAACGTATTAACGTATGTATCTTACTTTTAAAATTATGATTTTAAAATATAAAACAAAATAGGGCTATCACCAATATATTAGTTAAACAAGACGTGCCATCTTTTTCTGTCACCTACATCTGCATAGCGCTATCTTTTATCTAACCCCTTTTCTGCGAAATGTAAATATATTCTGGCATGCATTGCAGGTATTGTGGGTGTCAAGGAAAGACAGCTTTAAGTGGACACATCGCGCTTGCACTTGTGAATTATATGAATGAAATGCTGCAAATTATAAAAGTTCTCATTGTTTTTATTGTAATTTAGCAATAACGAACATTATTAATAGATATTAACGATTATATAATGTTAAAAATTATGCAACTTTACGTTAATTTAACAACAATTTTATAATAACCTTATATAGAAATAATAAATAAATTATGATAAGTCGCCTCAATAGGTTAACCGATAGGGACCTCGCTTAGCAAGTGAACGGCCCAGGGTTTGATTCGCCGCCGGAGTGATATGTATTCAAGATATAATTTAATGTAAAACATTTATAACTTTTAAACCTTTATCAAAAATTTATAACTTTTATATTTTATATAATGAATAATAATAAGAATATTCCATGTGCTGCATTGCTGACTACTGATCGTGCGATATAATTTCCCATGGTCATTTCCGTTCAGTTTAGAGATTGTGAGCAATGAGTCATTTTCATGGTTACTCTTATTAGACTGTGTAAATGTGTAATTTTCAATCAAAATGTGGTCCATCAATCTCCAGGTTATGGAAAAAACTGTACGGATTGACTAGGGGTAAGATGCTACAAATGGCGGATTGATTATGTGCAATAGTATCATCAAAACGAGGGAAACTGTTCCTCAATACTAAAAGAGATAGATTAAGAAGACGGAAGTCGAAAGTCTTTAACAAAAATGATATAAAGCTAATCGCATTACATTTCTATTAGACTATTTTTTGATATTGTGTTTTTAACCACTCATTAGTTATTTGAGCGTTGTGATCTACTACATATAGGTATTAGAAAAAATAACTGAACTGCTTGCATGTAGTATATTTAGAATGATCTCATCATGAAATGCAAATCCTCATGTTTAAAATTTTAGTCAGTTTTTTCTTTTATTTTAATTACTTTACCTTTACACTGATAATTCTTTTCAGTTATGTAAAAACAAAGCTACTAATTTAAATAAATACGCTCCACGGTGCGGCATTTTGTTTGAGCTTTTCAGAAATTTACAAATATTTCTTTTATGAAATCCTAAATCTAATTGTTTACTTTTCAGGTTTTACTTACAATGGTTCATGAGCAAGCTTTGTCGTGGATCCCACATACTAAAAGTCTGCTTTTCCTTTTTACCCCTTTCTGTGGTAATTACGTTTTAAAATCAAGCACTTCTTTGTTTAATTCAACCATTTAAACAAGTATTTCCTAATTAAATTATTATTATTAACTAAAAAGGAAAGTATCTTTTTGTGCTTTTGATGGTTCAAAGGCGAAAGAATATATCGAAATTAGTTTATACAAGAATTTCAATTTAAATTAGAAAATTCCAAACAAAAGTAAAAAGATGAGGTTATGAAAATACAGAAAATAAAGATAAACTTTACATTACAATTATAAAATAAGTTATTTGTTTTTGCATATTACATGCGTAAATCTACAATAAACGTGTTTAATGAATAACGTTTGCGATTCATTTCATTAAATTAAATCTTATCAGTTTTAAAATTAAATTAAAATTTTCTTCTCATTTTATTGCTTCCAAAGATCATTACTTTATAATGAATACAGTTTTCTTGGTCAGGGTTGGTAGCTACAACTTAAACTTTTTATTAATTCTTACAAGAGTGGTTTGATGAGAAGGCGAAGTTTACACTACAACTGAAATAAAGCTTGGTTTAGCATTCAACTTATCGGAAAATAATATGTTAATCCGATGTGTCAATCTTTTCAGAGACGCACCCTTCTGAATGAATATCTGAAAAAGAAACTTGATATTCAACAGGTGTTACGTCGCACGAACTGCATAACGGGGGTGGAATTCATCAGGATAAGCTTCAAACAAGAACCTGAAGTAATACACCTGGCTTCCTTATCAATGTACAGGTTCTAAGTTTTCTTATGTGTGAAACATTTTCAAATGCGAAAAACATCTGAATATATGCCGAAATTCTAATTTTAAACTTCAAAGTTTCGTTTAAAAATAAATTTGTTATTCATTGCTTCTTGACGTTTACTGCCTATTCAAGATTTATTCTTGACTCGTCGCAAAACTTTCGAAAGCCCAAAGGTACTTTAATATTTATTATACTTGCTGACATATACAAGAAATATTTGAAAAAACATAAATGAACCATTCCATATGAAATCACTCATTAATTATATGATTAATTGGCCCCACCAAATCCTTTGTTAATAATAATAATTCCAGTTTAAGTTAAAAGCACGTGCGTTATTCCTAGTGATGGGTTATCGACACTACCCGCGTATCACGACACTTGAGAGTCGAAACCATTATGACGTCAGAAGTGTCGACTCTTCATGATACTTTAACGACACTTCGCCTTTACATCATGCACGCGCTAGTGTAAATGTAATCCAATTGAAACGAGAAGCAGTCAAGATTCATAGCTACATAAATCATAAGCAAACTATGGATTAAAAAACAATTATATGAGTAAATTCTGTTATGGTTATATATTTATGCATTAAGTACATTAAAAGACATTAAATTATTTATACACCGTGTTCGTTCTAACATTTGCTATAGGAAATTAGTATGGGAAATCTGAAATATGCCAAATAGTTCGTTCTCGAATAAAAGTCGGTGAAATTAATAGTTGCAATCGATAGATAAGATATTCTAACGTACTGTCCAAAAATATTACCCTTAATAACAATCCCAATTCTTCAAAAATTATAAATTCATGAATTATTTGCAAAACATTAATTTAAAAGCCGAAACCTGAAAAGTTGACGTAAAGCCTCCGCGGTTCAATGCCAACGGTGGCTTACTAAACTGCACGGGCTGGTGGAATGCAAGATCGAACCCCGTTACAAGCATAACTTTTTTTTAAATTTTATTTGTCAATAATCTTTAATTTAATAACAATTTAAATAATTTGTTATTATTCTTTTATTCGAAAAACGTACAAGAAATAATACATTACAAATAAAAAATAATGGTATTCAATTAATAAGACATGAATTCAAGAATTCTCATTACGTATTTATTTCAAATTAAAATAAATAAAATGTAAAATAAGTACTTGTCAATACTGAAACTTTAAATGTATTTAAATCTTCAGGATTTTGAGTGTTAATTAACTAATATTGTAAAAATTGGTTTTTGTAGTATGCAGTATGAAAAAGCATCTGTCAGTTTTCATTTCTAATTTATTATTTCTTGTACGTTTTTCGAATAAAAGAATAATAACAAATTATTTAAATTGTTATTAAATTAAAGATTAATGACAAATAAAATTTAAAAAAAAGTTTTGCTTGTAACGGGGTTCGATCTTGCATTCCACCAGCCCGTGCAGTTTAGCAAGCCACCGTTGGCATTGAACCACGGAGGCTTCACGTCAACTTTTCAGGTTTCGGCTTTTAAATTAATGTTTTGCAAATAATTCATGAATTTATAATTTTAACTAAAAAAATCTACAACAAAATAGTTTTATATGTACGTCTTATTCAATGATTGTTGGCCAGTTCAACAAATCTGCCTTTAATTTCTTTGTAAGAATGATCAAGCAACTTCGAATTACACTCTAATAAGAGCGATACTGTTCGACACGAAGTATCGCGACACTTCAAGTGTCACGACCACGAACGACACTCACTCGACACCCAAGTTCCCATCACTAGTTATTCCGCTTTAGTTTTGTTAACTTTCAAAATAAGTTGTTAAAAGTAGCAATAGATAGCAATAATTTATTAGGTTCAAAAGTAGATCAAACATACTAGCCTATATTGTGAGAATTATATTTGGAAATCCTTGATGAATATGTTGTACAAGAAGATCAGTAATATGCACTTGAGGGCTTTAACATGTCAAAAAGGAATTCGTCAACATTCAAAAATTTTAATTAAGTACATTTAGGAAAATAAATTAACCGATTTATGGGTTGCATAATCTCAAATTCAAAATTATTATTTTGAGTAATTTTTCTTTTGATGAATTAAAATATAGGTAATTATAATTAACATGCATACTTGAACACGTTAGGCATAAAAAGGATATCTAAAAAATTGGATTTTTTATAAAATTTAGTTAATCTAAGAAGATTTACGATTTGGGTGACGTTAATCTAATTTTTCAATTTAATAAAATTTAGGCCAATTCTAATATGTAATATAACCTAAAACAAACAAGGTGTATTGTAATCGAGTGGTATAAAAGTATTCCCTATCTTACCTTATCAATTAATAGCTAAAAAATGTGTTTCTATGATAACGAGATTCCACAGTTGCATAAGTTTCTGGTATTTCAGAATTTCAGGCTTTCAGCTAAAGTATTGTAATGCAAATTTGCGAAGCAGCTGCTTTATCACATAATTGATACGATCTTTAATGCAGGAGCTGATTTTTTATTAATGATATCAGATAAACAACATATAATTATGTTGCGCCTTTGGAACGTTCATTGAAATACTGTAATTGGTTTGAATTTTCATGTTTTTGATACCCAAGAATATGCAAATAATGTTTATTAGGATAGAATGTTTAGATTTGTGAAGATAGGAAGGTGTAAATAGTTATTTACATTACGAGATACGTAAGTAGACTTTTCTGCCAAGGAGACACTTTAACACGACCGTAAAGGTCTCTGAGGCGAAGGAAAGAGCTTACACATCGTGAATTGTATTAAATCTCCCCCCCCCAATATTTGAATAAATTGAAACTAAAATTGCGACTGAAAATTATGAGGTGGCTACATGAAAATGAGACATTCATTTTTTTGTCCTGGCCACCTGAATACTACTTTCATACCTAGCAACAAGAACCTTGCTTGTTTCACTTTCGGTTGTAGTTGTCTTATCAAAATAATAGTAATAGTAAACTTGACTTAAGTAAGGAGGAGAAGGAAAAAGGTAATTTCTAAATAATTAGTCTTATAAATAGATTTTCGAAGATAGTGTTCATCAACATTCATTTTATAAAGTTAATTTTGGTTGATCGTAAGAGTTAATTTTGGTTGTTCATATACCATTAGAATAGGAAGATAAACTTATTATCTATAAGTTTATCTAATTAATTTAAGTGTTAATTTAATTTAAGATTTATAAATAATAATAGGGTTAAGGATACTTAGAAATGTCAATAGGCTTTTGTTTTATGCAAAAATCACATCACATTCAATTGTTTCGTCAAAAAAATAGAAAAGGACAGCCATTTTTGTAACAAACTCTCTTTCAATTTATATCTTGCAGAAAGTGCACACGTCTTGTTCAGATTAATAAAAATTAAGCTTATGCTGACCTAATTTAGAAATGTCAAAGTTTTGAGGTTAGATTTCTTTGTGTTAAACATTAAAGTAGTTTAATTAAAAGTTTGAAAATAAAAGTGTTATTTAAGAAGTTCCAAAATTAAAAATATAAGTGATGATTAATTAATTTCAACGATGGAATTTTGTGAACAAGAATATTTTATGGAACAATTAACGAATAATAAATAGAATTGGAAATAAATAAATAAATAATTTTTACTCACCATTTATGAATGGGAATTGTATGGAATTGGAATTTTGTTTGTTTGGCCTTTTGAGTTGGATATATTTTTAATTTAAAAATATTTTATGAATGGATTGTTGACATATTTTTCTTCAATTCTTTGACGAGTTTAATAATAGCAGACAACTGATACCAGGGGTTTTATCAAATAAAATTAGTATTTACAAGGTACTAATTTAAAACAAATCAAAAGGAAGGAATTCCAATCCTAGTAATTAAAAATCGTGAGTTTTTCTGTAGTAATTAGTTTAATTAGTAATAAGACATTTTGATCTCAAAAAAAGGGCATAAAGGATTGTAAACAAATTATTTTCTTTACTTCATTTTTTTATAGTTAAATAAAAGCAATCTCCAAATTTATAATAGCTAATTATTTTTGGCATTAATGAAAATTAATTATCGAATTAAATAATTTTTCCTTTGCTATTTAATATAAAATTTTATTTGTCTTTTTATTTCATACAAAAGAAAACATTTCTTTGATGGTACAATTTTCGTTTTGTTTATTGTTTCATTCTTACATGTTAAGAATAAATTTGTATTGGTTTCATCTCTGAGAACTACATTTACACGCAGCTACAGGGTTCGCGGAGGGTGACGTGGTTAGCAATGCATTTCTTTGTCCACCAGAAAATGGCGAAAAATTAGGATCAAGAATCAAATCAGAGGTTGAAACATATCTTCCCAACAATGTGACATTATCGTGCAGTAACTCCGAGACACTTTCCATATCGTTAACTGAGTTTATTGAAAACAAGTTGTTCAATGAGAATTTGCCTTAGCGCATCGATTCCTGGCCTGGACAGGCAAAGAGAGAATCATTTAAAAAAATTGGATTCGAAAACGGCCCACCAGAAATTGAGACAGAGTTATTACTTGAAATACATCCCTCTGCCAATTTTTATGCAATGTTTAATAGACATTTAAAATATCTTGAAAAATTGATTATTCCCGGTTTAGAAATTAATTTTGGAAGTGAAAATACCACACACTAAGAAAAGATGGACAATGAGGAAAGGAGAACTTCTATTACAATATCTCTTGGACCATCAGCTTTCAGCACTTGATTTTCAGGCAATAACAAAATATAGTTGGTACTCTGCTGCGCTCACAGAAGAACCTGCATCATTTAAAAGTGCAAATTAATTGTGTTTTTCTTTTGAGGAATAAGATCTGTTAAATTGTGGTTGTAACAAACGCAGTAGCCAATAGCATTAGGTTCATGAAGTGTACTAGGTGTAAATTAATTATTTGATGAATCTTGTTGTTACCACACCGTTAAATTTATAATCGATGTATTAGGTAAACATCAAGGCAAGAAAAGATTACGCTGATGTACTCTGACGTGCAATTCTGTACAGCCACACTCATAAAACTCGAATCACATCCCGCAACTCCATAAGTGCAACTGCAGAGAACTGTGGACTCGACTACACGATCGGCGATCGAGTACTTCTCCTTGGTTATCAATTTGTCATCTTATGTATGTAAATATTATTTCTTTTCTTTTAATAATAATAAAAATAAGTAAAACAATTAAAATTAAATAATAGTCACAACACTTTGACAATAATTTTATTTAAATTGATTTTATAAATAAATTCTGTAAATTAAGGTTGAACAATTATACAAATTAAGGATACTATGTATAAAATGTATTGTTAGTGGAGAAATTGAAAAAAATTAAAGGAGGGTAGTGCCGCTTATAACTTCTCATGTAGTCTAGTAATATCGTAGTATTTATAATACTATTAGTGTCACATTCTTTATAAAAGCAAAATCCTGAAACTTTAAAGAGCTCTGTAACCCTTAAAGGCTTAACTCCATCAGTTTCACGTCACTGGTTGAAATTATTATGTTTGGTAAATTATTATTGATTCTTAACGAATTGTTGTGTCGTGCGAGTATAATGTATCTATACCAAGTGGTCCCCTCGCAAAAAATGGCGGTCGGGTCACACAATTCCGAAATATGCTAGTACTGTAATTATCTTGTAATCTAACCCTCATTCAATCCAAAATTCTGGTCTAGTTACTAAACGATGAGTTTTAATACACCTTAAAGGTCAGCGCTAACAATAAACGAAGATTGATTCAACAGGTGGTTAAAAGGATATTATTATACCCATAAATCGGTAATTTTGGTATTTCTTACATAAACCCAAATTTAATTATAACCTACATAATTATCCTTAACGATCTGTTATATCATAGGTTAGTTCAAACTTAAATAAGTGTCTACTTAAACTATTATTGGTTATGAGGTCAATAATAATAAATTATAAATTAAATCGGAACTTGTTGGCGCTGTTAAAATATTCTATATGATAAAATCTGATGATCAAAATAGTAAAATACAAAATAATTCAATTAAATTACATAAATAAAATTTATTGGGATAACCGTGTTACTTATTTTATTCTATCATCCTTCGTTGGCACACGATTTTAGAGCAACGCTAAAACTGCGAAGTAAAAAGTACATTTCCGCTAACTTTTAGCTCGATCTCTAATAAAGAAAGTGTCTGAAAAAGTTGTCTCATACAAGAAAACTATCGTCTAGTTAAATACTATACAGGTGTAACTAATATAACCAGAAACCTCGTAATGGGGGAGTAGCTGTTTTTTTGCTTGTTTCGTATTTTTAATGTAATGTGAAAACAATGCGCGTAATTAAAACTTAAAATGCTATTTTCTTAAAAACTCGAAAACGAAAAGGAAGGGATCAATGTTGATAATGAAAATATGTTTTAAACTATTACAACTACCCCCCCCCCACAACTACGAGGCTTCTAGTTCTATTAGTTACACCCAGTATACCATTAAGGTGACCAGATTTCTGAAATTGGAAAGCAGTACATCAAGACCATAACTGAGACTCAACAGGCGGGTCGCTGTATTAATAAGGTAATAAATAAATATAGATCTATGAAATATAATTAAACTACACACAAATCAAAAAATAAACCATAAGTTTCTTTAAAATTGAAATAACAAAATTTATTTAACACAACAAATGAACAAACAAAAAGACATTGAAATAAATAATTAAAAAAAATGAAATTTAGATACCCTGAATCAAAGAATGATCAATCCTAGTATAATATAATGCCTTTTATCTTCAGGAGTAATATATATATATATATATATATCATTTTAATTATCTTAAACACTAAAATTAAACTAATCAAATAACTTAAAATATTTAAATAATATCAATGTATTGGCGCCTTTTCAATTGCCAACTGATGTAGTAACAAAACAGAAATCCTCTTTCTTCCATATGATTTATAACTAAAATGGCTGAAATACAGAAATGACCTCTGTTCATATAAAAGTCCAAATTAAATGGTATTAATAAAAATTATTAAAGATCAGGTGTTATCTTGAGATAGGGTAAGTCTATTCAATAATTAAATTGTTAAATTCCCTTCCATAATCCAGTTTATAACGAAGGTTGATATTCTCAAAAAACATAAAAATTTTCTTTACGAAAAAGAAAAATTCACAGCACTGAATATTATTTCAATTAAAAATAAATATTATTAAAACAAACTAGTTAAATTCAAAGAACTTCAACAACTTATTGATCACTTTGACGTTTCACCAAAATATAACCTAATACTTTGACGCTTAGAATTGTTTACATTTTTTTAATTCACAACATAACTTTAAATTTTAAAATTTTGTTCTGAGCATATGTGCACTGCTTGACAAATCTAAATTTACAGAGAGTTTGTCACAAAATCACTCTCTGTTTTTATATCCTTTTGAAATCAAACGAATGTTTGTGACATTTTTGGTGGAAAACAAAAGACAATTTGGAACTAAATACTACATAACCACATAATTGTTTATAATTATTAATAATCGTTTAAACAGATTTAATGGAAAGATAGAGAAAAAACTCTATTTTTATTGATATAAAATACTTGTACTAAGACAAAATCATAAGATGGCTAGAACTTCTCAACCAAATCAATTTTAAAATGCATTCAATTAATAACTGAAAATTAAATTACTTATATAAAACCGCCTAGTTACATCCTTTTATTGCTACAAAATCCATCCTTACATCCTATTGAACATTATTTACATATTTTTAGATATCCAAACTATAAAATAACAATTGAGTTACATAATTCTCGATTACCATGGTAAAACGCAGAAATTTGTATTTTCAAACCAGAACATCATCTAGAAAAAAATCCCAACATTTACTTTTATTTCTCAGTTTACCCAAAGAACTGCTTGAGAACAACTTAATGAAATATTTCAGCCCGTAAGCTTTATAATCTTAGTAAACAACAAAATTAGAATGAAATCGTTGTAAGCCTGTAAGAAGTTTCTTATAAAATAAACCTGCAGGTCAGGTTATAAATACTGGCATACATAATCACAACCATGCACCTTGATTGTTTTAGGTCAAAACAAGCCTTGAAATGGCTTTAAATTCATATTTGTGTACAAAATTAAGTAACGACAGCACATCGTTAGCTAAACAATGAAATTTTATTAATATAGTAAGAAAATTCAACGTAAAAATGTAACCTTTTTCTACCTACTGTGTTCTAGAGTGTTTCTTTATTAAATAAAACATTTTTCTTTGGTTTCATTAAAAAAATTTAATGAAAAATTTTTAATTAACTATTATTCCTCTAGAGTAACGTTTAACTTACGTTTGTAAGTGGAGGAACATAAATTCCAAAACCTGTCAAAAATCATGACAATATGAATAAAGCATTTTTATATTTTACTAGAAAAGAAGTTTTTAACATAACAATACAACTTTGTCGATATAACTTTATATTTTACAATATAGTTTTTATTTTTTATAAACATTTTTTAATGATTTTTCAAAAGTACTATGAGTTGGTTCCATAATAATTTAGGAGAGCAAGGTAAATATAATGCTATGTTTTTATACAGGGTGATTCAAAATTGTTCGATTTTTAACGCCCCTGTATCTGGATAAGGAGGTATTCCCGGACCAAGTTAATATAAAGTTTTCTTCTTATTTTCAGGAGATGAATAGCGCCTTAAGAGGATGCGGAACGATTATTATTAAGAACCTTGTATAAAAAATAGCATGGTATTTGGATTGCTGTCCTAGATCATTATGGAACCAATAGTACCTACATCATTTTTCTTAAACATTAGAAAATTTTTCCCATCTATAATTTGGATTTACTTTCACTGCTGATAATGCTTCAATATATTAACAGCCGTACCGTACTTATAGAGAAATTACACGCGTGTAACATAATTATTAATATGTTACACACGTGTAATTTCTCTATAAGTACAGCTGTTATAGTCTATATCACTGCTCTAAAAATCATTAATTATGGAAAACACTCTTTCGATAGTGGGATTTGTGCCAGGTGCACACATTGCATTTGCAAATTCCACTAGTATTTTTTAATTTCCCAAGGGTATGTGTTGTACTTTTTTTTAAACATTTTTGAAAAGTTTTTAAATATTCCCACACACTACATATCTGTGTCGATTTTGGTATCCTTCCATTCATTAATTGTTTCTGCCGAACGGTATGCATTCATGCGTTGAACTTCATCAAAGAGTTCATTATTGTCAACTAGTGCCTCTGACCCGGGAAATGGTGCCCCAAGAATTCTTTTGTTGTCTCGAGTATCTGGAAGAATAATTTGAGACGCGGAACTTTAGATATTTATTCTCATAATTTTTTCGCCTACCTGGTCAGAAAGCGCTTTCTAAATGTCCTGTTTTGTGGGCATTTAAGGCTTCTTTGCTGCCCTTTCATGTCAAACTTTTTTCTTCCCTCTTATGTCAAATACATAACCTCTACACTACTATTAGATGAAAGCATGATTTATTTATGTTAAGTTGGAGATACTGTAAAAATTGTAATTGTTTTTTAAATTGTCATACTTTGACAACTCCTATGTAATATCCTAAAAAGTTGTTAATCAAAAAATGAAATCATTAGTTTTTAACATTAAAAACATAACTCATTCGTGAAACTTTTAACAATGGAATATGACGGAAAATATAATCTCAAACATATTTTTACTTAACCTCTAAAAATATAAAAGATATACGTCAAATTCTTCTAGGCTTCTTAGATCAGAAGTTGAATTTTCATGCTTTCGTCGTTAAATTTGTCGTTTGTTTTATTTTAAACGGTGTTTGTGACAAACTTTGTTTATAATTAAAAATATACCTATAGTTACTTAATTAATACAGTAAAAATTGTGATTTAAATAAATTGTGCAATGATAGATACCAATAACGATATTGAAAGCGATTAGTACAGCTGTACACCACCTGAGCTTCGACAACAACATTAATTCCCTCTAACATATGCCTATTTAATTTACTAATAAGTTACGTTACTTTTGATTCTTTTTACTTTCAAACAGGTAGGCGAAAAAACGTTGTATGTTACTCGGACAGAAAAGCATTTGTAGCCCTTAGTTGTCTGCTGCTCTCGCTACGCTTCGCTTCGCTAGGGCATCAAGCAACTGCCGGTTCCAAATGCTAACTTTCTGCCCTTGAGGCACAAAATACTATAACGCTTTGGGAATCCTATATGCATTTTTTTAACTTAATAAAGTTTAGTTCATTTTTAATGTTAGAAATCATCTGGAGCAGACAAAATATGTTGTATTGAAGGTGTATGCGAATGTATAGCAACTTGCCTTGTTGAAATATTATTATTGAAACATAAAATTCATGCTAACGAGATTTGTTTAGTTTGCAGTCTTATTGAATTTCAAAATCTTAAAGCTGTTTGCTAAATTGTTTTAGTTAGAATAAGTAGAATAACATTATATTTACAGAATTTATATACTTTTTTATGTAAAGATTAGATCTAAAATAATGGCTGGCGTGCCGGACTTTCACCCAAGCGGCCCGGGTTCGACTCCCAGCGCTGGCAGATCTGGTTAAGGTTTTCTGCCGTTTTCCTTAGCTGTAACACAAATGTGGGATTTGCGCTGTTCCATCTATAAGTCGGCTGCAGCCCCACATTGGGCCCACATAATAATAATAATCGCCCCCTCCCTCCCGCACAAGCTTATAGCTTCTGGGGCCTTGGTTTAGGTTATGGGTTGTAGTAATTATTATTATTATTATTATTATTATCATTATTATTGTTGATGGAATCACATAAAAACATGTTTGACAAACTGCACTTTTCTAACGTTAATTTGAATTATGTAATTTAGCTTGTAAATCAAAGTTTTTCGCATCTAAAAACATTAAGATAATAGTAGTAATGATTTCATGTTTAGATTTGTGGAGAAAGGAATGTGTAAAAAGGTGTTTTTATGAGATTAAGTTAATTTTTAGTATTAAGGAGATATATCGTGTCGTCAACATTAAAATTAAAGACATAATTTTATTTTTTGACGTGTATTTTTGTATTTTTTCTCGTTTGAAGTGTTGTATATCATTGAATTCAGAATTTTATTTTCTACAAGTTTATCTAATTAGTTTTTACACTAATGAGAATTTCAAAATAATAATTTTTTCAAAGAATTCATTTGTTTTGTAAAAAAGTATGAAAAGGGAATCCATTTTTAATAAATAAGTAGCAACTTAACATCAAAGGAACAAGGTGTGTTTATAGCTGCTTCTAATTTTGAAGTTTGTAAGGTTAGATTTGAACTTTGATTGTAATAAAGATATAAGGTTATGTGAAACGTCAAAATCTGATAATTTTGTTAAAGTGTTTTTTAAGTAAAAGTTGTTCATCAAATTAAATATTATTTTGATTCCACAATTAAAAATAATTATTGTAATAATAAAATTCATAAATTTTATTTAACCTGTCAATGATAAAATAGTGAAAATATAATAAGGAAATATTGAAGTTTATACTTACCTGTCTAATAAAGAAAAGATCCCTTATTAATAACTCAACAAAAATTTGGTTTTCAATTGGATTGGAAATTATATTTGAATCGATCAATTTCATCGTAGGTCGATTGATATTTAAAGATCTCAGAATAATTTTTGACGATATGATTTTGAATAGAGATGGAGAAATAAACAGAGTTTGTTAAGTAACTCGAAACTGATTAGAGATGGAATTCAAGCGGCCCCAAATATAAAAACGAAAAGTGAGTTTTTAATAAAAATTTATTTTATTTAATTTGAAGACTAAGAATTTTAAAAGACTAACTATTTATATAGTTTTTTATTTGTTTTTGCAACTAAGTTTAAAACAACTTACTGTTATTAATAATTATTAATTTAATTCTGATTTCTTTTCAAAATTTTATATTGTATCGATTTAATTCTTAATGTTTCTTTTCTTTTATGTGGTTAACAAAATTATTTGTTGTTAAAAAATAAATAAAATAAATGTGTGCTTTATTTTGTATTTTGTTATTTGTGTAATCTTATACTCAGCTTAAATTTAAATATAAGAATATTCAACATCGGTGACTCAAATCTGAGAGAGTCTCAATATAGTAGGATTGTGTTACTCACTCTAATACAATTATTTAGCCCGAGTATTATATAAGTCTTTTTAAAAGGTAAGTAAGTTGTGTGCTGTTTGTCATTTTTTTGCTTTCATATATTGTCTACATATATTTAATTGTTTTAAACTCCATAGTAATATGTATTTATTTAAAGTAGGTGTGAATATCAGAAGTAGAAATTAGATGACGGATGAAATTTTAAAGATGATGGACAGGAGGCAACTGAAGAATGAACACATTCTACATATAAACTGTATAGAATAACACATGTTTAAAGAATAGGACATGATAAAGTAAAGACAGTAGTAAAGCTGATGACAGCTCCAGTAAAAGGTTAAGCGCCCGAACTCAATTCTGCATAAACACAATTCTTCAACTAATACAATGAATAACTAAGATTTTCAATTAAATACACAATCCCGAAAATGTCATACGAGTGTTTAAATGAAAGTTTATAACAATACCTAAACTAGTTTACTCATTAATACTTTAATTAAAATGAAAGTCAATAAATGTGCGGAATATGGAACTATGAAGGACATACATAGACGAATATATAACGTGTGTAAGGTACAGGTAGTACGCAGGGGAAGTTATATTTAGTATCCAGGTTCTAATTCAAAGATGCAAAGCCGTTCATAAGCGGACAGCATTACAAATTTAAGTAGATGCGCCAGGGAAGATAAGGATTTTCGTTCATCTGGAACCAAAAAACCGTGTACGAGCAAAAAGAAAACAAGCAGGCTTGGTAAAGACGTTGCAAGATGTAAGGCAAGAAAGTGTATTGTCTTCTGTATTGTTCCATGTCTACTTTGAACACATATTCAGAGAAACCCTTTATAACGTAGAAGTTAAAACAGGAATTATACTAAACGGGGAACAGTTTTCCCATAACTAACATTTTTTGCTAATAACATTGAAGGTTTGCAACAACTAATGGACAATATGATAGAAAGAAGCAGTCACTTAGATTATGGCAATAGGACGATTCAGAAGCTATATATGTATTTTAGATTTGCACGGGGTAAATGAAAACAAATTCCTTTTACACACAATACTTAAGTTTATTGAAATAAACAAATTCCCTTCAACGCATTATACAAGTTTATTCTAACAACTCTCATACAAGAATGCCTCGTCTGCCCCTTTCTATTCACATGTTACAGTTTTCTAAAATCCTAATATCATAAATCTTAATATAATGTTCCACAAAAACTAAAACTAATTCTCGAAGAATTTGAGGGTAGCAGTGACTCGTGATGTTGGTGATCCGTGGCGTCGCTCACACGGCCAATCCTGACCTCGTAATTCGTTCTCGAATTCGACGGGCAATGCAAAACGTGGAAACCTGTAACAAATATAAACAACAGACAACGCATCCAACAGCTCAAGGTACACAAATAACTACAAGTCGTTCTTTGTGTCCTTTCTTATAAAACATCAATGCACACAGTGAAGCGTCCTGCAGGCCAACAATATAAATCATGAATAATATACTGCGAAGCGTTATGCCTTCCAACAGTATAAACCTTGAATAACATACTTCGAAGCGTTATGCATTTCAACAGTATAAAATTTTGTGATATTTGCCAGAAAGCCCAAGGCCCAAGCATCAACTCTATCTGCCAGAAAGCACAAGGACCAAGCATCAACACTATCTGCCAGAAAGCACAAAGGCCCAAGCAGCAACATCGCCAGAAAGCCCAAAGGCCCAGGCACCAACATTTCATATCTTCCAGAAAGCACAAGGCCCAAGCATCAACACTATCTGCCAGAAAGCACAAAGGCCCAAGCATCAACATTCCGTCGCACAAGTGTCATCTCTGCCAGAAAGCACAAAGGCCCAAGCATCAACATCGCCAGAAAGCCCAAAGGCCCAAGCATCAACATTGCCAGAAAGCCCAAAGGCCCAAGCATCTACCTTACGTCGTGCAAGTGTCATATCTGCCAGAAAGCACAAGGCCCAAGCATCAACACTATCTGCCAGAAAGCACAAAGGCCCAAGCAGCAACATCGCCAGAAAGCCCAAATGCCCAGGCATCAACATTTCATATCTGCCAGAAAGCACAAGGCCCAAGCATCAATACTATCTGCCAGAAAGCACAAAGGCCAAAGCAGCAACATCGCCAGAAAGCCCAAAGGCCCAGGCATCAACATTTCATATCTGCCAGAAAGCACAAGGCCCAAGGCCAAAATAACATACTGCGAAAAAGCGTCGCTCATAATTAATTCGGACAAAACACAATTAAGTTGGACAAAAGCGTCGCTCACACTGCTTTGCTGTTTCATACGTTCTTACGCTAGTTCTCTATCTTTCTCTAAACAACTAGATGTGACATTGAGAAGAGAGTCTGTAAGAGAAGCGATATCTGGAATACTATCATCACGACCCATCAATTAATAAATGGACAAAAATCCCGTTTGTTTTGTTGTATTAAAAATTGTAGTTTAAGAAGTGCGTTCGGCCATTCTGACTTAAAGTTCAGTTAGTAACGTTGTTTTTTGAGCTGTCTGAAATTGGTTTATCACAAATAATTTTTTGAGCTGTCAATGAAATTGGTCTATCACAAATAAATCATGTTATTTGGACTAGGATATTGAAATAAATTCCATCAATTGTAAAATTTGTTTGCAAATTCGGACAGCAGAGGTGTACGTGACGCTGTTGGTTACATTTAAACCATAATTTTGAGATATGAACAAATACTTTCTTTTTTGTTGTATGCGTGTATCAAATGAAGTTACCTTCGATGTTGCATATCGACCTAATCACGTTAGTAGCTCACTTACAGACTGTTTACATGAACATTAACAATATAAGAATAGTATCAATACTAGGATAATGTGCCCTACGGGCCTAAGCACTTAAGTATGATAGAAATAGCATTTATCGATTTTTTTTAAAGTAGGTCAGTATTTACATGACCTACATAAATCTCCAATCGATAGAGCACATATTAGTACCAAATAGCACTCAATAGCACTAAATAGTACGATAGAATCAGCATTTATCGATTTTTTAAAACATAACCTAATTTAAAAAAATTTTTAAAACATAACCTAATTTAAAAAATTTCGCATTATCCTCGGCAAATTACGCGTCGAATGAGCCCAAGCCCATCTCTCTAGCCCTTATAGAACGCGAGAATTGGGATCGGACACACATACAAATCTTTAACTTTAGTAGTATTGGATTGGATTAATTGAAGCAATTGCTCTTCTGATAAATTAAAATGTAATGCTTTAATAAGTGAAATCGTATTTCTAGCGTACTTACAGTATGAATCGATAGTATTACTCATAAATAAACTTGCCTTATCTAAATTTTTCGCTGAGGTTTTTCTTCGATGGGTACAGGTTTGAAATGCGGCCTTAAAACTTTCCCAGGTTTGTTGCGTTGGTGTCCATGTTAAAAACCATTCGTTGCCCAATAAGCCACCGGCACCTCGTATTAGCAACTCGTAGTCAAATCAGCTAAACATATCCAAGAGTTCCATTTTTCGCACCATTTTACTGCTCCATTATTATTAGTTTGCAGATTAAAGGTTGGCATGTTGATTGTAGGCGATGTCGCATTGGTTCCGGACGATTGGTGCTTACGTTCTTTTAAATGTTGGTATGTTGATGGTAGACGATGTCACATTAAGTCTGGACGATTGATCCTTAAGTTCTTTTAATATATCACTTAACACTTGCACTAATTGCGTCATATTATTGCCGTGGTACTTTTAGTGGTAGAATCCCACTCCTGATCCAGATTTGCACGGGGTAAATGAAAACAAATTCCCTTTTACACACAATACTTAAGTTTATTGTATGTGAAATAAACAAATTCCCTTCAACGCACAATACAAGTTTATTCTAACAACTCTCATACAAGAATGCCTCGTATGTCCCTTTCTATCCACATGTTACAGTTTTTTTAAAATCCTAATATCATAAATCTTAATATAATGTTCCACAAAAACTAAAACTAATTCTCGAAGAATTTGGGGGTAGCAGTGACCCGTGATGTTGGTGATCCGTGGCGTCGCTCACATGTATATCTCGGTACCATCATAAATGACTAATTGGACCTTTCTCTGGGAATTAAGTATAGAAAAGGCTAGAAACCTTTTCTTCAAAATTGGCTGCACTTTCAGAAATAATACCACAATAGGATATAATCCTAATGGAGGCAACAGCAAAACGATTGTATGCATTCAAAATTTGGTCGTATCACAGAATACTGATAATTTGATGGATAAAACGTATAATCAAGAGAGAAATAATTAGAAGCACCTAAAATACTAGAAATTACTATACAAGAGTAGAGAATTTCTTCGGACAATGGAAAACATAAATATATGCCACCTCTTACAGTGAATTCTGCAAAGATAAGAAAAGCGAAAAAAAAGTGTCAACGTCATCTAAAAAAGTTTTAGAACGTGATTTTACATAAAAATCGTGATAGAATTCTTCAATGTAGGTGTCAATAACGTCGAAATAGCCACAATGATAGCCAAAATCCGCAACGGATAAGCACTTGAAGAAGAGAAATTAACTGAACTAATTTTGGTTGGCATTTTTGGGTATAGACATCAGAATCCATTTGATATTGGCAATTTCCATCGTTTTATTGGAAGGTGGAAACTTCTGTATCTTGATCTGTAAATAGACAAATAGTTTGAAAATTAAATTAAGGAAATAAATACTTTTTCGTTTTCTAAATTGGTAAATCATTTTTTAATTATCTAACGGAAGTGAACTATGATAAGTTACAGTTCCTAGTTATTTAACGCTTCTAGGGGTGACTTAGAATTTTATTATTTGTTGTAAACTTCAATTTTTCTGGAAACTTTTGAAATAAACGTTAGGTATAGTGCCATTAGTAACAATTTTATTATAGTTAAATAAGTCAGCATTACATGTTTCTATTTTTTACTACTATATGGTTAATTTCTTATTAACTTAAGGTTCAAGTGTACCCAAAACACGTGTGTTGCTTTTTTCATAAATAATATAATAATGGATAACTTTGGTTTAAGATTAATACTCTAGAAATGTTAAATGCTTGTTTACCTAACTTATTTGGAAAACGATGTTTTCCGAAATTAAATTATTTCACATGTTTTACGTGAAAAATTAATATTAGAGAAACTGTACATTCAAAGTTAACCAAAGAAATACCACTTAAGTTTCATAGTATTTGAACTATTTTCCCAAAATTTTAAGAAAATCGTATGTCTACTACAGGACTAAATTTGACTTGCTTTTTGCCAAAAAACAGTTTTTTGGCAATAATTTAGATATATGATTTTCTTAAAATTTTGGGAAAATAGTTCAAATACTATGAAATTTAAGGGATATTTTTTGGTTAACTCTGAATGTACAGTTTCGCTAAAATTAATTTTTTACGTAGAAAATGTGAAATAATTTAATTAATAAACATTTTTCAAAACAAGTTAGGTAAGCATGTTTTAACATTCCAAAAGTATTAATCTAAAACCAAGATCACATCTTTATATTATTTATGAAAAAACAACGACTATTAATCACGCGGTTAAGATTTATGCACCTTTGTAACGATTTTTTTAAATTCATTAAATAGTTATTCATAATATAAGCAAATTCACTGTGATTTTGTTTAGAATTTTTGAATGTACCGTTACATTTTTTTGGGTACACTTGGGCCTTAAATTTTATATTTGTGAGGATACCAGTAGGTTCTTTCTGGTAAAAAAGTTATTGTTTAAAATTTACAAAAAACTTAGAAGTTTCAAGTTTTTATAACAATCACATAGGCTTACAATAAAGTCGGATAAATTAACGTTCATTTTTATCGGATCGCAAAATAAAAGGGATTTTCCCATACACACACACAGTGTAGGAAGAGGTTCTGAAAGATACCGTCTAGAGGTTTGATTATATTTGTGGTTGGGCTATCTCGATTTTAGATAACTAATCTAATTCTTATAGAGGTTGAACTAACATATAATAAGGCTGTATCGCGATTTTTCTAAGATCCGCCTGCAAAACAGTAACCGTTTTTGAATGGAACTCCTCTTACAGCTATAACTTTAGAGTTAGTTTTGTCAAGGTTACTAACTCTCATTTTAGACTAAAACATAACTGAAGTAACTAATAAGCCCTACTAACACAAGTACGTGGAATTATATTTTATGAAACAAGTTTGCTAACCCTAATAAGTTTAATTTAATATTTCCTAAATGCTCACTCCACGAGAAATGTCGTCAAGTGAACTTATATTACTCTAAGATCTAACGATGTAATTTTCTAATACTGTTTAATTTAATGCTACATTCTGCGGTTTTTATTTAGATAGCCAGATTGCCTCCTTAACTTAATTTCAAATTTTGTATGTTTCGCTAATATCCTGAAATAGTAAGATTTAAGAGATCCTGTTTACCTACCAATTTATAATACCTGATCTGATGAGTTATGACCTATATAATAATGTTGCTTGGAAGCATTTATCCAGAGCCTTGTAAGATTTTTTGCAGTGGCAGCAAGCTAGGGTTTTTGAGTCTCGACAACTTTTTTGTACCCGGGACTCGACCTTTTATTTTTAATTTCCGAAAACCACGGAATTCATGAAGTTCCCGGGTAGTAATCTTACATAAGATTAGACAGAAACGTATAAAAATTTCTTTAAAGTCACTTTAATAATTAATTATTTCTCCGTTCACCTTCATCCAAAAGTTCCCATTGGAGAATAGCTGTTCTTGACAAAAGGAACACAACAGGGAAATTGATTATCCTATCATAAAATAGTTTTTTTTCTGCCTTGCATTGCAAAACCTCTCCTGTTTGATATTTAAAGTTTTAAGTCAATCATAGCTTTTACAACAGATGTTTTTCTTGAACATGATGATTCAGCCGAGCAAGATTTCAATAATTCGATTTAAATTTCTAATTAATCTCTGTAGATCACTTAGCTTCCTACTTACTAGAGAAAGTACCTGGTATTGCACACACAAGTTTTATTATTTTTGGCTCATTGAGTAGTCATAAACTTTTCTGGACATACCTAGTTATCAACTTAAACTTTCCTACAACCACACTTTCTCTACATCGGAATTGGTTATTTATTCTTAACTGTCGCCTACATTCAGTATTGTTTCTGTTAAGAAAGAATTTTCTAATTTAAATGCATATTGACAATCAATATACGACTTAATTTTTCTACAAGACCTACAAACGTCGTTTTAGCGAAAATATACAGTGTTATTTTTCGCGGAATTCGAGACAATCAAAAAATTAATGAAATGTCACTTTACCGAACGTTCCAAATAAAGTCACCCTTTCTAGATTAAAATGCTAAGGATGGAACTCATTTTTCTGAATGAAAAATTATTTTCATAGTGACTGAAGTTGAAAGTTTACACTATTAGTTTAATTAATAGTACATATATTTTTTCTGGACTACCTTCGTATAGGTTTAATTATTTTCTTACTCTCTCTCAGTCTTCCTATATCTTTCTTGCGTTCGCTTCCAACAAATTTTCATTTTTAAGCAATTGCATGTTTTTATCTTTTTTTTTATCATATATTAAATTCTTTCTTTCTCAAGATGCGCTAATTACTTGAAATTATTTTCTTTCATTTTCATTCTATGGTTTTTCATTTTTACCTTGGCTTCCATTAGTTACTTACTTACTGCTTTTATTAAAATACTGTTTTTTAATAGTACCTTCAACAAATAATCTTTAAAACCTCATAATAAACCTCATTCAGCAGTACTTCAACAGAACTTGTTTAAATTAGAATGAAATTTTTGAATCATATCAGTTAATAGATAACAGACTGTAAAAGTAAACCAATTATAGGAAACACTTAAATAATACGGTTACGTTCTTTTTAAATAAAAGTAAAGATGCTGTTTAAAAGTATAATAAGAAGAGAATATTTACAATAACACAGGCTTAAAACTTAACTGATTAAATGCAAAAATTATGGAACTATTAACGAACTTAAACTAATTTATTTATATTAACTACACAAACATTTATCTATTACTATTTCACACCAAACTTCTGGTTAACTGGTTGGTCTTCACGCAGTCAGCTTTATATGTGTCCTTCAGAACGTTCTAATAGGCTCTCGAGTATTCTGTCTGGTCTTTTGTGTGTTACCTCCTCGGACGCTGTGGTCTCTTCCAGATCTCTGGTTTCGCCGCCAATCGAGTATGTTCTCCTCGTTCATTGCAATTCATAAAAATAGAATAAGAAATAAAAACAGTAGTTGTTGTTACTATGATAAAATGTATGGTTTAATTTATAAGATATCATCAAGAAAGATTGCTTTTAGTCATTTATTTTTTTATAAATAGGTTAAGTTCATATGTTATTGCTGGCAAATAAACTTTTTGTATAATTAACATTTAATAGAAATTTACAAAAAAATTACATAACGTTTACTGTCACGAACCTTACTTTGTGGAACTCCATAATTATGAAATAAATAAAGATTATTGTGAAACTTTTTATTAATCTTTATTTATTTCATAAAAATGACATAGGATACTTGTATCTTAAATTGGCTAATAAGCTTGTAAACGAATGCCGATGATAGCTGTCAAAACGAATTATAAAAAATATGAACTATATCTTAGTTACACAACTCCAAGCTATATTAACCTATGATAGAGCCCTACTGCACCAATTGGCAACTTTTCTGAATAATTCTACATTATCTACAATTTAACACATAAAGCAAAATTAAACAACAGTTTTGGCGTTTGAATGGTGTAACATAGCTGTGATTCAATATTTTTATGCCTTTAAACAACTTTAACTAGAAAAATCTTAAACAGTTCTGGTTCTAGTTCTAGTACAATAATTCAGCCAAATCTAATAAAACGTTGGACAAAATGCATAAAATAAAACATAATTTTAATTAACGAACAGGTCGTTTACATCAAGGAGAAACACTTCAAATCAATCAACTTTTAAAATCAAGTAAACTAATTCTAGCATTATACATTTTTCGATAAAACCTTTTTTAGTTAAACATATGACATTAAACTTATTAGACATATGAAATACCCAGAACTGAGTTAATTAATTAAAAACCGCATAATTCCTACTAAGGAGGACCACATATTTGAAATGAAAAACCTGTCCGCCTAAATAGCTGAAGTGCATGTATTGAATCTTTAAGCCTAACATGTTTTTATTTCAAGTCCTATATTGAAATATTAATTCAGAAAGTTTAGGTATGTTTGCATGGTAAATCGTAAACTTTCTTAGTTTGCTATACTATTCTGCTAAATTTAATGTTTTTCAAAATAAAAGCTAAACCTAAATAAAACAAAAATATTAAAACATTAGACAAACTTTAAATAACCCAGTGGATAGGGATAGGCAAAATACTTTTTACAATACAAATACAAAATACTTTTGGGTAGTATATTAAAATTTTAAATGCTAAATACAAAATATCTCGTCAAAGGGTATTCTCGGTATATTCTTGTTTCGTGCCTCGCGGTTCGTCCGTCGATGAAAATCTACCTGAAACCTTCTGGTTTCGTGTGGAAAAATGATGGCGCTTATGACTTGTTATTTCATGCGTTATTTACCTGCACATGTGTACCTGATCTTATCTGAATATCAAGTATGAAAGTAATTTTAATATTCTATACTACAGCCAATACAGAGTTAGCTAAAAAGTAAGAAAATTATTTCTTTCTCTGATACTCTCTTTTACGTAAGCATGTGTTGCAAGCTGTAATTTATTCCAAACTTTACCAAAAGACGCCCTTCAAAAATAACTTACGATTCCTACAATTTCACATATTTTAGTATTATTCGATGTCTCTCAAATTATTTTTATAAATCATATTTTATGTATGATGTAATTGATGTATATATTTTTGTAAAAACATAAAAAATCATGAGGCAATTTTGGACTTACCATCATATACCTACTATTTATATGATCAACACTTCTAATGAATAAATTCGCTAGAAAAGGTAATGTAGGATATAACTTATCTAAATCTATGGATATCATTTGTTTATCATTAGTAGCGCTAAAAAGCAAACGGAAACTTTAATCAATTTAAAAAATTGATGAACAATACAGATCTACTGGAATTGGAAAGTAGATAATACGGACTAATTAATTTTTTACTTAAATTTCCTTCAATTTAGAATTTGACTGAAAAACCAAGAATTTTTATGCATTTATATTAAATCCATAGTGTTTTCTTTATACAGAAATATCGAAAGCGTCAAATATTCCGAGTACTATTTATTGGATTTGAATTTATTCTTTTCAAAGAATTTCGTTTTAGAGGGACTAATATCTACTTCGTTATAGACCGCTAATATTACCAGCAATTTCCTTTAAAACCATAACATAATTAACCAGTTGAGAATGCGCAGAGCTAGCATTGCCATGACGAACAAAAACAACTGTATACTTAATAATCTAATTTACTCGTATTTTTCAAAACTAATGTTGACGTAACACATTAGTTGTCATAAAAACTAAAATTCTAAGTCCTAAGACTTTTCGTTAAAAACAAAAAAAAATTGTTGCTAAAATGTTTAATTTTTTTCGTAAATTTAAAAAAAATACAAAATTTTTCATTTTTGAAAAATTTACCGAAATTTTCGGTGGTCATTTTGACCACTTTCCCGAAGAGATACAAAAAAATGTTTCAACCAAAAGTTTCTTAGAATCCGATGTACTATAAGATTCAAAAAAAATTCAAAAGAGTCAACATGGAAAAAGGCGACAGACCGACAGACAGACAGACTTCACGAATTCAGAGACGAACTTTTTTTCGTCGAATATGCAATATAAAACAAGAATACATAATATACAAGATTTAAAGAAACACGGGAAAACCTTACTTCCCTTAAGTGTCCATCTGTCCATGGGTATTTTTGTAAATGGTCATAACTGTTAAAGCTGTTTGAGTGTTAACAAGTATTCCACAAGGCTGCGAAATAGAATGTGTAAAAACTTTCCTAGCCGAATTATATATCAATCAACGTGTTTTTGTGAGTAGATGAAAATCTGAAAAATTCTGACGACGGGTTTCCGGTTAAATCCCGTTATATTAAATTTAAGTATATGTTTTTTCATTGTTAGATTTTAATGATCTTGGGATCTAATTAAAGCTAAAAGCGACTTCTAAATATGCGAATAAAAATGTTTCTGAAAAAGTTGAAAAATCTTAGAACAAAGTTCTAGAACGTTTTCCTTTTTTTTAAGATGCCCACTGTAAAGAGCATATTCGTTTTAGTAAAATACCAAAAAAATGAGAAAAATCGAACTAGTTAGTTTTTGACATAAAAAGTTTTGAAAATTTCTACGAGTATGTAGCAAAAAAAGAAATTTTCAGATAGTAAAAATTTCATGTTTTGTGTGAAATTATTTGTAGAATTTTGAATTTTCGAACGAAATTGATACAAAAGTGTAAAATTTAATCTCAAATATGATTTAATTATTGATTATTGGGTAGTTTAATTATTTACAATTAAATTTTACAAGTACAATAACAATATAATTGAACTAGGATAATGTGCCCTACGGGCCTAAGCACTTAAGTATGATAGAAATAGCATTTATCGATTTTTTTTAAAGTAGGTCAGTATTTACATGACCTACATAAATCTCCAATCGATTCCCTATCGATAGAGCACATATTAGTACCAAATAGCACTCAATAGCACTAAATAGTACGATAGAATCAGCATTTATCGATTTTTTAAAACATAACCTAATTTAAAAAATTTTTTCAAAACATAACCTAATTTAAAAATTACGCGTCGAATGAGCCCAAGCCCATCTCTCTAGCCCTTATAGAACGCGAGAATTGGGCTCGGACACACATACAAATCTTTAACTTTAGTAGTATTGGATTAAATTTTTAAGCATTAAAGGAAAATTGTGATCTTCTACCTTTTCTAGAATTAGTAGATGCGTCAGCTTTCAAAAACCAACAATAACCATATAAGATTTTATCGTATCTACCTTGATAAAGTTTTTCAGCCATTTTAATATCTGGATGAAAACGTTCACCCATTTCCATAATGTGAAGCTTGTAGGATATGTTACAACCCATTGCTTCATAACTTTCAACTAATTCACGAGCAATTTCTTAATAATTTTGAGAACGTGTTTTAGCAAGGAAATTCGTACAAACGTTTTTAAATGCCATTCAAGCTCTTCTTTCAGTTGATGATAAATATTTTTCAAATTGTTGTGAATTTTCGCTTTTTAAAAGTTTACGTATTTCTGAACCATCGAGAACTTTGTTGAAGATTTATAACTGAGTAAGTCACAGAGGCATTGATAAGCTGGTCCATCAACTGATAGTTTTTTAATGAATTGTGCTAGTAGACTAATTTTAACGTGTAAAGATGGTAATAGAATATCAGTTAGATTAATTAAAGTTTGAGCGACAACAGATTTTTTACCAATAGTGAAATTTGAACGTGTTTGGATATTTTCTTGGTGATATTGAAGGTATTGATTATAATAATTATTATTACGATAGGTACCATACCAATCACAAAGAATACATAGATTTTTAATTGATGGACTACGAATACCACAAAGCATGTTAAGCACTTTTAAATCTGCAATAACTTTCCAACTGTGTGAATTGTAGTTGATTAAGTGTAATGGTGGTGAATAGAGAAGAGGGATAGATGGAAGTAAGTTACCATTGTGAAGCAGAACAATTTTAAAAGCTGACTTACTTAAATCGATAAATAAACGTCATTGATCTTGTACGTACTCATAATGTAACCAATTAAATACACTATTGGCCTGTTTCACAAAGCTTGATTAAGCTCTGGTTAACTTAATTGTGATTAAATTTGAAATCTAGAAATGTAATTGTATAAAATTCAATGTCTGTTAAATCTCAGCCAATGAAATTTCTGAATTTCGAATTTAATGACAATTAAATTAATCAGTAATAATATAACAAGACCTTGTTTTTTAATCGGATAAATTCTTTATTTCACAAAAACTTTTTGGTGATAAATTTACGAATTTGAATTGGACATTTTTGTTCTGATTAGAGCCCGACAGCGTAGCTGGAGGGCTTTAATCTTTGAACAAAAATGTCCAATTCAATGAGTAAATTTATCAAAAACAAAAAGTTTGAGTAGATAAATAAAAAAATGTATCCGATCGAAAAAAACAAGGTCGAGTTATATTTGTTGAGATTATTTCCAGAACAAAAAAAAAACAACAAACAACGACAATATCCTATTATTTATTAAAGCAATTATAAAAAGTGCAATTATTAAAAATTTGCGATGCCGATGAACTTTCTTTTATCACGGACCCTACAAGGGTGTTCTCCGATGAAGAAGCGATGTTGCTTGTACTCACATTGCAGGTAGAGCCAGAAGTAGTAGCTGTGAAATCAGTTTGACGAATTTTATTTATTATTCCTTTATGATGTTCCTCGTTGATCTGTAGATAGGGTTTAATAGAAGAAGCAGTCGAATGTCCCGTTATTTTAATAAGCTCTTGTTCTTGAACTCCTCCTGCTTTGGCAAAATGGGAAATAACACTTGATCGACTCGAATGGTTAGTAATTTTTCTTTTCTTGGTGTCTAAACCAATTCTTTCGGCGGACTTCTTTAACCATTTAGATATTTCGTTTTTGCCCACTGGGCGATTTTTGTACCATCTCCCTTGATTCGTTTGCCAAAATGGATTTGGCGTTAAAAAAATCTATCTGTTGTTATATTTTCTCCCCGTTTTTCTTTGAGTTTATTAAAAATTCGCACAGCACATCTACCTGGATTTGAGGTATTGGGAATTAGCCACTTAGAATCAGAAAGTTTTTTGTTACCTCCCTGGCATGTTTTTGTAAATACAGGATTGTATTCAACTCGTCCTGTTAATTTTCCCTCATTATTGATTTCTGGTTTGAAAAAATGTGTCAAACAGTTGGTACCTTCGCCCCCTCTCCAGGCAAGTTCATACGAAACCAAATGAAAAGATTTAAGCTGAAGACCTTCAGGTGTTCCCTCGTTACAGTCATCTACCATTCGTTCCACTTTTATCCATTGCGGAAGCACTTTGACGCCTTTTAGTTTGTTGTTTTTGTAACTGCTTTCTTTTTGCATTTCTTGCATCCCTAGCACTTTTAAACTCTATATCTTCGAAAGGATTAAAGCTTCTATTATACTTTGTAAAGTAATCTTCTTGAATAATTTTGGCCGTCATATTCCAAATCGACTTCACTGAATATTCCTTGTAATCATCCCCGTTTAATTTCCTCATGTTTACAGCCCAGTCTTCTAAAATGTTTGACAAATGCGCAACAGAAGTTTCTTCATTTAATTCATAACTTCGTGCTTTATAAAATTGTTTAAACTGAGACCAAACAGACTGTTTGGTTCTAACGGTATTGGCAGGCACAGATGTTTTAACCAATTCATGTATTTCTGTTTTGTCAGAACTTCCAAATCTCGACGAAGTCATTTTCATTAAATGATAAAATGAACTGTCAAATGTGACAACAGGAAAGAAAATTTTTTATCACTTACAACAGGAAGCGAATTTTTATCCGAGATAAACAAAAATGATTGGTTCAAAAGTCAAATTCTCATTGGACCATTGTCTGTGTTGCTATAGTGATGGAAATAATCAGAACTTAATTAAGCTTTGTGAAACCGGCCATATGAATATTTTTTAAACATGTTGTACCATTATGTTCATCAAATAAATTAAGTATTTCATGATTTGTTTTTGAAAAATATCCAACTCGACAATCAGTTGTAAGTACATTATGTTTCAACATATTAGACGCTAGTACCATTGATTGATCCTTAGTTAGACCAAGTTTTTTAACTAGTTGATTAAGTGCTGCTTGTTCATTAGGAATAAATTCTCGTGGATTACTTGAAGGATAAGTAGATATTCTACTTATCCTATTTTGTTCGGTTTTAGAATCATATTCAGATGATAATGGCGATGGTGATAATAAATTTTCCTAACTAGCTTGTTTTGGAACAGATCATGATTCGATGGTTGAAAACAAATTCAGAATAGGTTAAGTAACATAATGTTGACAATTTCTAGGGCATTGATTGATAAGAAACTTGAGAACGACAATCTTGGACTTTTTCTGCTAAGCACACAAAACAAAAATAAAAAATTTGTTTGATTCCAAATTGCAGGTGATGAATACTTTAACTATTTGGTTTTACCTGATTTCATATGATCTTTCATATTTGTAAGACACGAAGCACAAAACACATTACATGAATAGCAGTTATCAGCACCATTTTGTCTAATATTCTTTTGATAGCAACCTGAATACAACGTACGATTTGCTTCAGTTAACGGATAACTTTTAGATTTGATTAGCAATGAACACAGTACAAAGAAAACAGAATAGATTCGGTGATTTATTACACTTCGAATTGTTCATTGAAGAACGTGACTTATTATCCATTTTATCGACTATTCCCAACAATTACAAATAAGCACCAAGGGTAACAAAATCTAGATGATAATTGATTGAAAACAAAATGATAAAATGAATAACGAATCCCTTTAAGTAGGTGAAACAATTCTATGTATACCACCAAACACCAAACACGTAGATGAGATTGTAAAATACAACAAGAATCCCATAAACACCTTAAAAGATAAGTTTGATAAACTATAAGATAAACTAAAGATGAGTTTGAGATGTGCAGTAACGTCCCAAACAGATTTTAATCGATAAATAATATTTAGGGTTTATGCGGTCATTCATAAGTCATAACCAAAAAACAATTTGTGCAGTGTGTTTTTATGATTATACTATCTTGATACAATGAAAAGCGAATATCTCGAGACAAATATCTATTAAACAACCAAACAAAAAAAATGTGGAACATTTCACAGCAAATTTGCCATTTTTGAACAAAATAATGTAAATATATAAGTTCCAAAAACAATTCCATAGAAGAACATGAAATTTCTACTCTAAATCAGAAAATTTCGATTTTCTTTTCTACATAAAATTTTTCAAAAATTTTTTTCTCATAAACTACTTGTCCGATGGTATTTGGTATTTTACTAAAACGAACATGCTCTTCACAGTGTGCATCTTAAAAAAAAGGAAAACGTTCTAGAACTTTTTTCTAAGACTTTTCAAAAAATTCTAAAAATCTTAGAACCAAGTTCTAGAACTTTTTCAAAAACATTTTTATACACGCATTTAGAACTTACTCTTAGCTTTAAATAGACCCCAAGATCATTAAAATCGGACAAGCGGTTGTTGAGATATAATTTTTGAGAAAACACATACTTAAATTTAATACAACGGGATTTAACCGGAAACGCGGTTTCATCTACTATCATTATATCAGATGTTAATAGAAAAGTGAATGAAATTTTTATACCGGTACAAGATAAATTGATTATGTAACTGTATTCTGTAAAATTTGTTATTTGATAAGTTTTTAATTAATTAGTCTGTACTTTACACTTCACCACTTTAACAGACTTGTATGCTTTTTCGCTTTATCACATTTGGAATTTCCATTAAAATTTTATTTGGAATTCCCATTTAAATAGAATTAAGAGGATTAATTGTAAGGTCTAGAATAAAGTACGGATAAAATCAAGGAACATTAGCACAAAATGAAGTACCGTCAAACGGGGTGGGTCGGGACTAGGGTGGTGACTCGGGACAATCCCGCCTAATTTTAAATTTACATCTGTAATGGCGATATTAAAGAACAGTTTACGTTACAAAATTATGAGGTGTGTTCACAGATGTCGTTGCTATCGGAATAAGTAACAGACGCATTTGAAAGTTACCGGTAAGTTGCTTGAAAAAAATTATAAAAAATTACTGAAATATCGTTATTTTGAATAATGTAAGATAGTTTCATTTATCTAACACATTAATAATATTTAATTTATATACATATATTTTTTTATGGAAAGTCATAATAGTGTAGGTTGAGGTTATGTAATTACTTGGGCGCTAACACTTTTATTATTTTTTGTAGGGCCATTATTATTTTTCTTTCACTTTTCCGGGGTCATTCGGGACAATGCCTCGAGTATACAAAACACCTCTGGGTTCTAGGAAAAATCGAAATTATGATCCAGAAAATTTATCGACGGCAGTCAGACATGTAAAAAATCACAGGATGACGCTCAGGGAAGCCCAGGAAGTATACGGTATACCAAAATCCACTCTTCAGAGACATGTAAAGGGAAATTTAAGTCTGTGCGGTGGACAACGTGTCTTAACAGAAGCTGAAGAGGAGATGATTGTAGAAGTAATTACAGTTGCATCAGAATGGGGTTACCCTTTTGAAAAATTGGACTTAAGACTTTTAGTTAAAGGTTACCTAGATAGGCTCGGTCGCAGAGAACAACGTTTTCGTGATAATTTTCCAGGCGAAGACTGGTGCGAACGATTTTTGAAACGACACAAAAGAGAATTATCGGTTCGCCTTAGTGAAAATATAAAACGAGCTAGAGCTGAGATTTCACGAGAAACAATTAATGAATATTTTAACAATCTAACACTACAACTCACTGACGTGCCTCCTCAAAACGTGGTAAATTACGACGAGACAAACTTTGTCGACGATCCTGGCCGAACAAAAGTTGTGGTTAAGAGGAAATTGAAACACGCGGAAAGAATAATGGATTCCTCTAAAAGTGCAACCTCTGTTATGTTTGCGGTATCGGCATCGGGGGCAATGCTTCCGCCCATGATTGTATACAAAAGCGAGCATCTGTATGAAAACTGGACACGTAACGGACCAAAGGGTGCCAGATATGCTCGTAGTAAGTCTGGATGGTTCGACCAACAACTTTTTGAGGAATGGTTTCATTCTATAGCTTTGCCATATTTTCGGCGATTAAATGGGCCAAAAATTTTGATTGGTGATAACCTAGCAAGTCATCTGTCGTATGCTGTGGTTCAAGAATGTCAGAGGCAGAATATAAAATTTATTTTTCTTCCTCCCAACAGTACACACCTTACTCAACCATTGGATGTTGCTGTCTTTGCCCCTATTAAGAAAACATGGCGTAAAACTTTGACTTCTTGGAAGAAAAAACATAAAGGATCGTTGCCAAAAGAATTATTTCCCAGTTTATTACAGTCTGCTTTGTCAAAAATCGAAGTAAGCAATGTGCAAAATATTATATCTGGTTTTTCTGCTACTGGCATAGTGCCTTTAGACAGAAACCAAGTTCTGAAGCGTCTGCCTTTAGAGCAATCTATTGAACAGAGAAACGAAGCACTCCGTACATCAATGACGGAGATGTTTAAGGAAACTAGGAACGCTCAGAAACCAACGACATCTAAAAGAAAAAAAATTCATGTTGCAGCTGGTGCGAGCGTAACAGAAATAAGTTTCAGGGAAAATGTAGAAGATGTAGATGTAGAAGATGAGCACGCTGACATTGTTGAAGACGAAGATGCTGACATTGTTGAACATGAGGAAGAATCAACAGAGCAAGAACCAAGAGATAAAGAGACTGAACATGTGAACATAGAAAATATAAAAAATGATGACTTTTTGGAAGTGCATTTCGAAACAGAAAAAAAACAAAAAAAATTTTTTGTGTGTCAGGTCAGCAATATAAACGATGATGGTTCGATTGTCGTCAACTGCTTGAGGCCCAGTAAAGCCAAAAATTGTTTTATATTTCCGAACATTCCTGACATTTGTGAGATAGACATCGCACAAATAACAGCTCTACTTCCAATCCCAACTATACGCAGAGGACGACATGCATTTCCCTTGAACAGGAAAATGAAATCCTACAATTTCTAATTTTGTTTTTTGTGTGTTTCTGTTGATTTTGTTACCTCTCTACTTATTTTTGAGAATTTTGTTTTATTTGGAATTTATTTTATATTAATATAAGTTTATTTTCATTATTTAGCCTTCATTCATGTTTAAAATGACTGATATCGTCATTACTTTTCGCAAAAATTTCATATTTTTTTAAAAATTAAATATTTGTCCCGAATCACCTCAATATACGGGGTCATTTGAACAATTTAGTGTATTTTAATACACTGTCCCGAGTAACCCCAACTGCTGGGGTGGGTCGGGACAGGCAATTAAATAAAAAAAAAATGAGGGAAAAGTTTTTTCATTACAATTTTTAATGTTTTGCATAACAGAGGCTTCATAGGCTTATAAGCCAAAATTACAATTATCTAACATTTGTTATAAAAGAATTGCGAATAAAATTATGCCGAATCCTGTCCCGACCCACCCCGTTTGACGGTAGGTAGTAAGGAAAGATTTCACTGACAGTGGATAAGTAAATAATCGTGTATTAAGTAATCACTGTACAAAAGTAACGAAAACTTAACTTGTGAATCTACAAAAAATAAACAAGTAAGATTTATAATTAAAGTTCTCTAAACAGGATGGCATAGAGTGCCAGAATAAGTTAGATACCTCCATCAAAAAGTTTTTCAAACCTTTTTAGCATCTACTCAAATAATATTAATGATAATTATAGTCGTGAAGGTACGAGATATGCTAGGAACGTTACATTGATGTTACCAAATTCTTACTCTAATAATAACACGGTACAACACAAAAAAATCTCCAGGTTTTCATATAGTTTTTCTACAGCTTTTTGGTATGAAGATCACGAATCTGCCATTGGTTTTTTCGGGTCAGGTCAAATACTGTTGTTTCGATGTCATTCGGGTCATTCCATGCCAAATCATCACAAAAAAATGAACTTTTCAACCTGATCATCTCAGATTTTCGTGAAATTTAGTAGGATGGTAGAGGACATCAAGTAACTTACGTATGTAAAATTATAGCCATCAGTGATACACGGTATTCTTACAGCAGGGTTGCAAATATGATAAAAAAATGTAAAATTTACGCTTACAAGGTAAACAAAAACAATTCATAACTTTGCTTCTAATTATAGTACAACTTTTATCTTAGGCTTGTTTTAAAGCTAAAAGAGCATAGTTTTCATAAAAAAGTTTTATAAAAGAATATTAAATTCTCCATCCCAAGCTTACATGATGTGACCTTTGACCTTGAATATTTAAGAAAGTATACTTTAAATTTTTTTAGAAATACAGTATGCTATACAGCTAGGTGTAGACTCTTTTTGGTGCAAGTTTCATTTTGGGAAGTTTTTAGAACAGGAGTAAAAAAAATTGTTGAATATGGTAATTACAAACTTTAAACACAAAACATGCATCTGGAAGTTCAGACAAGAGTGTTGTAGTACAGAAACCTGCAAATCATATCTACTAAGACAAGTATAGGTATGATATTGTACCTGTACCTGCAGATACAAGTAGCTATTCAGGGTGTTGTTAAACGTAAAAGTTTGCCTACCCTTCTCGTGCATTTAAAAACGAGTTTTATTTGAAAACGAATTGGAATATAACTAAAATTTGACCTGACCGGAAAAAATCCATAACAGATTCATGATCTACATCTTAAAAACTTCTAGAAAAGGTGTATTAGAACCTGGAAATTTTTTTAAAGTCCAATTTTGTTGTACAGGGTAATTATCTCACTTTACATTGATCTTGATTCATGTTCTGTCTGATCTCATATTACTAAGTACAGGGGCAGATTAAGCGGACCTGGCGGCCGTCAGAGGCCCCGAATCTCTAACGGGCACCGATTTCGATAGTTCCTAGTTAAAAACTGCCACAACAGAAAATTCAAAAAATGCAATAATTATTGTATTGTATATGTAAATGCAAAAGCCAAAACCAAAAAACTTCTAACTAAAACTTTTAAGTTTCATTAAATCATTTCAGTTGAATTATTGCGAAGTAAAAATATCAACATCAATAATTTACTAAATTATGGATAGTTCTGCTTCGCTTATAATTGAATATCATAAAAGCATTTGATAGCATTGAAGTTTTGGCAGCATGATATTTAATTAAATCTGCATCGAATGTTTAATTCTCTTCTTTTTATGTGAATTATCTGAATATCAGGTTGTGAAATGTTGCGATATAATGCCATGGAATATTATTTCATTGCCTTCCATTCTTATGTTATATACAGTGCTATTAAATTAACATGTAATATGCTCCATATTGCATTTGACAATAATCAAGTCAATGCATTAGGTTAAATTCGAGGTTAAATTGATTGGTTGTGACAAGTACGTATGCATTTTACCAGGAACAGACGTGGTTTGTTATAAAAAGTACACTTATGAATCTTTTATTTTACAATAAATGGTATTTTTATTTGCGTTTTGTATTTTTAAAACTCAATAGTCTTAATTGAAATGAAAAGTTAAACGGCTAGCGCATGTTTTGTTGGTTACATAAATATACAGTAAATATAATGGTTTGAAATGATTATTTTAAATTGCAACATATAAACTACACCAGCATATTGTACATTAATTTAATAGCACTGTAGTGATGAAACTAATTGTCTAGATGTCTATATCATCTATATCAAAAGTATATAGTATGCAAAATGTACATGGTGGTCAATAACTTATAAAATCTTTATTACTACACCTTGCTGTTAATAATAAAAATTATAGAAATTCACCTTTTTATAATGTAAGTATATGAAATTCTGATATTTTCAAATCTACCCAGACTATTTTATGATAGAGACTCCAACATCTTGTTAATTTAATATTTCATGTATGTTAAAATAAATAAATTTTATATTTTCTGGATTTCTTTCTGTTATTAGTTTTATAAAAATAAGATATGAAATTTCTTCAAGAAGGCCAGGTGAAAACAAAGTACTTGCTTTATTATCAGTTTATATTTAAAAGGTTATATAATGTAAATAAATCGTCATAGTTAATATCATAGAAAATATCTTTTATTTTCATCATCAAACTTGTGTACGACGTTACACCAGGGTTCTGCTTCCTTTCAAAATAATTTCAAACCTTAATTCCAACAGATCTAAAATAACCTTCACTAGTAATAATCTAAGCGAATTTATTTAAAAAATAATTATCAATTTGTGAATCAGTTTCTAACCCTATTTTTGACATGTAACGAAATTTTATGATTTTGTGTTTATAAATTTACTGGGTTTTAAGTTTGATTTTAGGAAATCAATTAATTATTAAATTGGCTTGCAGTTTACCAAACAAACCTTTAACTATATTACTATGCTACACTTTTCCCAAACGATTATTGAGTAATTTCTTCTCCTTTGCCAATTCAAAGATAACTATTAATACACTCACTTTGCTCTACTATTTTACACAAATTAACTACACTGATGTTCTCTGGTTAATATCAAGCAGTTTTTTAGTTTATCCTTTTATTTTTCAGCTTAGCCCTACCTCTATCTTTACCATGAAGATTAGTTCGCAGCTTTGTAACCGTCCACAGGAAAAGAGACCGTAACTGTGCATGGTTAATTTATCAGGAGAGGCTAAACTAGGTGTTTGGGTAAATTTTGTCGATTTTGAGATTTTGATTGGTAACACTGCTCAGGCATGTTCTGCACCTTATAAAGTTGGATTCAGGACGATAATTCACGCGGAAGTATAAAAAAAGAGATTGTTCCCAACCTCTACCCTGAACACGAAATAATTAATTATTAATGATTGTAATTAAATTAATAATAAACAATTGTATGCAAGTTTTTTACATTTTCCTTTATTATTTCTGTTATCTATTTGAAATCTATGCGAAAAATGCTACAAGATAGCGTCATAAGTGTGGGGTTAAAAAAAGAATTTCCCATTGTAAAACGGTTGTTGAAAATTGCCAAACTTTAAATCGCGATATCTCACAACAATATGTTTGCATTATAAAACTTCAAAATTCATAACTCGGTCAACTTTTGGAATTTTTTTACGATGAAGGCGGCATTTTGTTCAGAATTTTATCTACTTTTAGAAAATGTAACTAACTCAATTTCGACCTCTGAACAGTTAAGGGCCCTTTTGTGGACGGTCACAGATATACCCTGAGTCTCCCTATATGCTGGATTCTGTTAGCCCTAAAGTTTCTTCTTCAAATATAATATTGGCTATATTAAATTAAAAACTGATATTTTATTCAATAACTAAAAAATATCGTTAGAACATCTTAGATTAATTATTATCCATATCCATATCACATCCACAATTACCAAGGATTATTCTATTAAATTTAAATTACTGAAACACCGAGCGCTAAAGTTGCGGTTTCCTAGGACAGTTGGCCGGCGGAAACTGACACCGACCAAGTCCGCTACCAACCGTAAAATTCCGCTATGCTTGTCAGTTTTCGTAATCGGTTCTGTTCGGTCGAAGGTAGATTCCAGCGGAAAAACGCCGAGCGATTCAGTTTAAGAATTAACTAGTTATTAATAATATGGGCGTATAATTAATAATAAGACTTATATTTTTCAAGCAAAATGAGCCACAGATTTTCGTTTAATGAAAACGAACAATTAATTAATTTGGCGAAGCAATTCCTGCTGTTTATAATTGCAAATTAAAAAGCTACAAGGATTTATCAAAAATCTTTCTGTAGAAAACCACCTCCGCGACGAAATCGCTGCGGATTCGGTTTCCACTCCGCTTTCTTTCGTTCTGCTTTCGCATCGGTCGATGTCAGTTTACACCGGCCGACTGTCCTAGGAAACCGCACCTTTAGGGGTTTTCGTTGGAAAAAGGTCACAAAAACAGGTAAAAATTATAAAATCTCTTTGTCATATGACACAAACAATACCATTTTTACGCTAATTTCACCTAAATGCAGCTAACTTTTTTACTAACGGTAACCTATCATAACATTCTAACCTCAAAATAGCGATTTTAGCGGTGTTTTCTTATTGATTACGGACAAGCGCCGCGATCTTTCTTCAGTTTATTGTTCTCTGAGTTATTCTCGACAATCTATCGAGCATTGGATTACCTGGGTTCGGTGGGGGCGGTCTAACAAATAATTAATTATTTTAGTAATAAGAAGTGATCAATCTTTACAAATCTCTTGAGCAAATTCACAATACTTTTGCGGCGCATATTGCACTATTTTTTAGTTTTCTGGGTGGGTCTAAAGACCTCAAAGTTTTTACCGCCAGAGGCCTCCATTGGCTTAATCCGCCTCTGACTAAATATTTCCTTTTTTTCATTTTCCTCTTTTTCTTTATATAGTTACTATCAAAATGTTATATTCGTTTTATGCAAACAGAGTATAATACGTTAATAAGCTAGTAGAGACATATCTTAGTGCGATAAGATATATAAGATATTGAGATAATTCTCAATCTTAGTGCGTACATATACTATGCGATGGTATCATTCGTTCAAATATCATATCAAAATTGTATCAAAATCTACCAGAACCGCCTTTTTTGGTTGAATAATCAAAATCCGTGCAGGCCAGTGTTATTTCATGAATACGCACGATCTTAGTCTCTCTGAATCTGGCTTCGCATTCTTACCTGTGCATTGGCTTTCCATTTGTATACAATTTCCATATACTTTCTAATTGCTAGAATTTTTTCCATTAAAGAATATTAAAGCGACTGCATTATGATATTATAGCCGTAGAAAGTCAGAGAATCCGACTCTCTATTTCGGATTGTCTGTTTCTTGAAAAGCTTACTGGTTGTTTATGATACTCAATTTCTATGAGGTTTGCTAGTGGACTGTGTCTAATAGCGTGTCCTTATTTATGGTGAAAAATACGTTCGATAAGGCAAGTTAAATTAATTTGCTTCTTCTGTTCTGGTTTCATTCACTATCCAGCGAGGGTAGGACACCACAATTAGTTCACTAATAGATTAAGGGTGGAAAAGATACGTATAGCATTAACATTAATATTTGACAGTTATTTTTTTTACAACAGTTATATGCAACGCGTGGATGTCGATATATTTTGTTTTTAAAGCCCGCTTGCAAATTCAAAAATAGTACACATTAAGTGTTCACAAGTCACCCTCTTTATGTTGGTCTGAGAATAACCTCATTAACATGTGAGGAATGGAAAGCATTCTTTCATTAATAAATACAAATACATAAATTTGCCCATAAATGGCAAGAAGTATGAACAATGAACATCAATATTATTCATTAATAATTCACAATAAAAAGGTTTCAACTGATCAAACACAACACAAGCAAATAAATTAAATAAAGATAATAGACAATAATTAAAGTTAAAATTTAAGTGTTTTTAACGAAAACCAACCACTTACGATATTAAACGATCTCAGTTTAGAAGGTAAATACACAATTTTACAAATTACGATTGTCCCACTGCACTGTGGGTGATATTACAGTAAAAGTGCGTCAAAACCTCAAAAATAAATTTCATAAAACATAACATATATTTACATTTTACAACACTTACAACCTTACTAAAGATGTTTTTAATAAACATTTGCAAGTGCAACTATTGATTATTGAGTAATCGGTTGGGAAAGTTGGGGTAGTTGTGTTTGTGCAAATAAAGTGTAAATACATAGTAAGCGTCTGAAGTTTGTCTTGGATTTAAATTATTTAATAGTATATTACATGTTGAGTTGGTAAAGGATATCTTTACAAGCCAAGCGATAATTATTTGACAGAGACGGTACGTCGAGGTCAAACAATATAGCGAGGCGTGGAAAATTTACCAACGAAACATGTATACTATTTTATTCACAATAATTAGACTTAAGATAATCAAAATAAAAAGTAATTTTAAATTAAAAAAATTTTTTTTATAAACTGTCATAACACGGCCTACTAGATTCATATAAGCTTCATAAGCGAAGCTTATATTAATCTAGTAGGCCGTGGTCATAATTTCAATCACAGCCATCTATCGACCAAAAGAGATTTTAAGTAAGGTTTCTTTGCTCAGTATTTTAAAATTAAAAATTAATTAATTCCATTGTAATTATTAAATATAAAATACGGAAAAATAAAAATAAAACTAATATTAAATAAAAAATATGTTTTTAGCGTTAAATATATTTATAAAAACTTAAATTTAAATAGGATAAAACGTCCTGTTTTAAATTATTCAGAAAAAAAAGTTAGTCATAACTTTACATGTCAGTTTTACAGACATGTAAAGGAAATTGTTAACCACTTTGGTGTTGCTATAGCAATAGCTTACTTTCCAAGGTTTTTACAACATATGAAATGTACATATTGCAATATGATTGTGAATAAAATATATTTTACGATAATAATATACACCGTGTCCAAGATAAGAATGCACAGCATGGGGATCTTGAAAACGGTAAAAGATACAGGTTGGCTTAAATTAGGAAAAAGTTGCACTATTTAGAGTATGTTTACATGCCTATCGCAGAAATCCATGATTGTTTATCGTTTTCGAAATTTTCCAAAAAATGCAATTTTTCGAATTTTCGATTTTACCAATTTTTGTATTTATTTTAAAAGATATTAAAAAACTAATGACACTTTGTCGTTGTCACTTTTTAAGCTCTACAAAATGGCGTCTTCAAATTTTTTATCCGATGTTTCATCGTCGAGAAATCATCATCAACTTAATTTTTTTATATGGCCACAAAAGTAGAAACACCTTGTATACAGTAGCATTTTTTATTACAAATTCAACGATGTATCACACATTATGCTTCTAAAGCCAAAAAACAGAGAAAAATGAATTTTAATATTTTTTTAGATTCTTAATCTAGTAGGCATTGGAAAAAGAATTCAAAGATTATTGCAAGTGTTCAAATAAGTTCCCATTATTTTCTAGACACAAGTATGCTCTTTGTACAGTTGAATTTAAAACTTTGGCTAACATTTCTGAGGAGATTGTGTTAACTGCTGCTATAACCGATGCCAATAATTGTTCTTCAGTTTCAAAAGTTGAGTCATACACTTGATTTTTTACATAACCCCACAGGAAAAAGTCTAACGGGCTCAAATCTGGTGATCGGGCTGGCCAAGCTACTTCACTGTGATTTCCAATCCATTTTTCAGGAAACCTCTGCGACAAATACTCCCGTACATTTCTTGAGTTATGTGCTGGGGCACCATCTTGCTGCAACCAGCAGTTGTTAATTATTGCTAGAGGTAATCCATCCAAGGCGTCTTCCAAATCAGTCTGCAGCAGGTCAAGATACCGATCGGAATTTAAATTGTTGTGATAAATAAAGGGTCCTATTATTCTGCTACCTAAAATACCTATCCACATATTAAATCCAAATCGGTGTTGATGCCTTGCATCTTTTTTTAAATGGGGATTGTCTGTTGCCCAATAATGTTTGTTACGCCGCGCCGGTTGAAAATGCCATTGTTGGTTATCATGCTTTCATCAGGCCAAATTACTTGAAAAGGAAAAGTTTGATTTTCTTGACATTTTCTGGTATACCATTCACAAAAACTTGCTCGCCTTCTCTAGTCACCAGGTCTAAGACCCTGACAAATTCTAAATTTATATGGATGAAATTTATTGTTTTGTAAAATGAAGTGGGCTGTAGATCTAGCTACCCCAGTCAGACGCTCAATTAGTCTTGTGGATATTTCAGGATTTTCAACAACGGCTAGTAGAACAGTATTCGCTTTTTCTTCGTTGGATTGTTTTTTACGAGATGAAAGTGGTTTTTTGAATGAACCAAATTCCTTTAAATTAGATACCAAACGTCTAAACATGGATTTCTCAGGTTGTCTTCGTTCAGGATAATTATCAGAATACATCTGCTCAGCAGCTACACAATTTTACACAATACTTAATTACATTCTCGGCAGAAGTGTTAGACCATGTTTTAAATTCAGCTGTTTCATTTTATTATTAAATTTTTTGTCTAAAGTAACCCCTAATGTGTTTCATCACCTTATTGTACAATATTACAGAGTGTATAACAAAAATAATCATAAAAAATTATTTTGGCGTACTTTTAGGGTATTTTCACCCACTGTGCACTGTGGGATTTTTAGTAAGAGATTAGTTGGTATCTAGTTATAGCAAGATTTCTCTTGTTCTTTGTTCATAATTTATACCTACTCAGTATCAAACATCGTGTAGCCTACGCATTAATATTCTGTAAAGTGGCTTTCTAGTGGAAATTAATGATGAAACTGCTTTTGGAGAGCTCAAATTATAATTATCCCTGGCTGATTGATGTGTTACGCACGATTTTACTTATGCCACAAGTCTTAATTTATTGAGAACTTTATGTTGTTTTGGTATTAAGAGTATCTCGGTGTACAAAGTACAACTTGTTGATGCTGTAATATAAGACGAGACATGAATATTATACGACCTTTCCATTTGGTCTAGCAAACGTATATAACAACGTGTGCTGCGCTCCGAATCAGCCCTGTTTCACGGAGAGTGATGTCATAGAGTTTTTGTATTTTTTTACATGTTTTTTACTTTGTAATGCATCCGGAGCAGCGATGTCAACAGTATCTAGGATGATGTGTGTAAAAATCGAATAAAATATTGAAATCATCCATTATGTAGTAACTTAGGGGATATTTCCATAATCCATTGATGTATAAGAATATGTCGTCCAAAGACGCCAGTTTTCCGGAGACTGACTTTGTGCAAACGGAAATATATCTTATGGAGGTATATATAAGTATAATCTAATATGCTATGATGGTCGTTACTAGGAAACATTTCTACCATATATCTGCAATAACGTCGGAAAAATACAATTTCCTGTGTGTTTCTACGCGACTTTTATCGTAACAAATTTACCGCTCCTCAAAACTTTATTTTCCGTAGTAATTTAACTCACAATTTCTTGTATTACTATAAACGTTCTTTATATACGAATGAGCGCCCACCAGCAATCAATAAAACGGCGCTTTTAACGGTTTTATATTTATAGCAGCAAATAGATAATTTTTTTTACTATTTTTGAACATTTTATCGGACATGACGGTATTTCATATAAATCAATATTCTTCAATAATTTTCTAATGCACATTTTATTGCTACACGTGATTGTGTTTGTTTGGTTTATTTATTTCTCCCAGATTATACACACGTAGTTGTCGATCATTTTAAAATAATTATATAAAATACAATTACAAATCATAATTGAAATCTGACTTAAAATCTCAAAATGTAATAAAGTAATCCAAAATGGAGTAAATCAAGATTAAAATTGCACCCTGGTCTTATTCTCGTTTACTTGATGGTATCTCAATCAAAGTTGCTTTACTAACTGCAATTATATCTATACAATCTCCACTTTGTTTCTTTGTTGCCATTTTTCTTACTTGTTTCCAAGTTTTCCTTCCTTTTTCTTCTATTTTTCTGCCATTGCTGCCCCATGTTTGCTTTCTTTCCCTATAAAAGATCAGGTTTAAAAGTTCTGCAAGATTCAAATTCCAAGTTGCTGGCAACTGTTTCAAGTAAATCTTAAAAAATTGACATGCGGTGCAATTACTACAATAGAACTTAGAAATTGCTTAGAAGGTAAAAGAAAATAACAGATCTCATAGAAATAACAGGGATATAAGAAGTGCAAATGGAACTGGATAGAACATGTAATTAGAACTCGAAGCAAAGGGGGGGGGGCAAAACAGCAACACTGCAATCCATTTTAAAAAACAAAACTTGTAAAGAGAGACCAGTATTGGTTACATATTTTCTTACTTTGTATGAGTTATAGGCTGAGACAGTCACGACAAAAAAACTTTTTTTTTTGGAAATTGGAAATGTTTCATCGGTGCAATAGTATATTACAGTACGAGTGGAGAAACTAAAAGATTCACCCACGCGTGTGTCGGATTTACACACGAGGCGAAGCCGAGTGTGGAATGACACACAAGTGGGTGAATTAGTTTCTCACGAGTGCTGTATAGCGTTTTGTTCAATCCTGCCAGCAAATTTTAAAACAAATTGAAATTTTATAATTTGTGCTATTTATATCATAAAACATAGCGGGCACTTTCGTTGTCATGAACTCGAAAAAAATAAACAATTGCAAGAGTAAATAAACTTGGGAGAAATTACAATTTGACGTTTTTTTCCCAAAAACGTGCATAAAATTAAGTGAGATGGAGAAACAAAATGATTTCATTGTTCCGGATGATATATTAGAAGAGGCCGACGCTGCTACCTTTAATTTACTGCCTGCAAAATCTAAGGAAAGATATTTGAACGTGTTGGAAAAATTTCGTGGCTGGATGAGAACGAAAAACGTTGATGTTATAAGCGAGGAAGTAATACTGGCTTATTTTAATGGATTAATGGGAAAATTGGCGCCCCCTTCTTTGTGGTCTACGTATTCAATGTTAAAGTTGACTTTATTCGTTTATGAAAAAGTAGATATTAGCAAGTAAGTTATCTTTATTTGTGCAATTATGTGGTATAATTAATTATGTAACGAATTTTCAGATTTAAGACTTTGTTCGGGATTTTGAAAAGTAAGTCTAAGGGATATCAACCCAAGAAGGCGAAAACATTTGAGCAGAAAGAAGTGTCAAAATTTATAAACGAAGCTTCTGATGATATTTATCTATTTATGAAGATGGTGGTTGTGATGGGTGTTATGGGTGCTTGTAGGTGTGACGAATTAGTAAATTTGAAAACCGCTGATATTGAAGACAAAGGATCTATATTGATCGTCAATATACTAAAAACAAAAAACTACAAACCTCGTTCTTTTGTTATTACTGATGCTGAAGAAAGTGGTTTTAACGGTTTAGCGGTATACCGAAAATATGCAGCGCTTCGTCCTAAATCTCTCGGCGAGGGCAGATTTTTCTTGTGTTATCGTTCGGGAAAATGTACACAGCAACCCGTAGGTATAAATACTCTGTCAAAGATACCTAAATTGGTGGCAAGTTATTTGAAGTTGAAGGACGCCCATTTATATACAGGACATTGTTTTCGACGAACATCAGCAACATTATTGGCTAATGCCTCTGCCGACATTCTTACGCTTAAAAGACATGGAGGCTGGCGTTCTTCTTCTATTGCCGAGTCCTACGTAGAAGAATCTGTCACCAACAAAATTGAAATAGCAAGAAAAATTGTCAGTGAAGGGACAAGCAAGAAAATTCGTCTGGAAGATGAGGTACCCGAAGAGTTATCGAAAAATCAATCCAGTTCTTATACTTTTAATAATTGCACTGTAAATTTTTATACTAGCAAGTAAGTTTAATAAAACAGATTGACGATTTATTAGAACTTTTGAATAAACATGTTGAGCAATTCTAAACGAAATATTCTTCTTTGAGTGGAGTAAATGAGTGGGCAAATGATTTTACCTCACACTTTTACCTCACGTTGTCATAGCAAACAACATGAGTGAGCAAAACAAGTACTTTCCCGTTTTGTATCCTAGTAAGAAACGACACGTTTCGATAGCAGGATTGAACAAAATAATATTTACTCAACAAATAAAAAATTTTTCTCTTCATTTATTGAAGATATATTTTATTTCATTTCTAAGAAATTCTTGTTTTTTTAAATTGGTTAACAAATGACCGAGTTATGGCATAACAATTTCTTTTCATTATTTTAATATGACATCTAGATGTCATTTAGATGACCAGTCAATCTGTACATTTTACCTTGCAAAAACTCAAGTAGTTTTGGATTTTGTATAAATTTTGTATGTTGGGACCCTTATTAGAAATCTAAGCTTTTGATCGTGGAGTTCGCCCGCGGGCTGATATATTGAAGAATGGAATGCAGATTCTGCATTCCCTAATGATATTTTCACCCCTTCCCATATCTCGGAAACCATTGCCTTCAGCACAAAAATGCGCAGAACCATTTTTGTTCGGAATTTAATGTAGGTTAATTTTGTACACAGTGAACTTTGCGCTAGACCTTATAGTTTTCGAGATATTTGCGAAAAACTGTTGAAACATACCATGTTACCCCCTTTTCACCCCCTTCTCCTCAAACCCGACGCTCAGGGTCGTGCAACTTTTTATCACTTACTACGAGGAGAGTATAGAACAATTTGGCGCGGGGTAGAACTTTTTTTTGCAGATACAAAAGCAACTCAACATACAAGAGAACTTACAACTTGGCTCAAGAGGCCTTGGGAGGGAAGATGGTCTGGTCAGCCCCTCCTCTTTGTTACCACCCTTACCTCACCGCCTTCCGTCTCTTATCTTCTCGAATTAAGCATTTCAACTCCCCCTGGCTGTTCACCCCCTTCCCCCCCAAACCCGATGCTCTGGGTTGTGCAACTTTTTATCACTTACTACGAAGAGGTATAGAATAATTTGGCGCGGGGTAGAACTTTTTTTTATGTTTGGGTTTGGTCAGTTGGTGAGCTAGTTTTACTCTCGAATTGCGCGTTGCAACTCGCTTCATGAAAATCGAGCGTTTGAATGTTTACGCAACTTATGCAATGCTATACAGTCACTAACACACGTTAGTAATCGCGCATTAGAGCTAACGCTTCATGTATCTAACTGTGCTGAAAGTATACTGTATTTTGTATTTGTGTATCATTTTATATGAATACGCAGGGCCGGCTCAAGCTAAAATCTTCACCCGGGCGAGAGGGTAATTTGGCGCCCCTCCCTTAAAACCAAAAATCATCACGATGGAAAATAGATTAGAAAAAAAGTAACAATTAAATCATAACATGTTATTGTAACGTACATACATTACCAAAAACAAACAAAAAAATATCATAAAATTGTTATATACAAAAAAGACTTTCGAGCTTTTTTATCCGCAAAATCTTTAATAAATGTGTCAAGGTCTATTTCTTGTAGTAGTTCATGTTCAATTGACATCATGGTTAATCCATTGACCGCGTGATCACTGCGTGATTCGCGATGCTTTTTACAGTTTCGCCCTCGTGATTTCGGTGGCCTAGATTCTTCATTTGTTTGTTAGACTGTTAGAGCATAGGTATTTCTGGCGATGACGCCAGCGCCGTGGAAATTTTCAAACTTCAAAAGGGGCGATTTGGCGCCCCTCAGACGCGGGCCTTAAGCCGCCTCTGTGAATACGAAATAGTTGTGGAACGAATCATCTAAGTTTCCATTAGTTCTTATGGGGAAATTCGCTTTGATATACGAGTGTTTTGGATTACAAGTACATTTCCCGAAAGAATTATGTTCGCAAACCAAGGTACCACTGTATATCGAAACTGTGCTGATTTTCAAGTAATTTCGAGAAATTCCAAGTAAACTGAAAAGTATTGATATTTCTACCCTCCATATCTCCGTAACCCTTCAGCACAAAAATGTGTAGAACCATTTTTGTTCGGAGTTCAATATAGATTAATTTTGTACAGAGTAAAGTTTGCGCCTGACCTCATAGTTTTCGAGATATTTGCGAAAAACTGTTGAAACATACAATTTTATCCTCTATTCCTCTTTTATCCTCGTCCTCAACGACACTTTTTGATCTTTCTGTTCCGTTGTTCTGGAGAGACTCTCGTTTCACCTCTTAAGATCCTGCAAGACCCTTAGGGATACACCACCCACATTATCATATGCACTAGTTTAACGTAAAACAGATGTATCCCTTTAACAGGCCACCCTAATAGCCCTAAACAGGCTAAGAAGCAAAGGTAACCGGAGAGGCTTTTTATCATTATTTTAATGGAAAGTCTGGCCCATCTTTTGATATCGCTAACAAACTCAATGCATTTTCGTAATTATTTAGTCTTTTATTTAAATTCTTAGCAAGTTTCGCTCTGTTTATAGAGCAACAGAATGTTTTGTTGCCGACTCCTCCGAATCTCTTGCCTAACACGTTCAATGTTTTCTGGTGTCCTCACTGTACGAACATCAGTATATTTAAGTAAAACAACCGTAAAACCGCAAAACAATTGTATTGTTTTTCATGATGGAATTCGATTCTCAGCGAAAATATTTTTTCGTCTAAATAATCGACTGTGTTGTAATACAACATATTAGAGTTTGAGGTCTCAAAATAAAGAACTAAGAAATTATATTCAAAAAGTTCTTTGTTTCACCGCATAAATAAATAGCCAAGCTAAGCAAAAACCGAAGAATAATACCTAGTAATTTCATATTTTTCTAAGTTGGCATCTCATTTCAGTGTTTCACATCATGTGTGACGTGAACCTGTTTATCGCACAAAATCACGTTCTTTAGATAATATAATTAAGTAGTACATAAAGTCGTTAACTTAAACTTCACAAGCAAATTGGGATACAATATTTTAATACTCTACTAAATAGCCTTCTTTAAATAAATTACTAATAACGCTGCTGTGATAACACTTAACTTTTATATCCACTTAAGGGTGCGTCTCTCGTCTTCCGTTTGAACACTACAGGCTTATTAGATTGGAAACTTTAAATCCCTATGTATTTCTGTGAAGTAAAAGTTTTAAGTTCTCAAGTTTAAAGCTTTTCTTATAAAACTGTGTCAAATTTCAAGTAGTAGCACATCAATTATCAGCACCTACCAGAAGTAAGTCATTTTGCAAAGTATTTTAATTAGTTTCTGTGAATTTCCGTAAACACGTAAGTTTAGATTTTATTTACAAATTTACTTATGTTGCGTAAAAACTAAAATTAATAAAGTCAGCATCTTCATGGGAATTGATTGAAAAGAAGGACTGTTTGGAGATATTGTTAATATTCCATGTAAACAAAGTACCTTTGAAATTAATACGACTGTGAAGTACACTGAATTCAAAAAACCTAATCAGTAACGTAAGAGATCGGTAAATGCTCCATAACAGGTCAAGAAAAATCACAGGTTATAAAAATTGAGACCCGAAGAATGAACTTTTCTAATTTTCAACATTTGTTGTAATCACGTGTAGTGTTTAAAGATAATTTTCCCAATGCTACACCATGTAAGGTCTAGTTAGGGAAAAAAGATGTATAGGATTGAATTTTTAAAAACTAAAGAATAATCGCGCCACTGACCCAAACGCTATATTTGAAAAATTATATAACGGTTCCAGGCCTCTGGATTCAAACAGATTCAAGCAAGATTATTTAAAACAATTTCCCAAACGAAAGAAACCAAATGCACAAGCAGACATCACACACAGCTTTTACGACGCTATTTCTAATTATAACATAAGAGGAAAATTCTAGAACCGAAACAGAAAAACTTGTTTTTAACAATTTATCTCAGGTTTCAACAATTCTTCCAATCCATAGGCGGGACTTATGAAGTAATATTTAACTAATTCAACTATGTAGTAAACTATTAAGTTATGTAGTGGCATTGTTAATTGATTCTATGAGATACTAATAATAGCCTTGGTAGTGTAGGGACTAGCGTGCTTGTCTCTCACCAAAGCGGCCCGGAGTATCAGCAGATCTGCTTGAAGGTTTGTGCAGTTTTCCTTAGCTGTAACACAAATGTGGGATTTGTGCTATACCATCTGTTAAGTCGGCTACAGCCGTACATTGGGTCTGCGTAATAGTAATAATCGCCCTTTTAATTTAAAAAATAATTTACTCAACATTGCTCAGTTATTATTTCTAATATTTTTATGAAAATTGTTATGTTATACGAAGTTGTTGTTTAGTAAACATCTTTGTATAAATTCAAATTAAGCAGATTTTCTTTATACCTAGATTCTAGTTCTGAGTTAAGCAAATGCGTTCACTTTTAAATGAAAAAAAAAGTTTGTGGATTTTTCGTTATTTTATTAAAACTAAAAATGTGTGTCGTTGTGTGCCTGTGCTGTAAAGTAAGTATAAACGATTTTCAAATTCAGCACGAATTTTCCTAAACACTGTTAACCCAATTACTCACCCCCAAATTGCGCAACTGTTAACCGTTGAGTAATCAGTTCGGCAGATCTGAGAATCTAGGCAGCCATTTAATAGCTCATCGTCTTTGCATCCAGCGGCTAGGAAATCTATCGTTTAGCAATTGAGGTATTCGTGCAACATAGTGCAGAGGAGCACCATCGTGCTGAAAATACAACTGTTCCACATGAAGTAATAAATGTCCCGTTTCATTCAGTTGGTTCTCTGCAGAGTCAGTGATTAATGGGTCTGTTACTTTATCTTGTTGAGATAGACTTCTCCGTTTAGCCCTATAGCTTATTTACTAATACAGTGTGGTTTGTAACAGAGTTTTTTTACTTACTCTACTGAAAATACTAAACACAAAATATATAAACATTATACTTACTGAAAACCAAGAACGATACTTACAGTACTTAATACTCTACTCTTTTTTTATTGACAAATTAGAAAAAATAATGTTTTAGAAATAATAAAAAATATTAAAATATTAGGCTTTACAAAACTCTTACACTTTTTGGTCACCAGCTCTTGGGCTATTAGTTTTAATATTCAAATTATTATTAAATTTCCTTCACAAATCATCAACTAACGACACACTGGATTAATTATAAAATCGTTGACCAAAGTGCTAAACTTTAAATATCAATTCAAAATTGAATTTTCCTTCACCAATCTTTAACTAACGGCACACTGAATTATTTGTTAAGTTTATTAACACGAAAGACTAAACGGTAATATAAAGCACTTAAGCTTTCCTGTACTGTAAACGGAACGAAAAACACAAAACGATATCGGAAACAACTAATTTGCACTTATCAGACCGTATCATATTCTACTTTTAATTTTGTAACTGTAATTTTAAAAACGCAAATAAACGCAGAACGTCATAATAGGCTTTGGAGCAACCGCCTGCTGCTCTGGCTTAAAAACCGCTAAGAGACTGTCTGTCTTGGGGATGCAAAACTATCTTCTTGCTAATATTTTTAAGAAAGAGAAAAATAACCACCCTGTCGAAATCTAAAGTGACACACAATGCCCAATAGGAAAAATCCTTCTAGATTTTAAGAATCTATTTAACAAACATGAAATAAGCACGTAGCGGAAACATAAATCAGGTTTAAATGCACTTATACGTGTCATTTTATCTATATAATAATTTTTATCTTGATATTTTGTTACTAAAGACTACCTTTTATCCTTTTACAGCTGCTTCTAAACTAACGAAAAACATTATTATGATCGGAATAAAGTCTGCAATTTTAAACTAACAAAAATATATTTAAGTATACAGGGCCGTACTAAGATTATTTACAACAAATACATTTTCAAATGTTTAAAATGGATCTCGAAATTTTAACACGTTACAGTTTTTGAGTATTGTTTATATCTTTTCTTAAAAATATGTGAGTTGTCGTCGCCCCAGTAACGACAGTTATGCCGATGCACTAAACTATTCAGTGAGAAATCACTAAAGCAAATATTTTGAATTAAAGCAGGTGTTGATATTACCATTTCCGTTAGCTGTTCACAGCATTCGAGTCTTCGATAAAAGTATTTAGTTGCTGATTGTAGATAGTTGCTGATGCATTTGCATTAGATTTCTGTATTTTTAAACCTTTATGAACAGGTCCTACTGATTAGAATTGGCAACAAACTGTCTCAGAAGCAGCTCCATCTGCGATTTTAGTACCAGTCATCTTTCTATTATCCAGAATTACTTTCATGGACACTACACTCTTCACTACATTTTGATCACTGAATACTGAAATTAGATACTATGCTAGTGAACAAAACTTTATAGGAAATCGTAGCCCTTTTGTTAAGCAACACGTGCTGTTCGAAAGACTGCTTGGAAATCGTTTGCGCTATTGCTTATAACACAAGGGCGCTCATTTTGAGATTTAATAAGGCAACGAGATAATTTCTAACGCTTTTATTTAAGCAAGCACATGTACTGAATATAAAACTAGAATATGGATAAGGTATAAAGATATGCTTACAATTGTCCCACTTTATAGTATTTTCGATGTTTGACTACATTAATAAACAAATGCTAATACTAAACAATGCGGTTCACTTTTATAAAACAACAATTTGTCAGCTATACATCACTAAATTTCATAAAAATATCCAAAATAATAACTGAGCAATAGCGCTATACCAACACCACCTATATCACTAAGGCCTCACAACATATTGTAAACGTCATAGTAACGTCACATACAAAAGGCAAACAAACGACAAACAAAAAACAGAATGTACTAATAAACTATAATAGTATTATGTCAAATGTGTAATTGTGTTGGCTGGTGCATTGTAATTTTTATATGTGTAGCATATTATTAGCTTGTATAATTAATATAATCTAGTACAATAAAATAAACAAGTGTTGTGTTATTGTGTACCCGGTGCAACGGTAATTACAATGAAAAACAAAAAAAAATCACGTGTTTAAGTTTCCGTAAGACGACAAATTACAATGAAAGTGTATTCATAAAATTCAGCAAGAACATTGTAAGCCATCGAATTATTCTGTAGTGAGTTATTAGCTTTTATTTGGTTTGCTTTTTACCCGTTTCGTAAGATGCTAACAAGTTTTATTATAGAGTATAATAATTGTTTGATATAACTGATGGTGCTCTGGCGTCTTAACAGTAGAAATTATATACTTACCAAAGGAGGTTTAGTAAATTTAAAACACACAAGTTCCTGGCGACCAATGGGTTTTCTTTAGAAAAGCTTCGCAAAAACACAAGAATTATAAAATCGTTCTGTCAAGTATAACTGTTACCGAACAATCTAACCTCAAAATAGCAACTTTAGCGTTAATTTTCTGATTATTATTTATGTGTTGTCACCACCATTTGATTTAAGATTCCTATCCTCTGAGTTATTTTGCACATCCTATTGCCATCGATTTAGCCTAACTACTACAAACACTTTATTTTTAAAGATATTCAATAGCAAATACATAATAAACACAAGTTAATATTTTATATTTACGGTAGGATTTTCATACGAAGATTGGTTCCTGTCAAATAACAACCAATTCTTAATTAATATTATGGTAAATCTTTTATTTTTGGTGGAATAAGACAGTCTATTAGTTAAAATTTGAATGTAAAATTAGGAATAAAAGATTCGGGGATTGCCTCTTGCCTCTGTCGTGACGTCACTATGTGGTTGGTGGCCTTGTTATGTAGGTGGTGTTGGCTATCCGCATAACAGCATTCCTCCTTAATAGATAGCTCTTAAGATAAGCTTTCCTTTGATGTATTAATTGATATAGGATGCCATTTAACATTTTAAAATTTGGATAATGAGGGAAGAAACCGTTATCTGTATAATAGTAGAGTCAATTTTTGCAAAAAACATGCCTAAGTTCTTATTTTTTACTATCTAAAGATAGAGACTTGAAATCTTTTGTAATTTCTTCAGTACTGGACCAATATAAAATGTTATAAATCGCATTCTCAATCTCAAATGCCGTTATTTTAGGACCGCCATTTTGAATTTTTTAATTTTCTCATTGGATTCATAATCAGAGACTCCAAGAACTCTCCTAATATAAATTTCGCTCAATTTGGCTGCGTTATTGAATTAGGGGTACAAAATGGGGGTTTCAACCCCCCGAGGGGGCGTGTCCCCATTTTAAACATATAACATTTTATATTGGTCCAGTACTGAAGGCATTACAAAAGATTTCAAGTCTCTATCTTTAGATAGTAAAAAATAAGAACTTAATGCAAAAATTGACTCTACTATAAGCACAATTGTGTGTGACAAAGATTCTGCCTCTAATCCTAGAAACGATTTTTGATTTAAAACGATACTTGCTGTGTTTCCTAAGGTATTCGTCTAAAAACATTTCAAATGACCACACTGTATACGATGGCAAGTAAACGTGTAACAAATTATTTAAATAAATTCATTTGTATCTATATGTCAGCTTCGATATGTTTGGTTACCTTTTACAACTGATTTTATCAGTTTCCATTATTAGTTAGTCTTTGACATCCTCAAGACATCATCCTAAATATCAAATACACAACAACAAAAAAACGATGAGATTAACTGAATGGAAAATGGTGGTAATGACTACCTTGCAATACCTTGTATAATGTCACGTGGGGGTTGTCGTGACTAGGGTCGTAACTAAGGGTAGAGATAAAATAAAACGCAAGGTTTAATTTAACAATATAATAGGTAACAAGGCTACTACAAACATTATTTGTTTCTAACATAACTTAATCAACTTTTATCGTTTATCAATATCAGTAATATAATAAAATGTGCATTAAATGAACATTCGCTTTTGGTACACACAGTAATTATTTATTTCAAAATTTAAAATAATTCCGGGAATTTCTACGAACTGTCCGATTTAAATTTTATTACTTATCATGTGTCCCTGCGGTAGGTAAATTTAGAAAAATACCGTGAATTCAATACTTATTATGTACGAGCCCGGTCTCTTGAAGTTCGATCACTTCTATTTCTGTTAAACGGCGCGCGGATTTTTCACCATGGATTTTTTTGGTTTTTCGAAGTAGCTATTTCTTGTTGCTAGAGTAAAGCACTGATGTCCTATATTATAAGTTATGTTGTTTTATTGTTATATTTCGTTGTGTATTTATATTTTATATTTTAAAACAAAGTACAATCTTTTTCCCAAAATTTCCTTTGGTCTTCAAGGTGACTGTTATTTATTGTTAAAATAAGGTATTGCTTCTTCACCAACTTTAAAGAAACTGAAATAAATACGAAATTTAATTACGGCAGTATTATGCCAGAGAAACGTAAAAACTACATAAACCACGTAGTAACAACAGAAAAAATCTGGGAAATAATGGAAATACTGATGATGACGACAACAATAATGATGATGATGATAATAATAGTAAAGTGGAAACTAAAAGTGACAGCGATTAACAGAAAAAGGAACTAAATGTAATGGTGTACAATTGCGATAACTTACACACGAAATAAAATACCATGACTTTTTTTATTTTCAACTTATTTATTGGTTTTATTTTCGGACATTTTTAGTAAAATATCCGGAATTTTCGGTTTTGTTAGTCTCAACATAATTATATTATATGATTAATAATAAATAAAATTTTTGTTTCTAATTTTAATTTATTTATTAATTTTATTTCGGTGTTTCAGTGTTTTGTAGCTTTGTTACCACTAGCACATACTGTAGAATTAATAACAAACTGCTGGTGTGACATAAGTAAAAGGCATTTCTTAATTTCTATTTTATTTTAATCTAACCCAAGTATGTTGTAGCGAATATTATTTATGTTTGAGAACCACTGACAAAAGGAAGCCAGATAGGGTCGTTAGTTGGCATTGGTACTTAAGCTGCCTTCATCACAAAAGACGGATTGGGCTGATAAGTAATAGGTGTACGCTGATCTCAATACAAGTTTGCATAAAAGTATGACATCAATCTCGTGCATAACACCTGTGCAGAATACACACCTTTGAGACGCTCACTTATAACAATTTTGTGCAGATAAAAATATTATTGTACGTATATTTGCTACAGGTATATTTCTGGTTAGATTCTCAGAAATTAAAAAACCTCAAATCACGTTTGTACGCTGATTCTAGTGCACACATATACTTGACGATATTTATCTCCGTCAGTGTATATCAATCGTCTAACAGGGTGGTGCTTAGCTAACTTGTGAATTATTCTAGAGTGAAAGACACGTTTTCAGTTTTCGTTTATTAATTGATACACATGCAATCTTAAATTTTATAAAATTTAATGAATGAACAACTTGAGCTCAGTAATTCTCCGTTACTGGAAGTATTAGATGTTTAATTATGATTTTTATTATTAATTTTTATTATTATTATTATTTTATCTAGTTACCTATTTTGTATCTACCTTAGCGACGTGTTTGTTTATAATTATATTACCTTTGATAATGACAGCATAGCTGTCGAAACAATATTGTCAGGTATATTTTTAATAAAACTGTGAAACTTTTAATAATCTTTATTTATTTCATGATTAAATTTTATAGACAATATAGCTTTCTTTAATTTTTCTGTAATGTGACGATGTGCCGAGTAAAATGTAGAAAAATAAGAGTAAGAATAAAAGAGTAAAACAAAATATAAAGATAAGAAGCAGTCTATGGATAGATATAATCGCAGAGCTGAACCTTATAAATCATGCTAATTATAGATGTCATTTCAGTTTTGATTAAAAACAAATAATCATTTTTATTACATACACACATATACCTATGTATATAACTCATAGTACGCTAGTTATGAATTTATAATACTACTATAACGATGAACTCGATAAGGGTTAATTATTATTGTTAACATAAACTGCTGTCAGAGATATTAAGTAATCTTGTTTATTATAAATCTTCAAGGCTTGCAAAGAAAACAAAACGAAACATAATAAAATAACTTTTCAAGACTAAACCTTTATTAAAGACTTATGTATCTATTAAGTATAAATTTTTCAATGAAATTGCAAAATTTAAAACTTAATATATGAAAAAGGAAACAAAGCGGAACAATCTTAACAATAAAGAATGTATGGAAGTGGATTAAGCATTTATTATATTTATTTATTGAAGATAACAAGATATTTAAAGTGCTTCGATTTTATTAAAGGGCGATTTTCTTTTCAAGAGTTTTACACAATAACAGTGTTTTATAAGTAGATATTGTCTTCGGGTTAGCGCTTTTTAGAAATGTGAGAATTAATAAAAGGAACAGGAAGTGAAAGAAACAAACAATAGCTTTATTCCCAATCAATCACTCATATTACAGTTGTTTAATTTAAATCTAAACAGAAAATACTAATACAAAATGCATTTCTTAATGTAACAATGATTTTGAATAATTATTTCCTTCCTTGTCTTGCCTTTCTATTTTTACAATGCGCCACTCTTAAGCAATTGTTATTTGTCTATTAAAGATAACAAGGTTTATTTTAAAGTGCTTCGTTTTCATTCTTAAAAGGCGCTTTTCTTTCACAAGTCACAAAACAACAGTGTTTTATAAGTAGATATTTATTTAACGAATCGGTAAAACTATTCAATTCAATTCAATAAGTTCAACGCACATATAAACTAATGATTAAAAGATGTCAAACAAAACAAAAGGTAAAACTCTTTCAGACAGGATTTTATAATTGGTTCAACTCCGGCAGATCTGGTTAAGCTTTTCTGCAGTTTTTCCTTAGCTGTAACACAAATGTGTGATTTGCGCTGTTCCATCTGTAAGTCGGCTGCAGCGACACGTTGGGCCTACGTAATAATAATAACAATCGCTCCCTCCCTCCCGCACAAGCTTCATAGCTTCTGGGGGCTGGTTTCCAGGTTATGGATTGTAGCAATTATTATTATATTATTATTATTATCTCTTCGGCAAAACCCATCAAGCGATATTATCGTTATCCTTGTTGCCAGTCGAATGAAAGTATCGTATTGGCAAGTTAATTCTTAGGAGAATACACTGTGCTAGTCAATTTTTGTATCCACCCCAATACGTACAAGGTGTTTCGCCTTTTTGAAATCCTTCTAATTTCCTTTATTTCGAAGATCTTGGTAAATTTTTTCTTGGATGATTTTTGCCGTAAAATTGAAATACACGGTTTAATTCCTTGAGATATACTAAGGTGATATAAAACTTTAAATAAATTAAAAAACTTATTTTAGAAAGCAGCATTTTAGTTGGCTTGATGGCAATGACTCACTGCGGTGATTATATAGCAATTTAAAATAAAATTATTAATTTTATTATATCTTGTACTTCGGCTAGCTAAGCAAAATCAATACACCCCAATAATTTACCTAGCAAGCTAACTTAGTGTTAGTAGATTTGAGCATGAGACTTAACTTGAAACGCCCGATAATAAACTTACCAGTTCTTCTACCGAATAAAGCTTTATTTTCAAAAATACCTTGCAGCAGAATAGTTCAAATAATCTTCGTAATATATTGTAGCTAGATACAATTGTATGAGACAAAAATAAATAGACAAATATTTAAGAAATATTAACACAGATATATTGTTAATCAAATAAATATAAATGAAGGAAAAATTCATAAAAATAAAAACAAATGCGGTAATTATTTCAGTTTAGTTAAATGAAATTGTATGTGTTGGCGACAGGACAATAGTGTCTCCTCCTTCAACAACAACAAACCTTGTCAGGTATTAGAATAAAGAAATAAAATTAATTTAATTTATTTAGCTACACATCAATGTGAGCACTCTAAGTTCATTAAACTACTACAATAACGAGTCCAATATATGAAAACGCAGAACACTTATATTCCCGTTGATAAAAAGATTGATACCATAAACACACCACAGCTTTAAAATTATAAACTAAGTGTCACTCCGTTCGTCGTATGTTAATCAAACTTATCGATTAAACGAATATTTTAAAAAATACTTGAGTTGCACTATTCAGAACAATTCCACAAGAGTAATAATATTGATGACTATTCTTGACTCCAATACTACGCAAAAAGGTATGTATTCTATAACTTGACACTTTATAAAACCTTATGTTTGTTTACAAAAATATTTGCATGGGTACACCTAACCCTACTTTTTATGTAAATTTTTGGATTTAACCTGATGTGGATTTACGTGTATTTTTGAGCTAACTGAACTGGTTTTCTTCCGTAGGTCTTTTTATACGTTCGGTCAAAAACAAATGAAAAATATGAACTTTCTCAAACTTCAATTATTGTTTATGACATCACATAGATCGAACATACGATTATAATTACATGGAAAGATAGCTGGTAAAAAAACGAAAAAAAACAACATAACCACTTATGATCAAAATATATTCTTAACTGAATAAATTAACAAAAACCGCCAACTATCACAAAACTAAATAAAACTTAATTACTCTCTATTTACATAAATTCCAGCTGGGATAGTTGCCTCACTACACATAACAACTTCCTAACATAAATTTACAAAAAAGAAAATTAAAATCATAAATCGGCCGCTTCGGTCTTTCTTTCGGTAAAGAAACATGATTTAAATGTAATGTCGTAAAACCTTAAACTAAACAGAATTTAAAACATTCTCATCCAGGGTACACAACGTCAGGTGACTAAATGAAAACAATAGTGGAATTTTTAAGACAATGACTTAATTTATATATTTTCAGTAAAACATCCACTCGAAACTGTGTTAGCTTCCCGGTAAATGAAAAAGATCTACCTACGATATACGACGATAAGACTCAAATCTAAAATGGAGATAAATCATCCAAGTAAAGCTGAATGGATCCTAATCTTGTGACCTAAGCTACCTAATGCATGTTTTATAGTATAACAATTAAATTAACATATATTTCTACTTTATTATTTATTAGTTTTTACTAAAATAAGGTTATGTATGTTTTTAAAGAACGTACTCATTTATCCTGCTTTATATTAATAATTTTATGCATAATGTAGCATGTAAACCTTTAAAATAAATAAAACGAATCTCTTAGCATGTCTATAATTATTTTTATTTTATTTTCACATGATAATCGTCTTTATTGGCACTCAATTGCCGGCGTAATTTGGCTTTTTTAGCCCGAGGGCGTATAAAGTTGCTAAGATACAAAGAAAACGTTTCTATAGAGTTCTAACAATTTTAATAAATAATTATAACTATTACATTTTTTCAAAATGAAATGTGCAATTGCTTGCAATTATCCTTTCCATGAAGCAAAATAAAATAAAACGTTGTATGTACCACGGGCATAATCAAGATAATGGCCCTCGAGAAATTAAAAGCCCTCCTTCGTCGGGCTTTAAACATTCTCTCATGCCATAATCTAATAGATTATGCCCTTAATACATAAATAACTATTATTGCATATACCGGGTGGGGCAATAGTGTGGGGAAGTCCGATAGCTCCTAAACGGTAACAGATCGAAAAAACGTTCTAATACGGATGTAAACAGTGGATAGAGGCGCATCTAGAAAAATTATTTTCAAATATACAGGGTGTTGCAGGAAAGTGTGACACGCTTACGGTAATTTTTTTTAAATAGAATGCCCCAAATATTTTTGCATATTTAACACCTCTCTTGGCAGGTTTATTCATATCAAATTTTAACGCCATCTAATGACCCGTTTAGAAGTTACAAATTTTTTTTCAAAAAAATTGAGTTTTACATTATCCCACTTAACAGTTTACCGCTTTCACGGCCGCAACTGTGAAGACGAATTTAAGTAGGGATTTTGTTGCAGGGGCTTGTAGGGTGCTCTTATTTAAAAGAAAATGGACCCACCATGTACAGGGTGTTCAAAATTAATTTTTAAATTAAAGAACTTCAAAGCTAAAATTCACAACTTTTTCAAATGGAACACCTGTATATTTTGTAGCTTTGTGATGCAGAATTAAATAACGAACATTTTTTGTATGTACGTCCCTATTAGCTATCTGTAACCACTTTTGATTTATTGAGAAAAAACTGCAAGAAGTACACAATTAAAAAATTGCACGATGCAAAAACGTGCACAACAATTGCTAGATGCTTTAATGTTTTGTTGAACAAAAACAACAAACACACTTGACAACTAAATAAATAATTGTTTTTAATTGTGTACTTCTTGCAGTTTTTCTCAATAAATTAAAAGTGGTTACAGATAGCTATAGGGACGTACATACAAAAAATGTTCGTTATTTAATTCTGCATCACAAAGCTACAAAATATACAGGTGTTCCATTTGAAAAAGTTGTGAATTTTAGCTTTAAGTTCTCTAAATTTAAAAATTAATTTTGAATACCCTGTACATGGTGGGTCCATTTTCTTTTAAAGAAGACCACCCTACAAGCCCCTGCAACAAAATCCCTACTTAAATTCGTCTTCACAGTTGCGGCAGTGAAAGCGGTAAACTGTTAAGTGGGATAATGTAAAACTCAATTTTTTTTGAAAAAAATTTATAACTTCTAAACCGGTCATTAGATGGCGCTAAAATTTTAAATATGAATAAACTGTTTATTTATGCAAAAATATGTGGGGCATTCTATTTAAAAAAAATTACCTTAAGCGTGCCACACTTTTCTGCAACACCCTGTATATTTGAAAATAATTTCTCTAGATGCGTCTCTATCCACTGTTTACATCCGTATTAGAACGATTTTTCTAGCTGTTACCGTTTAGGAGCTATCGGATTTCCCCACACTATTGCCCCACCCAGTATGTTTCAAATAAATATAATATTCATTATTTCTTACTTTTCGACAAAATCAAAAACTAAGTTCTATATTTATTATTGTTGTTATTGAATTTTCAATATGATGAGTTTTTTTATATCATCTCAATATTTTATCCGGAATTGATTATCCTCTCAGTTGTATATTCAACAGTTGGTCTTTTTATTATTCGTTGCGGCGTTGCCAATTTATAAATTATATTTGTAAATTGTTCAATTTAGTATTGTGGTAATGAATATGTTACAGTTTATTTATTCATTTATTTAAAATTTAAGAACATTTTTTGCAGGCAGTATTATCTGGGTCCTACAACCACTATTAATTTTTTTCAAGTTTTGTTTATGTACAGGGTGTTCAGATTATACCTTCAGAATTTGATAACATCAAATCAAATTTACCCAGTTTCTTAAATTAAAGACTCTGTATGCTTTACCGGAAATTAAGACAATTGTTAGTCTCAAGGCCGAAACTTAGAGCATGGCGCTATAGCGGTACTAGCGTCAAGGTCTGTAGCCGTTGACATGCGCTTTGGCTATTTCTAAGAGTTGTAATTTATATTTCAGTGGTTATAATACTCAAAAAGTATGAAAACCTTAAAATAGTATACAAAAATTAGTTAAAAATAGCTATTATTTCTGTATAAAGGCAACGACTTTTTATCACGAATGTAGATGCAATTTAAACATTTCAAAAAAATTGCCACCATGAATGATTTTTCTGAGATTGTAGAGTTATAGAAATTTTAAAACAACAATATTTAAATTTTAGGTTTTGCAGCTCTAACTATTTACTGCAATTTTAATATGGCAAAAACGGGTAATTTTAATATTAATCATTCAGAAATACTCACAAATGTTTAATTTTCACCACCATTTCAATATATCAACAAAAATTCGAAGAACTTTCGACAGGCTTCCGATTGAGATATGTGTTTAAAACTCATTAATGTAAAAGAGGTTAGAATTGGTTTTTGTTTTGTGTGACGTCGTTTCGACTAGCAAGTAAGATTTTAATAGGAACGTCAAATTTTATATATTTACATATTTAAATATTATATATTTGAAAATTTCTACTTATTTATTATTGGTATAAAAGAAAGTGCTATATTTTTAGCATATGTCACGCATAATTTCATATTATTTTTTGTACTAATACAAAAATGACTACTTTTTGTACAGTTGCTATGGCAACCAATAACACTTCCTAAATGGCCTACTTTTTATACAAAATAATGTTAAATTATAGTGTTATATTCGTGCAATTGGAGAAGTTTTCTTAAAGTTTCTGTAAATCTTGAGGTCAGCTTTGATAGATGTCAAATTAGGTACATAAGCAAAAATTATATTTAGTTATATATACCACTGTTGCGGTTATGTATCTGCTTAAACGAATACAAAAACTTACTTAATCGCGATAAAAAAAGTATAATTTTACCTGAGAACACAAAATATACACAACAAATTTTTGTAAACCGGTTTAAAAAATCAAACTTTCTCGTTTTCCGGAAGCTTATTGCTTTCTTCTTACATTGAGAAAGGATAACTTTAAAAGCTCCTTTCAGAGACATATACTAAGCGGGATTTCCGTTTCAAGAAGGAAACACTCGGATGCTCTCTTTCATGTTTAAGACACAATTTTTCTGACATTTGTTTTTTAGACCCCGGAAGACTTCAAAGTTGTCCAACACGTGAGTTATCATCCTGTGTATCAGCAAATATTAGGTTACAGCTATGTCAGTGCGCGTTATAAAGCTTAAACTGCTGAATTAGATTTTTTCCTTTGAGAGAATTATTGTCTTAACATTTTTATAAAACAATCCATTATAAAAATAAAAGGCAAAAACCTTCGTTGTAAATTTATTATGAAATAAATCTTAAATAAAATTGTAAATCTTTATAAAAGTGAAATAAATTTTCGTATTTTTGTTTTTAAAAATATACACTCCGATTTCAAACTGATAACTGGCGCAGTCAGACTAGGATTTGTTTATTTATTTATTTATTTATTAGTAACCCAGAACAAAACGGGCATAGCCTAATTACAGTGTATGGGGATTTTTATGAATACAATGTCCAGTTACAATTATTATTACACAATTATTACAATAATAATGAGCTGATATCTATTACAATAAAAAAAACTATTTAACAGGTCGGGATGAGTTGAGACATATATATGCATTTATTGTTAAGTAATAATATGTTTAATTGCGTTAGGGGTCGTATCGAATATATCAATGTCATATTTCTCAGTAACTGAATTTACAATTTGTGCCATTCTTATCAAAGGAGAATTACATCGTATGTTGGTCCTATATTTAGGAATATGTAGAATGTTTCGTTTTGTTCTCCCAAACTGAAAGCTATTTTCCAGCATTTTGTGAGTGTCAACTCTTGTTGGAAACGAACTAAGCGAGCGGCAATAGTGTACTTCGAACGACAAGAAGTGAAGAGATAACGGCGAAGCAAGTCTTTTTACTATTTTTTCCTGCTACTTCTAATTCTGTGGCAAAAATTTTGCTTTTCAAAAATTTGGCAAGGGTATTTTTAACAGAGGTAGTTAAATAGGATTTATAAACAATCCGTTATAAAAGATATCTAAAAAAAGATAAACACAATATTCCGAAACATAAAAAAATAAATATAAGAAAACTGTATTGCAAAAGCAATTGGGTTCTGGATATTAGAGAGTAAAGGAAAATAAAACACAACCAACGTACTTCGTTTTAACAAAACATATTAAGAAAAATTGAGAACTTCATAGAATTAGTAATTTAAATTTAGAAAATAACATGACATAACCAGAACAGGGACGACCCGCTGAAAGATTAATCAATTAACTACCAATTGCTTAAATTAAATATACACACACGGTGATCCACTACCTAATGATCGGATTTTGAGGATAAGCTTCTCTGGTCACTAGAAACATAAAACCTTAGTAACATTTTTTGATTAAATGAACTTGAAAATTTCGAAAATTTTCCACCGACGTCTTCAGAAAAGTACGTATAATTGATCCAGGTCAGTGTTAAATCTAATAGGATTAAAACTCTTTAGAAATTGACACAATCAGTAAAACGTGACATCTGTTGAATGAGCACAAGGATGCAGACGGCGCACATTCCATTTTGGATGTTGTTGAAACCATGGTTGAAACAACCTAAAACTTATATTAATCCGGGGAATTTCCCTGTATTCTAGCAGGAAACGCAGGTAGAAATGACATCATTTAAATACCAACCCATTTAATGATATTATTAAATTTGATTAGCTATTAGATCCCGAACCAATAAGATATTGTTTATAAATGCTTCTTCCGTCGAGAATGTTTTGACAACTTTTCTAAACTTTGAAGTTAGTTTGAAAAGTGAATAAAAGTGAAGAACTAGATATACTAATTAAAAATGTGTAAATAGGAGAAACAACAAAACTCATCACAGCTAGAGACACTTCAATTAGAGTTTGGCCAAGGCAGCCATTTTACATCACAACTTGTGGTGCCAAATTTGTAAAGTACAGAAATGGTTACACAGCCAAATATTGGCAAGCATGTGAACGATATTTGACTCAATTAAAAAACATGCAATAGTGGGTTGTGTATGTAAAACATTATTTAGGATTAAAATTAAGGTGTCAAAATCAAAATATTGTATCAAAAATATTGTGTAATAAAATGGCGCAACGCCAACGCCGGCAACGCATTGGCCAGACTCTAATCACAGCTGACAATGGGCGCATCCAGCAGACCTACCGGTGACAAACCGGTACTGCTCACCAGTAGATTTTAACTGAATTATGAAAAATTGGTTATCGGTTGATACATTTAAATTTACTTGTCAGATATAAAGAGACATAACCTAATTCGATATTTGTAATTTCTCATTGGTCAGGGCTCTATTACGTATTAACCGGCATATTTGAAAAATCGAAAGTGTAATGCCATTTTTATCGTAATATTTTTAAATACAAAATATTTTTCTGTTGTATGTAACCATTGCGGTATTGGAGCTACAAGAATATTCATGTTTTAATGGAATTTATGCTTACGCTGTAATGGCCAATTATTTTTAATGGTGGTTTTCTAAATTGTCCATGAATATTTTTGAAGAATGTTTGTAGAAGAAGAGGATATATTGACATTCCCTCTGATTTGCTGTGTTACAAATGAATTTCCTTCTTAGAATATAAAACTGTAGGAAGGAACATAATCATCTACCACATACTACTGGGATGGGGTCTCAATATGGCGGAGTAGGTGTTTCCAGTTTTGTAGTTAGATTTTTCCATTGGCGGTTCTCACTGTCTCGAAATGCGCACATAAACTACATGACCTCAATGTTAAAACACAGTATTTTGAAATTAATCTTAGAATATAAATTTTCACTTGTAATATACCAAGTGCATTGATTATTGCCGGAAATTTTTTGAGTGACATTTCTGCAACGTCATAATTGCACGACACGAAGTGGAGTGCAATTACGTTGCAGAAATGCACGAAATCAAAATTTCCAGGCAGAATCAATGCACGAGGCTGTATTCGGTAAGAGAATCGCACGACGCACAGAAATGCATTATGATTAATTGGTTTTATGTAGCTATATATGTTACAAGTATAATTTCCAAAAAATTTCCAAAAAATTACTCCTTGGTAGCATATATATATATATATATAAATTTTCGGGAAAATTGTGTGATTGTCATGGATACAATTCAAATTTGAATTTTTCTATTGGTTCTCGGCATCGTCGTGCGATTCTCAATTTAATACTTTAATTGTCTGAGTTTGAGAGAAAATCAGAGTTAGGTGTTGTCTAATGGCAGCCAGTGTAACGTCATATCTGTCTCTTTTAATGCTCATTGCGCAGGGTAGTTACGCTCCTTCCTACAGTTTTGTATTCTAAGGTTTCCTTTTTCTAAATTTATGTTATCAGATTACATGTGACTTATAAAATATATCAAGTCAGTGAGTTGTTATAATAAAAATTGTAAAAAAGTCTGTCATTGATTAAATAGTTATTTGTGTATTTAGTGCGCGAAATGCTACTTTGGTGGTCAAGAATGAAAGTCTTTTGACGAGGCCTAGTCGAGTCAAAATCTCATTCGAGATCACCAAAGTCATTTCGAGCACGAATTGCACGCAACGTTTTTTCTACAGCGTTATTGAAATAACCAAAAAGTAGAAAAAGAAATGTTAGCGCAAAGTGGACAGTTTCGTTATTGCTACGGAAACGACATTGCTCAAATATGCATAAATCGCATAAATGAACGAAATATTTTTCGCTCTAAAACGAAAAATTGTTCGTGCACGTTGTCAAGTAAACAACACCAATGTGGAATTTTGCATACGGATATTAATGAAAAAATGTCATCATTTTTTGACAGCTGTAGAAAAATATAATAAAGAAGTTCTGCTCTTTAAACGGATTTTGCGAATTAATTACTAGAGTTTAAAACTACATCATCCAGACTCTTTCAACTTAGTTTCAACAAAATCATTGACTTCCAGTCTTCATTTTCACGGGCTAGGAATCGAGCTACAAGCCTATAACTGGTAGTTTGGCTAATCGATTCCACACTTTTGTCCACGCCCCTGGTTCTCATATAAATTAGTATGTATAATGTTTTAATTTAAAAAATAAACTTTAATCTTCACGTAGAAGGAGATCTATCCAGACAATGTAAACATTAGATAGTTAGAAATTGTTTACGACTTTCTTTTACTATTACAGGTCAAGCGTCAATCATTATCATTACGATATCTTCATATACGAGACATGAACGTGATGCGAACGTAATTATGTTTATAATTAATCAACAAACTCATTTTTGCCGTAATGTTGATAAATTATTATTTAAGTTATTTTCAGATGCAATCAATAATTTTATTATTTATTATTTTTTGTGTATACATACGCGTTATCATGAAAAGCTCTTTCTTGAATGAGTAATAGTAACCGCTAGTTAGTAACACCTCTTTCTCGGTTACAACACCCTATATAATAATAATTTCTTAATGAGGAATTACTCAAACTTTTTATTTAGGTTTTAATTATCGTATATTATTGCAAAAGACCGATGTCCTAACTTCCTTATAAATTCCAGATAACCTGCTACATATTATTCTTATTTTGAATATACTTACTTAACAGCAAATATCACAAGCTAGTCCCAAAGAATTCCTTTGAAGTTAAACAACAGTCTTCAAGAACTTTGATAATAAAATAATACAAAAATGATGAATACATTATTAGAAGGGCAAGCTTAAGGTGAGTTCAGCGTGCTTAGCGAGATTTGAACCCACAAACAGGTCTTAAGCACGTTCTAAAGGTTGCAAAACGTTTTATCCAAATGCCAGTCAAAGAGACAAGGGACCCCAAATCATATCAAATCTATCCTGCATTGAGAAAAAAGACTTAGCGATGTGAACTGAAATCTTCTAGTTGCGTCAACTAGATGTCTTTCAAGTTTTATTTTGTATTTTTACTAAACGGATGACGTCATTAAACGTTTTAAAATTATGTGATAGCTGTTTTTTTACTGAAATCGATCGAGTATTGTGTTTTCTTTTCAACTATAATACATATTCATGCTCTTACACCAGAAAATTTTCAAGAAAAACGTGAGAAATGATTTACGTATAGTAAGGCTTTGCATTCCGGTTACTCCAATTAATAAAACAGAATTATCCAGCAAGCTTAGATAAAATAATGAAATTTTAGTTATTCTGATGGTCTTTAATTGTCAATTAGAATTTAATAATCAATAAAATAAATTTATTCAATTTTGCCTTATAAAGTCATGTTTATTTACTTGGATACAAACCATTGTCTAAAAAACGCGTAAGATCACGAACTTGTCTTGTAATTAAATATTTATGGTAGACCCAAACAACAATTTATAAAAGCAAAATTGTATAAACAGTTGTTGTATTGCACTCGCGTATTACATTGGCGTATATTAATCCTGGATTAAACTATACGCTCATTGAACCTTTAAACGCTTGTATAATAAATAACTATTAAAAACTTATTCCTGCGTTCCACTAACTAATAAAAAAAACCAATATTATTCTTAAGATTCAAATAAAAGTAATTTTTAACTTTAAAAAATAAAATGTTACTGTGTCGGGTATTCAAATTATCAATTCCCAATTTCTCAAAATTTTCAAATTCAAATTTTAGCCACGAAAATAAAGAAACATGTAAGTAAACAAGGAATTTATTTTCACTTTTGTACACCATTGATTAACAAATAAAGATCTACATGTGTTTCGTTGTTTCAGTAATTCAAACTTAAGAAATTAGACCTTAAAAATGACAGATAAGTGTCCTCTTTCTTTTATTTTTAAAAATAATTATTTAGGAACTCTACTTTTAATCTAAAAGAAGAAACATTAAACACAAATGATTTGCATTGAAAAAAAAACAAGAAATGTTAAACTAGATTTTTATTTTCACAGCCACTTACTAACCAGTACATGGTCCAAACACGACTTGGACTATCTGAATGAAATTCGGGCGGGTAATTGGTAGAAAGGGGGGCACATTTTGAAGTAGCTTTTAAATTTGTACCTCTTCCAATTTTTAAGAGGTGAAGGGTAAGACTTTAGAATTTTAAAAGGGATAATCTTATACCTTTCTTTTTGTAATTTGAATCTACGTAAAAAGCTACGTATTGTCATGTTATATGACAGGCTATTAAGAAATAAGGCACCCATAAGTACAAACATCCTTATTGGGTTGCATAACTTCCAAGGCAAATTTTAAATTTCAAGTTAATTATTGATATAATTAAAAAAGGTTTCATTTTCTTAAACAAACACTTTATAACACACTAAATAGAAAAAGGATAAATTTTAAACTTGAATATTCTTTTAATTTTGGCTAATTTTCTTGGCCAGCTGACGATTATCTTTCGTTACATGTTTTTTGTAGATAATTAAGTATTAAAACAATTTCAAGGTTTGTTTTGGTCTGAAACAAACAAGGTTTATGTTAGTGAAGACGTATGCAAAGATTTATTACCTTACCTGCAAGTTTAATTTGTAAGATAATACAAAAATTTCATGAGACCTAACATTACAGGTAGTTTCATAATAATTTTGTTATTTTTTAATATTAAAGTCTGTGGGCTTATATATTTCATTATGGTGGTACACAACTGAGACATATAGGTAAATGTGGGGATGATTTCTAGTAAGAGATCTATGGGTTTAAAAACACATATTTCTGCGTTTTACTTTGATGATCCGAAAACATGTAATTTAGTAGTTATTTAATATTTTGGATGTCTAAAAAGTTGTAATTATTCTTCAATATGATATAAGGATAGCATTTGTAACAAGAAAAGGAGCTAACAAAGTGTTTTTAAGCAATCATTCCAAATCTTAATGAAATTTCAATTCATTGTAAAATTGCTTTAGTTTGTATATCATTAAATAGAGGATTCTTTTTCTATCTATTTATATTTGTTTAAAAACAGGATAGTTTCTATTAATGCCTTAAAAGAAATACAGCAAACGATAGTATATTATTTTTTTTGTTTAGACTTTTAGAGCATACCTCAAAAAATACGTCCTTATATAACAAAATTTACTAATAAAATTATCAAATATACATAAAGATAAACAGTAAGGAAATGCGTGAACGAAGGTAATCCAGATTCAGTAATGAAACGCATAACCTATCCTTCTCGTAATTGGGAAAACGATGTCTGGAAGATTTTTTTATCATCACAGCCTACCACCGCACAAGGGACTTTAACTTGACATGGTAATATCAGTAATTATTATAGTTTCCGATGGAATAAAAACGTAGTACCTATTAACAAACATAATTCTTCAGATTACCACGTTGATTTAAATAATTTTTTGTTACTAACCTTACAATTCACTTTTTTTATTCTTAGTACACTGTTGTATAATGTCTATTTATTTAAATAACTCACAAAAGCAGTCCAAGAAATGCCCAAAACAAGAACGTAAACGAGATAACACCGATAAATAACACAGATAAATACACTAAAAATAACCATGCGTCCAGATAAAGCTAACCTCTGCACGCAACGAAAGCGGAAACCACGTGATCATGATCATAACAAACTGCACTAGCGCTGTTCTAGTCCCTAGTGAGATGTGTTAGAACTAATCAACGTGCCAACAGCTGCTATATTCAAGCGCTCCTACCGTGGTACAAACCACGCCTTTATACGCAGAGCATATCTTATAAAAAATTTAAGATTATGTAGCGAGTTAGAAATGTCAGCGATATCTAAACGTCAAAATTTTGAGGTTATATTTTGATGTTGCGTCAAAAGGTTTTTGTATCATTACAGTTTTTGAATTTAAGTAGTGCAAATAATAATAAACAATTTCATTTAAATAAATAAACAGTGCTGTGAAATTAATTTAGTGAATTATTTTTTTCTGTGGAAAAAGATTTTTTTATAATAAAGATTGATAATGGTCCTTGGAAATGGGATGGAATATGGAAATTAATCATTTTATAAATTTAAATGGATTTACCTTATGTCCGAAATACAGCTAGTTTATACTATAATTTCAGCTTTATTTAACAATACAAGATTTTTCATGAAGAGAGATGAATGTTTGTGGCATTTCAACCATTTTGATGTTGAATTATATGGAAGTAGGAAATTTTACAGATTACTACTAATTTTAGTCGGTAATTTTAAAAAGCGCCAATAATTTGATTTTTGTAACTAAAGTAAGGTATTTATTTTAGGTTACTAATATAAATAATAAAAATATTAATTTTAAAGACAAAAAGAATTACACTGTCTTAAAATTAAATATTCTTTTATTGGAGATATCCAAATTTTTCTTTTAATTTTTAATTATTTGTAACATTTCTATTGTTTATTCATTTGGTTAAATACATTTTTGTCATTTAAATATTTTAAAAGTAACCTTTGGTTTATTTATTTTATTTTTGTGTGTGTTGTTTATAATGTTTTATACTAGATCCATATTTATTTATAGCCGTATTGAAGCGGCTCGCCTGGTAGGGTCTCAATAGATCACTTTCATTTAGGTGGCGCTGTAATCGATGTTAGGTATAGAAACATAATCTCACTTTTTCTGACTATTTATTTCTGTAGATTTGATTGTTATTGTAACTGCAAAATGCCTTATAATTGTTGTGTGTCTCAGTGTTCATCTATTACTGATAAATATTTAATTAGAAAGTGGTTGTTTGCCATTAGATCAGGAAAAAAACAACAAAATATACAAAAGTTTGCTCTAAGCATTTTCTACCAAAAGATTATAAAATTACCAGTATGGGTAAGTTTTGTAACTGTAATTTGCTTTATATCTAAGCTTACATATTTTATTTTTAGGATAGTGGAAAATTCTTAATTACAGAACTGCAGTTTTCTCTCAATGTTAACCTGTAAAAAAATTTGACAAGGATCACATCAGAGAACGATTTTACTATCCAATACAAAATTAATTAATTTAATGATGTCTCTACAATTTTAAAATGTTTCTTTTTTTATGTATAGCGGTGATTGCTATTAAAGATTATCATTATTATATTATTATTAAAGACAAAACAGTTGTAACGAAAAAACTACCGATTTGGAAATTGCTAGAAATATCATAATTGATAATTCCCTGGAATTTCCTGCTGAACTTTCCAAACAAAAAACAAACACACACTTCTGTTCAAACTCTGTTTTCCTGTAGTAGGGCTCCATAGAATAATAATCGAAAATGTAATAGAACAAGTTAAGAAAAATAAAATTTTATGCGATCGAATGTTTAAACATATGTGGTACTACACTGCCAATGAAATTTTAGTTATTTATGGTACAAGTGAGTTAAGCAAGATATTATCCACGAACGAAACATTTACACTCGAGGGCCGGCAGGCCCGAGAGGGTTAATTTTTCTGAGTGGATAATATCCTTAACTCACGCGTGCTATACAAAATTTTATCCAACACCTCTTTATTTAAGTTTAAACATTGAATTTGCAATGTATAATTAGTCTGTAGTTTTGACGGTAATACTCTAGCACGATGACTGGATTTTAATAATATTAAGTAACGTAAGCTGGTGATTGGTTGTTATCTTTGAAGGAGTGAGTTTTTTAAAAATAACCCACGTTGCTAGGGGCAACGTAGGTTATAATGTAACATAAGAGTAAACAATCACTTTCCTTATTTAAAATGACCATAGTAAACATGATATTTATATAGAGGTGTTGGATAAAATCTTTTATCTACGACCACCATAGAAAGTTACACATTCCGCACAATCTAGTAACCGTGAAAACGAGCAATTGCAAACAATCTCCAAACAGAACTGTAAAGACCGTGAGGAAACATTTCTCACAATCAGCAGTTCTATTAAAACGCCATAGATGTCAGCACTTGCAATATTATAATACTAGGATAATGTGCCCTACGGGCCTAAGCACTTAAGTATGATAGAAATAGCATTTATCGATTTTTTTTAAAGTAGGTCAGTATTTACATGACCTACATAAATCTCCAATCGATTCCCTATCGATAGAGCACATATTAGTACCAAATAGCACTCAATAGCACTAAATAGTACGATAGAATCAGCATTTATCGATTTTTTAAAACATAACCTAATTTAAAAAATTTTTAAAACATAACCTAATTTAAAAAATAACGCAAATTACGCGTCGAATGAGCCCAAGCCCATCTCTCTAGCCCTTATAGAACGCGAGAATTGGGCTCGGACACACATACAAATCTTTAACTTTAGTAGTATTGGATTTTAGTTAAAGGTTAATTTATTTTAATTATTGTTTTACATTAAATTATATTTTAAATGCAAATCCATCTAGAAAAATTATCGGGGAATCGAACTCTGGGCCGTCTGATTGCTAGGCCAGGCCTCTACCGTTAAGCAACGTAGCCGTCTCGACATGAGTTGGTTATTCTCATTATAAGAAGTTATTAAAAAAATTTATTTCAATTAACATAAAACTGATTAATTTTTTACATTATTATATAATTGTTAATATAATATTATTCATTATTATTGCTAAATTACAATAAAAATCATGAAAGCTTTTATAATTTGCTACATAATTATTCACAAAGTGCAAGCGCCATCTAACTTTTAAAGCTACGTAGCTTTTCATCACAATACCTGGGAATGCTAGAATATTTTGACATTTCGCAGTAAAGATGTAAACCTTGATAATCGAATTGTGGTTGTTTATATAAAAATTACTTTTTGAAAAGGAGTACATACGCATGATTATTTAGCTGTAAGTACTAAATAGTGGATTGACTGAAATTATACAGATTGTAAACGTATTATTACTACTGTCTTTAAAAACTTAATATTTACTTCTGTCGTTTTCGAAATTCTCGATGTATCTTAGTGAATCCGATGATGGGGAAATGGGGTGTATACTTGTACACAACTCCAAACATCGCGGAAGCGGCTCACATTACATCTCTTAATTTATTGTTAGAGATTGCAACGTAAAAAATATAAATGCGAATATATAAATTCAAGGTTAAATATTTTTCTTAGCTTTTGGTGGTTTATTACTTTTTTGTTGTCGTAGATAAAGTATAGTGTGTAACGTGTGCAAAAACGCCAATTTCACACTCGTGTGATTGCGGCATTCGACTTCGTCTCATGCCGCAACTTCTTCACACTCGTGAGAAATTGGCACTTTTCTGCACTTGTAACACAATATACTATTAATTCCTTTATGTAACAAAATTTCAAAAATTCTATTGTCGCTTGATTTTCTATAAAATCTGCTCATGTAAATAAAAAATGTGTATGATTGTATTGTATAATAAAATTATATTTTGTTATAATAGTCTCTATGTAACAGTTTCTACATACTTAAAAACACTGTTTCTTTACTAAAAAATGCTCATCTGTCAGTGTAAAGTATTCAAGAGAATAACACAATGCTCCAATATGTTTACATGCTGCTGACCAGCCTGTAGCGGCAGATCAAGAACAAGTCCAGTTAAGTACAGTCATTAGCAAATGTCTTGTCCCGAGTAAGGACGTTGTTGCTTTAAGAATCGAAATACCCCTTATACTGTGTACGAAAGAGACCGAATTTAACAAAGATGGACAATTACCTGGGCAAGATATTTAAATTCTTTAAAACTTGTTTTGAAAACACGCTTGTAAAAACTCTTGTTACTCATTCTATTCAAAATTTCTTTGACACACTTTATAAAATAGTCCTTTTAAATAGAAGCATCTACTAGTTAAACAAAGTTATGTAGCGTGTTTATGTTTCATTCTTTACCTTTAATAAAAAATAACTAAACGAAAATAATAATGAAAACAATCATCAAAAAATAGAGGCTTAGGAGTATTTTAGATAATTAAATAATCGCAGAAATTAATGTAAGCAATAAATAAAAATAAAGTAATAATATAGACATTTATTTATGTAAATACGTTAAAATTTTAAAAAGTTATTAAATCTTCAGTTGTTTTAATAAAAATACTACAAACTAAGAAAAAACTAGAAACATAGATATAGTCAGTACTAAAAACAAAACAAAAATTAAGAACAAAGAAAATCACTTGAAAATAGCAGTTTTTATTACTCTATTGTTGTTATACAAAGCCACTCTAGGTAGGGTAGCAACCTTTAAAACTGGTTAGATTTGCTGTGTTGTTTGTAAACAAAAGAAACTATGCACCGAAACGTACATCGTTTCTTTTACCAGAATTGTTAAATGTGTTGCCTACTCGGGACAAGACATTTGCTAATGACTGTACTTATGCCAAATTGCTTTGATTTCTTCAATATGTAACTTTATATAATATTGATTTGATATCGATATAACATCTGTTGCATTCAAAATATCTTTTTGTGACTTTTTCAATGGTTTAAAATAAGCATCATTAAACTTCTTACTTCTTCAACTGGAACCACTTTCGCGTTTAACAAGAGAGTTTTGTGTAATTGTTTCCCTTCCAAATGGACGATCTATAATTTGTAGGTTATAGTGCAAAATAGAACTGAAAACTAAAATACGAACTTATCGACGCTTTTAAAACCTCCTTGGAACCTGTTGTTTTTGCTCCTAGCTTTTTAAATTCGTTGCGTAAACAATTTAGGTCCATTTTTAGTCATTTAATTACTTAAAATTCACATACAACACACAAGATACCTAAACAGAACATTGCTGTCAAACTTTTAATACCTAACCCCGACTGTGCGCACCTAGTGCTGATTTGATTAACTAAACTAGTTCAATTGATTTATTGTGACCAGAGAGTAGGTTCACAATAAATTTAATAATAGCCGGAGCATTTTTCTTTTATGGTAAAGGTAGATGGTTTATATTTTGCATATATCTTCACTGTGCTTTAGCGAACTCAGTTTTATATGTGTGTACTCCCAATTATTAAATCAATTTTAACAGGTTATCAATATTCATTCATCATCGATGTATTTAGGGTTTTCCTTTAATTAATGAATCAATCAACCGCAGTGCCTCCCTCAAATAACTTATCAGTACGTTTAGACAAAATTATTAAATTTGCTTCACTGCACTGGTTACATAATTTATTAATTATTAGGTTAGAAATAAAAAATAATAATTTCTTACCATTTCATTTCACTTTATTTAACGTCTATTTAAATTAATTATTAAATTTCTCAAGAAGCGAGTTGCCCCTAGGATAAAACATACATCTTAACATATGTGGTTCCAACAGTATGAGACACCATCTCATTATGCAAGGCAGACCCGCAATTATTTAAATGAGGTGTGAGAATAGGTAAATTGGTCAAGCTGTCCTGATAAAATGGCCTTCTCGATCACCCGATTCGATCCCCCTTGACTTTTTCCTGTGGAGTTTTATAAAAGAAAAAGTTATTTCGACTGTACCCACACAGAAGAAAATATTAAAAATCGTATCCGACATGTTTTCCAACTAGTGACACCTGAAATGTTACACAGAGTACGAAATTAATTTAGGAAAACGATAGAAAAGTGTGTAGGAGTTGAAGAGGGGCATTCGAAAACCTGCAGCATGCTCTACGTTAAATAAATTAAATTGAAATGGCAGATTGATAGTTTTTATTTCTAACCTAATAATTAATAACTTATGTAACCTATGGAGCAAATTTACTAATTTTATGTAAACACGCGTAGTTTGTTGTCCTATGTAAAAATGTCCCATTTAAAATTCCGAAGTTAGCCCCCACCCCTTAGAAATGAGAGGGGTAAAAGATTATAAGCTACCTTAAAATTATTATATTAATAAAAATTCCACGAACTATCAATTATGATGCAACTGCAAGCTTACAATATAGTGGTTGGAAATGCAAGTACAGCCACATCCGCATTAATTTCCGCCAATTTTAGATTATGATGAAAATATGAATACATACATAATCCATTCCCCTTTTACCGCATTTCGCAGTGTCGGGGTTCCACACAAACTTTTATGGGAGTGCAACGGAGGTAATGGAGCTGGGAATATTAATATTAGTGCATTAAATGTACACTGCCGCACATTGGAAAGTGCACGATAGACCCGATTTACCTCTTATATTTTCTATAACTTACTCTAAGCAGATAAATAAATTATTTTAAACAAGTATTTGAAAATAATAATAAACCTTTCATTCCGCTGCAGCTGTTATAAACACATAGCCCATGGAATCCTGACTTACACGATGTCATTTTGGAATATTACATATAAAGAGTCGTACACTTTCAAATGGTCGGCACTGTACATATTTACCAATAGTTAACGTTCATAATATAAAGTTCAGATTCCTATCAAAATTGCTAGAAGAAACATCCTTATTAAACAGTCCTGAGAGCTATTAAGTCCTAAAAATTAAGATGGAAAGTTTTGTATTTGCAATAAAGTACATAATTATTTATTTTTGCGCTCATGTTATAAGAAACATGAAAATAAAAATAAACTTGACCAAACTCTTAACCTACGATCCTGTGGTGTTTCGAAAGGTAATGTCTAAAATGTGAAAATTTTTATATAGCTGTTTGTCATTCACAAAGGCAATTACAAATCAAATTACAAATTAACAAATTTTACAAAATATAAAAGTAGCGAATGAAACTATAAGTTAAAACTATGCAAAATCTCATCATGTACTAAAATTTCCTTTTATAGTTACAAAGAACTATGTGAATTCTACCTATGAATATATTCAGAAGATATTTTAACAAAACTGATTAGTTTCCTTATACACGAGAAATCCAAACAATATAGGTATAGGATAACAAGCTTAAGGGGCCTGGCATAACACAATACAGGTTGACGTCAACAACTTTATTGCATTTATACATCAAAGGATATTAAATGAGTGCATAAGCTACATCATATTAAAAACTCATTACAGCTTATTATAAAAGCCATGGAATGTGTATAAAAATGAGTAAGTAGAATATACGAGTAGAAATCAATAAATCGACACTGATTTGCTAAAACAATTACTACTATGTAGCAGTTATTTTATTACCCAAATTTTCATGTATATCCGGTTTAAGATTGAGACTAATCAACTTCAAATACCCCTGTCTTTATTAAAAAGTTACACCCTGTATAATATGGATACTGCTAAATATCTAATTATAATCAAACTCAATATTCGTTTCAAAATTTAATTTACTCGCAAAAATGCGCTATTGATTTATTGGAGGGGAAAATTTAATCGTAAATCCGTGAAAACACAAAAAGAGAAGTTTACTAAATTTTGTTTATTTAAGATATTATAAGGCTTTTAAGCTTTTGTTGTTCGTTTAATAAAGGTAGATAATGGTTGGTACTAGTCTGTTATCTACCCCACCGCGCATACACAGTTGAAAAATAAAACATTTCCAACAACCGAAACAGGTTGAGGGGAAATGTATACACATTGGAGTTCGTTTCACAGCAATTCATTATAATTTTACATAAATAATTTCGGAACGTTTCTAGTTTCAATGCAGTCTGTAGATTTTCCCTTCTATATAATATGCCTATACACCTACACGATCAATTTACTAACGAAATTGATACCAAATTTATTTAACAGAGCAAAAATGATATTGTTGGACTTTGAACTTTTAAATCTTTTATCACTTATCAACATTTTGTTTTTTGTGTTTGCAGCACTGTAAAGTTATTTTTAATTGGCCAAACTAAAAATGTAAAAAATAATAATAGCCTACTGTTAAAAAGATTTGTTGTCATACGCACTTTATTCACTGTGATGTTTTTGCTATCTTAATAAAAGTTAATTAAATAAAAAGTACCTTTTCATAAATAACCTAGAGGTTATGGGCCCAGGCTTGTTTAGTGCGTAAAAAGTAAATAAAAATCAGTTATAAGTGGTGTGTTTTTTAGTGATCGTTTGTTGGTGACAGTTCACGTGCTTTTTGCGTCATTTTTGCAACGATTCAATTTCATGCATCATTTTTTGAATTTATTATAAAACATGGCAAGTCTAAATAATAACTATAGAATTCAACCTTTAAATAAAGAAAATTATGATACATGGGCAATTCAAGCTCAAGCCTTGCTAATTAGGAGCAACTTATGGGGTTATGTCAATGGTGAAAACCTTCTATCGATAAACACTATCGATGAAGATACAAAAAAAATGGATTCAAGAAGATTTAAATGTCAGGTCTGATCTATTATTAATAATATCCCTATCTGAACTGAAACAAGTCAAACAATGTAAAACGTCAAAAAACGTTTGGGACACACTTAAAAGTATTTACCAAAGTGAAGATCCAGCTAGAAAGGCTACACTACTTAAAAAACTTGTATCACATAAAATGCAAGATTCTGATAATGTACGAGATCATTTAAATGGTTTTATGGATGTAGTTGATAAACTTCAGGATATGCAAATTGACATAAATTCTGATTTACTCAGCATTATGATGCTGTATAGCCTTCCACCTACCTTCGACAATTTTCGCGTAGCCATTGAAAGTAGGGATACTTTACCAAACCCTAAAGATTTAAAAATACAAATTATAGAAGAAGCTGAAGCCAGATCCAAAGTACAAAATACTGAAGATTCGTTTTATTCATATAATCAAAGTAATAAAAAACCTTCAAACTATAAAAATGGAAAGTACCAATCTTATAATAAATACTATGGTCAAAATAATTATCACCCAAAAGGAAACTATACTCCAAGTAAAAATTACAATCCACACAGGGATTATAATTCAAACAGGAATAATAATTACTCAAATAATCAACATTATAATTCGAACAATAATTTTAGATTGAAAAACTCAAATCCTGACGAAAACTCTCAAAAGAAAAATGAATCTACCTTTAAAGTTGAAGAATGTCTGTCCACTGCTCCATTTAGTCAACCACATTCATCTGATTGGTGCCTTGATTCTGGAAGTACGTCTCATTTTTGCTCGGAAATAAGTAAATTTTCAAATTTGACTAAAATGGACAATGGTTTTCTAAAATTAGCATCTGCTGAACATACAGCAACTATAAACGGCAAAGGACTAGTTACACTAGAGTTTGAAGACAGGTTGGTGAACCTACCTGAAACATTGTTTGTTCCAAAATTGACAACAAATTTACTCTCCGTTCCAAAAATTACTGAAAAGGGATTTAAAGTAACGTTTACTAAAGATAATGCTCAAATATTCGACAACAATGGTGATAAAATATTAACAGCTTCAAAGAAAAATGGCTTCTACTACGTACCTCATAATCAAGAAATCGCTCTTTTCTATGATCAAGTTAGCAATAAAAAGAAATTTTCAGCCTAAGATATTTGGCATCGAAAATTAGGTCATATGAATGAAGAAAGCCTAAAATCTGCATTAAATAAAAATATTATAAAAGGAATGGATTTTAATCATATTGATAGACTGAGCGATTGTGAAACTTGTGCTAAAGGAAAATTAGTTCGATTGCCATTTAAAACAAGAAAAGAACTTAAATTTACTGAATTATTAGATATAATACATTCTGATGTTGTTGGCCCGATGCGTACCCCTTCACCAGGAGGTGCAAGATATTTTGTAACGTTCATTGATTAACATAGTCGTTACACTAAAATTTATTTCTTAAAACAGAAGAATGAAGTTTTAAATTATTTTAAAGAATATAAAAATGAAGTTGAAAATTTTACTAGAAGAAAAATAAAGTTTTTACAAAGTGACAACGGCATATTTAATTAAAAATGGGATACAAAGAAGATTATCCGCTCCAAGAACACCTGAGCAAAATGGCTTATCAGAAAGAAAAAACAGAACAATTCTAGATAAATCACGTTGCATGCTTCTAGAAGCACAATTGCCAAATTATTTTTGGGCAGAAGCAATTTTTTGTGCAAATTATTTGATTAATAAATCTCCTTCAAAAGCTCTAAACGGCCGCACCCCTTTTGAGAAGTGGATTGGCCATGAACCTTCCGTACGTCACTTACACATATTTGGAGCTAAAGTCTTCTATATGAATAAAGAAATGAACAAAAGCAAATTTGAACCTAGAAGTATTGAAGGAATTTTTGCAGGATACTCAGAACAATGCTTTTCGTATCTGGGATCCATTAAAAAGAAAAGTCATAATCAGTAGAGATATAAAAGTAATGAACCAGTATTATTACAATAAACCTAATGGTGATGTACAAATGTCAAACCCTTTTAAAGAAATAGAAAATAGAACATTTCCTTCAGAAAATACAGATTGTTTCTCAACAATTGAAATTAAACAAACAGAGAATATTTTACAAGAAGACAATAATGAAACAGAAAATATTTTAGAAGAAGAAAATAATGAAACAGAAAATATTTCAGAAGAAAATAATAAAACTGAAAACAATATTTTAGAAAATCAAGAAGAAAATGTACAACAAAATGCAAGATTAAAAAACCGAGATGAATTGAAACCTCCTGTATGGACTGTTAATTATGAAATGTCTTGTTTATGTGTAAATGAAGCTTTACAAGGCGATAATGCTGAAGCATGGAATACTGCAATAAAAAATGCAATTAAGGCTCATCTCGAAAATGACACCCGGGAAATAACAAACAGAAAAGAAAAGTCAAACATAATTGGTTCAAAATTTGTTCTGAAAAATAAATATAAGTCATCAGGTGAACTAGAAAGAAAAAAAACTAGTATTGTAGCCCGTGGTTTTGCACAACGACCAGGTCTTGAATACAACGAAACATACGCACCAGTTGCAAAATTAAGTTCTATTCGTTTACTACACACAAAAAAAATATGATTAAACCAACCAAAATTATTATTACTTCAACAGTAATTTATGATTAATATAGGCACAACTATTATTATGGTTACATTGGCTATAGCGTGATTGTTAGTCAAGTTTCATTAATTCTACAAAACTCAATATTTGGCAGACAACCATAAGCATGTAGTTAAAACTAACTAAAGCCTTGTGTTATAACAACTATGTCTGTTTCATTAAATTAGCTATAAAAAATTATTGGTACATGACAGTACTGTTGATGCAAGAAGCACTTTATTTACTTAAAGAAACTAATTCCGTGTTATTCTTTGAACTATACTGTGGGATATTTATTTTCTGTATGCGAATTTAGCATCTTTAGTGATTAATTAAAAGTAAATGATAATAGGAAATGTCTTAAATAAGTTCAGTTTTACAGTCTTTTTGGGAACCTAAAATATATTTAAGAAATACGAAAGAATGTGTAGCTATAAATAAGTCACCTTCTGACCCTACATCTGGTCTTAATGGTTTTTGTCCCGAAGCTAGAGAAAACACATATTTAAAAGTATGCAAAATTAGGGGTAGCGGTCGGTGATATGATGTCGGAAGGGACAGTTGCATTGTGGTGCGGTAAACGGGAGGTCGCTTTCGAACGTACAAAAGGCCTTTAGCGGTTTCAAGTGTAATGCGTGTATTCTATATTGAGACTAAAAACGTAGATATGCGTAATGCTAATATTAACTGCGTTTGGAAATGAAAATGGCACTTACATGTGCTGGTACCTGTTAACTGGTTGTTGTTAAGCAACAGGAGTTGTTGCTTGGATTGTGATTGTTGGCCAATGTGTAATATTGGCTTTATGTTGATGTTAGCAATTGGTTGGAATTGCTGTATTATGTTGATGTGTTGGCAATTGAGGAATTGCCTGTTATCTGTTGCTTTGTTAGCAATTGGTAGAATTGCTGTTGTTGATGATATGTGAATTGAGCTCTGTAAAATTAACCGCACAGTATACTGTTTGCTTAGGAGACGGAAAGATGGGCGGATCTTGACGTTCTCCTTCGACCTGGGTGGCCCAAGTGTGTCACCCAGTGGCCCCAGCTGATCACTGGGCAGTCTTGGGGTGCTTATTCCCCTCTAGTTTCCTGTATGTCAATCCCGACGAGGGGCGGTCTCGGGGGAGGTGAATACATGACGGTGCCCAAGTGTGTACCTGGTCCTGTTAGCAATTCGGCTAAAGGGCGCCCGATGCGGCAAGCATCTCTGTTTCAGGTCATCATGATCGTGATAGTGCACTGAAGGTCTTCACACCCGAAGACTTCAATCATCCAGGACCAACGTGAGACGGCACGGGGGATCCCCAATCCCCCCGTAAGTACTGCTAATTTCCATTTAAAGGGTAAGCGACTAATTTGTTGTAATTATCTTTTCATGTGTGCCTTAATCCGGCTCTGTGGTATTTTACGTTTTGGTCTCAAAATGGAACGCATATGAACTGCTGCTAGTGAAGCGTAACCAACCGTTCCCGCCCACTCCAGAGCAAGCAGTAACACGACCCGAAAGGACCTGTCAAACGTAACATTCAGAATTGGGGATTAACTTTAATTTGTGAGAACTAGAATTCTTTAAAATAAATGTACCAAAAGCATGTTTAACCAATTTAAATCATTATTGAATTAAGACCCCGGCCTACAATACAGTTAATAAACAAACAAAATGAAATAGTTACAAGAACTAAACTAGATGGTTGATTGATAATAACGTAATAATATATTTTTCCCAATTTTGCTTATTAAAATGCTCATTACATATATTGAATTTTATTATTAAAACAACATTTTAATGATAAAGGTGGATAAAATTAATTGAAACAGTGAATAAAATGTTTCTAGCAACACTTTATTCACACTGCTATTGACAACACGAATAAAGTAAAAAAAAATAAACGTCGCACTACCTTTGAAATTTTCGTTGCTAGGATCGCTTGTTTCATGTCTCATGTGACATTTCACGTAAATTCTTCAATTTGCCGATTTCAAGTCCGAAATTGTGTTTGAAATGGCAAATAACCAGGAAGAAAGCATACCAGAAGATGTTCTGAAGGAAGCTGCGATTGCAGTATCCAATTTATTGCCAGAAAAATCTAAATTAGTTTACGAAAAGGAGTACAAAACATTTTGTGACTGGAAGACAATAAAAACTGTGAAAACTGTTAACGAGGAAATACTGCTAGCATATTTCTTAGAAAAATCACAGAAAGTAAAGGTGTCCACCTTATGGTCTCATTACTCGATGCTCAAAGCAACGCTATCCATAAATGAAAATATTGATATTTCCAAGTAAGTAAACTTAATTATTCTAAATTTCATTTAATTATTTTGGAGTTTTGCAGGTTTTCAAGGCTCATCGCTTTTATAAAAAGACAATCTTCAGGTTACAAACCAAAAAAGTCTAGAACTTTTGAAAAAAGTAATTTCTACCAATTTTTATCCGAGGCTCCTAATGAAATGTATCTATGTATGAAGGTAAGAGTCTCTATAAATCATCCTTGAAATACGTTTCCTAATTTTCATTCTTTATAGGTAGTATTAATTATGGGTATAGCTGGCGGATGTAGAATTGACGAACTACATAAAATTCGAGTTGATGATATTGATGAGAAAGAGTCTGTTTTAATAATTTCGCTTCCGGACACTAAAACAAATAAGAGCCGCAAATTTACAATTATCAATGAAAACTGTCGAGTTGATTTGATAGAAATTTACAAGAAGTACAAAAATTTACGTCCACAAAACGTACCACACAGAAAATTTTTTCTCTGTTATCGTAATCAAAAGTGCACAATACAACCTATCCGTATCAACACTTTTGCAAAAATACCTCAAATGATAGCAAAATATCTAAAGTTACCAAATCCTGATCTTTATACCGGGCACTGTTTTCGAAGAACTTCCGCAAATTTACTAGCCAATGCAGGAGCTGACTTATTAACTATAAAAAGGCACGGAGGCTGGAAGTCCTCTACAGTAGCTGAACAGTATATCGACGAATCAATTGCACAAAAAATATCCACGTCAAGAAAAATTTTGACAAATGTAAATCCAAATGAAAGGCCTGGAACTTCCACTGCACTTGACCCTGACGAAAGTAGAGTCAACTTAACTTCCACTGTACTTGACTCTGACGAAAATAGAGTCAACTTTCCTGGTTTAAGAATTCATCAAATTAATAATAGTACAATTAACATTTATGTAAATAAATTACCTAATCAATAATTTTTTTTTTAATTCTGCAAAATTGGAAAAAATCTTGTATGATACACGTGAATAAAGAACATTTTATCCACTCAAAAACATTATCGCACTCGGCTTGCGCCTCGTGCACTAAACAATTTTTCGTGGATAAAATTTGTCTTTATTCACTTATACCATAAATAGCTATAATTTATAGTAGATTAAAGTATAAGTGGATATTGAGGTCTTTAAAACACGCGCGAGTTTTCCAGCACGACGGCGTAGCCGGAGTGCTTGAAATAGAGCAAGTGTTTTCAAGACCAGTTATCCACGAATACTTTACGCTAGTTTTTTTTATTGGTACACTTTGAAATCATAAATAATACTGGTAAATATTACAAAAAATGGAAATAAGAACTAATAATGTAAAATGGTTACGTTAGTGATGTAAAATCAGTATACCTTTCGTTGTCATGGAAAATGAAAAAACAAAAATTAATTTGCAATCTGTCACTTGAGAATAATTTTTCTGACCACAGTTGTTACTGGTTGTATTTCGTTTAAAAATGAGTCATAATATTGATAACTTGTACAGCAAAGCAGAATCGCGGTTAATACCCCAAAAATCGGAACACGCTTATAAAAAAAGAATACGACAAGTTTATCAAATGGATGGAAGAGCAAAAGATAACAGATACAGATGAACGAGTTGTACTTGCTTACCTTCAGAAAATGTCGGAGCAGTACAAGGCGTCAACTATGTGGGCTATCCATTCGAAATTGCAAAGTATGTTGAGGGTAAACAAAGGGGTTGATATAAAATCGTTTGTGAAAGTGCATGCATTCATGAAGGCAATTAGCAAGAATGACGTAGCCAAGAAAGCATATGTATTCCAGGAAGACGATTTGCGGAAGTTTTTCATAGATGCACCGGACATTACGTATTTATTTTTAGATGGTAGCCATTTGCGGAATCTTTGGCTCTTGTAGAAGATGTGAATTATGCGATTTACGCTTGCATGACATCCAGAAAGAAGGAAGCGTATTGCTTATTACAATCCGACCATCCAAGACAGTCAAGGGTCGACGTTTTACTGTTGCCGACAGTGATGGAATTAGTTATGTGCGTTTGGTGAAGCAGTATTTATCATTGCGCCCCCAAAATGTAAGTACAAACCGAGTTTTCTTATGGTATGATAAGGGGAAGTGCACCAATCAAGTGGTTGGTATTAATACATTTGGATCATGTCCCTAAAATTGCACGTTATCTTAAATTGGACGATCTTGAGAAATACACGGGTCATGCGTTTCGACATACGTCTGCTACCATTATGGCGAATAGTGGCATGACAATAGATCAAATCCAACGACAAGTAGGATAGAAATCGGCAGCGGTGGCGGCTGGTTACGTTGAAGAAAGTATAAGCAATAAGAAGAATATTTCGAACATAATTGGAAGTGCCATTAGTGGAAGCGCAACCCCAGTGAGTTCCGAAAATGTTAGCACTGTTAATTTGAACAACATTTCTTCTGACTTAAAAAACCGAAGTATAAGTATTTCAAACAATACCAACTGTACTATTCACATTCATTTAAAAAATTAAGATTGTTGAATATATGAATAACGCTTTTGAAACATTTGTTAGTAGTATTTTATTTGACGTTACAAGGTACTCCTGTCAGATCAGTCATTGAAAAGTTCACATTTAAACTTGGAGTTTCTCGGATTGTTGATGTTGCCATGGAAACTTTAAAACACGCGCGTTTTTGAAAGTTGGATTTATGCACGCTAAGGCGTACTTTAAATAAGCAAAATAGGTTACCAATAAAAAAAACATATATTTATTTGTTGCACCATATAAAAAGTTTTGTTAGATCTACCATACAGTTCAGTTGCAATAAGCGTATAATATTGTTCCTACATGGGCTTTCAATAACAACTAATTGCTTTCTTTTAAAAAGTTTATTATGTATTCCATAACTATACATATAATACATTATGTATCATCCATGCTAAGATACTATCAACGCCGCCCTTGATTTTGAGGCCCCGAGCACAAATATCGAGTGGGGCCCCCAGTAAATAAAACAGTGTTGATTAAAATAAGGTACCTCGTCGCGGGAACCCACTAATATTTACCGGGGCCCCGGGCATACTCCCGGCTGACCGACCTTAGGAGCGCTTCTGGATACTATAACACACAAACCAAACAATAAAATAAAATATTTTGTCATACATACAAATCATTCCATACTAAAGACCATATTTTGCAGTTACATAATGCTAAATATTCCATATCCCATTCCCCTAGTTTCTGTTTTACTTCTTCCATATTTTTCCTATTTTACAGTCACTATTACTATTCACCAAAACAATCAACGTGCACGGCAATAACACTGAGTTTGAAGCAAAGATTTGATGACGAAGTTATATTGTACACAATTGCACATGTTCACATGAAATGACGCCTAGATGGAAATAATACTGCAAGATCAGCATAATTTAATAAATCAGTATAGTCACCCTAACAATATCGTATACTTAGTTGTGGTTGTAGATTACAATATGTTTTAGTTAATGGTAATCAACAAAACATTTACTTCATTTGACAACAGTTTTGATAATTGCTTCGATTATAATTGTTCAACTATTAGAGCATTGTTAAAGTAACAACATCAACATTTAGATTTTTATTGGTTTAATTATAAAAATAGTTAATTCTACCATATTTTTCATAACTATCTTGTATTGTAAGCGTCAACTCGATGTAACAACTGTTTTTCTTAACGGGGAGCTAGAAGAAGAGATTTTTATGCAAAAACTTGAAAATTTAGAACAATTTTTGTGCGAAATAATCATTGATGAAAGTGAATCAAATAATTCAATTGTTTTTCAAAGAGCAAAGAAAATGCTAGAAGATTTAAGAAAAGCAGATGTTGAAACTGTTTGCCGCCTTACAAAGGCTCTATATGGTTTAAAACAGTCAGGACGTCAATGGTTTCAAAAACTAGAAGCAAAACTCCAGCAGTTAGGATTTCAGCCATCAGTCGCTGACCCTTGTGTTTACAAACATATCGATGTGGGAGATAAAACCCTACTTGGAATCTACGTAGATATATTATATGATATAATTATCTGTTGCAGTAATAGAAACAAATTAAATATTTTAAAGAAAGATCTGATGAATTTATTTAAAATGAGAGACTTTGGCAGTTTACAGCACTGTCTAGGAATAGAGTTTAACAGAAATAATGATACAATTTATGCTTCACAGACAAGATACATTGATGAATTGCTATTAAAATTTAAAATGGACACAAGTAATCCAGTTAAAACACCCATGGTTCCAGGTCTTCAATTGATAAAAAATGAAAACAGAAATCTTCCAGATTTGCCATACCAGAACTTCATAGGCGGACTTATGTACCTTGCAATTGCTACGCGCCCTGACATAAGTCATACAGTAAGTTTTCTAAGTCAATTTAATACATGTTTTGATCAATCACATTGGCTCGCAGCAAAGAGAATCTTACATTATTTAAAGGGAACACGAGATTTAGCTCTTGCTCTTAAAAAAGGGGAAAAACCCTTGATTGGATATGCGGACGCAAATTGGGCCTCATGTGTTGAAGATAGAAGATCATATACCGGATTTTATTTCAAATTTGCCGGAGCTATTATTAGCTGGGAGTCTCGAAAACAGCGAACAGTCGCACTATCTACTCAAGAAGCGGAATATATGGCTCTAACGGATGCTGCAATATTTACAATATGAAGCAATTACTTTCAGATATGGGTACTCCGCAACAGCAAATACTCATTTATAATGATAACTCTGCTGCTCAAGAATTAACTAGAAACCCATTAATTACCTCTCGTTCAAAGCATATAAATATAAAGGAACATTTTATTCGAGAAAAGGTACAGAGCGGAGAAGTTGCGGTCTGCTACAAACCTTCGGAGGAGTTAGAAGCGGATGTATTTACCAAGGGATTGTCTGGACCGCGGCACCACACCTTATGTGAATCAATTGGACTGCGCAAAATATTGAAGTGAGGAGGAGTGTTGGACTTTGAACTTTTAAACCTTTTATCACTTATCAATATTTTGTTTTTAATGCTTGTAAATGTAAAAAATAATAATAGCCTACTGTTAAAAAGATTTGTTGTCATACGCACTTTATTCACTGTGATGTTTTTGCTATCTTAATAAAAGTTAATTAAATAAAAAGTACCTTTTCATAAATAACGTAGAAATATTATTAGTAATTTATATGTAAATAGGAGTTTATTCATTATTTAGTTTTCTCTATATATTTAAAACACAAGGCTCATTTTTGTTTCAGTTGGTTTGAGAGTTTTACTGGGTCGATTTGGGTGATTATTTTTTATATTAAAGCTTTCGTTGTGCGGTTTAGTCAATACTACTTAATATCTGTATTTCTTTAAGTTTTATATTTTTAAATAAATAAATCTAAAACATTTATTTGAATACGCAAGAGAACGACCATCCACCTGCAGCGCCCTCTCAGCGGTGTTAACTTTCGAAACTATTCACGATTATAAATGTTTGCTGCAACAAACCATCATGGAAAGCAGACAAATTAATATTAAGTGATGTCCTGATAGCAACTGCTTATTTATAGCTGTTTCATTTATTGTTTGGACAAAACAAATTCGTGAGATAAGTTTCCAAGTTGTTGCAATAGTATTTTGTGTCTCAAGGGCAGATTGTTAAAATTAGCATTTGTAGCCCGCAGTTGTTTGATGCACGAGCGAAGCAAGGGCAGCGGACAACTTAGGGCTACAAATGCTTTTCGGTCCGAGTGACATACAAAAGTTTTTCGCCTACCTGTTTGAAAGTTTAAAAAATATTCCAAAAATTAAACAGTAACGTAGCTTATTAGTAAATTAAATTTGCATATTGTAACGTTCTATTTAAAATAATAATCAAAAATGCTGTTTAAAATCGTCTATTCATAAGAGAAATATTAATTTACATACACTTAATTAAAAACACTATAACTATAAACTATTTAACAAACTATTAAAAATGCTAGGTATTTACAAATTTATATGAGGACTATTGATATAAAAACTATTTATGTATTACAGTAATTATTAACATTTATTTATTCACAGTACATTTCACTATGCTGGTCAAACATTAACTGTCCCCTTCTACTCGCGGACTCAATTTATATCTTTCATACGATGACTCATACATCTAGAATGTTCGATGAAGTGTTGATGAGTCATGCATGCAGCTGTTGATAAATGACGTCGATGAGGCGTGTCGATGAGTCATACACGCAGGTGTTATTGATGAGTGATACAGTTGATGACTCATACATCTAGAATGTTTGATGACGTCATATGTGGGTTTACTATTCGTTACACTGCCACCCTCTTCAAGTCTATTCTGTCCCAGAACAGGTTTTATTCTCTGGTTTCTGTAGAAAGGGTCGTGACGGTATCGATAGTCTTCACCTCGAGTACATGTTCCATTACGGTAGAAATAACAGTCTACACTCTTTGTTGGCCTTGATGCGGGCTGGGGATCGAAGCTACAGACTAAGATCTTCACATCCGTATCTCTAAAAATAACTTCCAGCAGGTTTCGAACGATTCTCTAATCCAACTGGTCCCGCCCACAGCCTAGTTTGGGAACTGCCAATTTGTTAATACCCCTGGTACTCAACCCGGTCCTCAAATCCCATAATGCCCTCCACAGGTCGGCGTAACTCGGTTTCTGGTAGTAAAACTGCTTGGTTACCAAGTAGTAAATGGAGCGGTCATGATCAGGCAAGTGTAAGGCTTTGCCACCAGAGGGATTCTGATCTCGAAGTTCATCCAGCCGTCCAAATTTATTTCTAAACGCCATTGCGATCCCCCTGGACATGCGGAGATCCTCGGAGGCACAGTGGGCAATGGAATAATCACTAGGGACCCGGAAGAGGTCTTGTTGCATCTCGGTCGTGACTCCGAATCGGGCTTTTCTAGTTCCGAAAAACGCAGCCATAAATTCTCCAAAGGTTGCCTGATCATCTTCAGGCCTTACGGTATTGACAGCCACCTCAGCATCATCTTCTCGATCCGGGACTACGTTATTGTTTCCCTCATAGTGCGCCAGACGATTGGAGTGTACCACCATTGGTTTCCCTCTTGCCAATTTCGCTGTAACTTTGGAGAATAGCCACGACGTCTTTGCGGGTTGTATAACCAGACAAGCTCCAGGTTGAAGCCCTCAATCTTGGGCTCTCACATCGTACGTAGTCTTTATCCGGTCACTCGCGATTCGGTTAGTGTTTCGGGTTCGGTCGTGAATATCCTCCAACTTCTTCTTTAAGTTGACAACATAATCATTTCCGGCTACCTCCTGTTCTGCGGGTGGACATCCAAATTCCAGATCACACGGTAACCGTAGCTCACGTCCAAACATCACAGACGCTGGTGACTGACCGGTTGTTTCGTGAACCGATGCACGATAAGCCATCAGGAACAGATGTAGGTATTGATCCCAGTCTCGTTGATGATCGGAGACGACCTTCGCCAAATATTTGCCCATTGTCCGATTCATGGGTTCTACCATTCCATCGGACTGCGGATGTAACGGTGTTGTCCGAATCTTGCGAATGCCCAACAATCGACAGACTTCTCCAAAGAGTGCAGACTCAACATTGCGGCCTTGGCCCGAATACAGCTCCATAGGCACTCCGAAACGACTGAAAAACTCCTTGACTAGTACGTCAGCAACAGTCGCGGCTTCCTGGTTTGGTAGGGCATATGCTTCTGGCGATTTGGTAAAATAGTCCATTGCCACTAAGATGTATTTATTCCCATCGTCGGTCTCGGGAAATGGTCCGGCAATGTCTATAGCTATTATTTCCAGAGGACTACCCACATTGTATTGCCTCATAGGTGCTCTTCGTTTCCCCAAGGGTCCGTTACCAGTGGCACAAAGTTCGCATTTTCGGCACCACTCTTTCACGTCTTCTTTACAATTGACCCAATAAAAACGCTCTCTAACTTTCTCCAAAGTCTTTTTGACACCGAAGTGTCCTCCTGAGGCACCGTCATGGAGATGTCACAATACTGTAGCCACCCGGCTCCTTGGAACCACAAACTGAGACCTAATGGTGGTGCCATCTTCACTCTCTAGTACTCGCTTCAGGAGATCGTCTTCCGCCTTCAAGGACTCCCATTGGGCCCAATATGCTTTGAGGGTTCTGTTGAAAGGGCTGACAGCTTCCCAGGCAGGCCTTTCCCCCACACGCTTCCATTCCAGTACCATTTTTAATTCTGGATCAGCCTCCTGCTGTCATTGCAATTCTTCCGGCAACCAGTTGTCGTTGACGATAGTAGTTCTTAATACTGGCAAACCTTCTCTTCCAGACGAGAGCAATGACGGCAGTCCGTCGGACATGGTCTTCTTGAAAGAGCATCTGCATTTCGATGACTAGTACCAGCTCGATGTTCCGTGTCAAGTCGTATCCTTGTAATCGTTCGAAACCTGCTGGAAGTTATTTTTAGAGATACGGATGTGAAGATCTTAGTCTGTAGCTTCCATCCCCAGCCCGCATCAAGGCCAACAAAGAGTGTAGACTGTTATTTCTACCGTAATGGAACATGTACTCGAGGTGAAGACTGTCGATACCGTCACGACCCTTTCTACAGAAACCAGAGAATAAAACCTGTTCTGGGACAGAACAGACTTGAAGAGGGGGGGCAGTGTAACGAATAGTAGTCCCCACACCTGACACCAGTGAAACGTTCTATTTAAAATAATAATCAAAAATGCTGTTTAAAATTGTCTATTCATAAGAGAAATATTAATTTGCATACACTTAATTAAAAACACTATAACTATAAACTATTTAACAAACTATTAAAAATGCTAGGTATTTACAAATTTATATGAGGACTATTTATGTATTACAGTAATTATTAACATTTATTTATTCACAGTACATTTCACTATGCTGGTCAAACATTAACTGTCCCCTTCTACTCGCGGACTCAATTTATATCTTTCATACGATGACTCATACATCTAGAATATTCGATGAAGTGTTGATGAGTCATGCATGCAGCTGTTGATAAATGACGTCGATGAGGCGTGTTGATGTTTCATACACGCAGGTGTTATTGATGAGTCATACAGTTGATGACTCATACATCTAGAATGTTTGATGACGTCATATGTGGGTTTACTATTCGTTACACTATGTTAGAGATAATGAATGAACATGAAAATAACGCCAGACGTTTTTAGTAATTTATTAACTAAATTAACCTAATAATCATTACACTACGTAGAACACGGCCGTATAGTAAATGTTTTTGTTATTATTGGTAAATAAAAGGAACAGGATATTTTTTTTAATTAGTATGAGTTAGTTCAATTTATAGTATAACGTAGCATTTGCTACGTTTTTTATGCATACGGGCGCATTAGGCGAACACTCTCGCACGGTCCCACTGTTAGACTTTAGTCTTTAGTACTGGCTAGGCCGCTAGACAGGGTTGTTGTCCCAGGCCGCTGAGCTCAGTCGGCTTTACTTGTAAACACTAATAAATAATAATAAAAGATATATAAAAAGAGAGTAGCTTGTTCTTGAAGTTCAAGTGGTGTACAGCTGAACTCATCGCTTTCAATAATGTCGTTATTGTTGTCTATCATTGTATACTTTATTGAAATCACAATTTTCTTTTTATTAATTAATTGGTCACCATTTACCAGAATTTATACATACAATGACACTGTGAAAAGAAGAAAACAAACGACAAATTTATCGACGAAGACATGAAAATCAAAGTTTATGATCGAAGAAGCCTAGAAAAATTTGACGTATGTTTTTTATATTTTTAAAGGTTAAGTAAAAATATGTTTGAGATTACATTTTCCGTCATATTCCGTTGCTAAAAGTTTTACGAATGAGTTATATTTTTAATGTTAAAAACTAATGATTTCATTTTTTGATTAAAAACTTTTAGGATAATGCACAGGATTGGTCAAAGTATGACAATAACAAATAAATCGTGCTTTCATCTAGCAGTAGTATAGAGGTTATGTATTTGACATAAGAGGGCAGTAAAAAGTTTAACATAAGAGGCCCGCAAAGAAGCTTTAAATGCCCTCGAAACAGAACATTTAGAAAGCACTTGCTGATAAGGTAGGCGAAAAAAGTTATAAATGACTGGGGCGATTATTATAAAGATTTCATTATTGACAATCAAACTTATCGTGTGCCCATTAACCTCGCCATTAACACTATTTTAAATTACGAAATTCTTATGGCCCTTGCTTCGTGTTTTGGAACTAAACATTCTCCCTATACTTGCTAACTATACTACCAACAATTCTCAGCCGAGTTTCATAGTATGTGGAACATATTCACGAAATTCGATAGCTCTGTATCTGAGTGTGTCCCGTTTTTTCGAAATTTTTAAATTTTGACTACAGATTGGGATATTTGATGAAAAAAATAGAATAAAAATGTATAATATCTGCTATATTAAGCATATGATGTATGAATTCAATATAGAATTTTATGATAAGGATGGGTGGATAAGTCGGGTGAGGAACCCAGGAAGGAGTGAGGTTGAAGGGGTAAGTCAGAGAGGGAGATAAGTTGAGGCGGTAAATCGGAATATGGAGTACGACTGAGGTAACTAAAGGAGGAAGGGATGGTAAGCCGTTATTGGTGGGAGAAGGGTAAGTCGGGAGTGTTCGTTAAATTACGCGTTCAAAAGTTCGTCTCAGAATGGTAAGCTTAGTATTTTCAACTGATTTTGTTTGATTGCGTTTATTTAATATTAAAATTAAATAACCACTAAAAGTTTAAAAAGCTGGTATATTAAGCATATGATACATGAATTAAATATAGAATTCTAGGGTAAGAATGGGTGGGTTAACTCGGGGAAGGGGTCCGAGGGGTAGTTACACCGGGAGAGGGGAGGTAATTATGTGGAAAAGATAAGTTGTGGGGTAAGTCGCGAAAAGGAGTAGATGGGGATAACTAAGGGAGGATAAGTTCGGGGTGTTTGTTAAATAACGCGTTTAAAAGTTCGTCCGAGAATGGTAGTTTAGTATTTTCAAATGTTTTTGCTCGATTGCGTTTGTTTAATTAATATTAATATAAAATAATCACGCTTGGAAACCCGAAGGATTGTAATCACACAACGAATATTTGTATAATTATAAGGAAATATTTCAATAAATTAGCCTTTTGATCGTTATGTCTTGACGGGTTTTCCTAGTTGTTAAAATTAAAGTATAAAATAAATTCAAGTTGATAAATTTTAGCTAAATGCGCTATATATATGCTTGTAGATTACTCTAATTTTCCACCATACCGTAGTATAGCTTAAAGTTACAGGAACATATTTCAGGAGATGATGGAAAAGCAGCTTATGCTGAATTATCTCCTTGCAATTATGTGCAATCTTGTACGTGTATATTTGTATGTTTGTATATTATTATTATTCAGAATAAAATATTATTATATTATCTTGCAATTGTAATTTATGAATAAATGCATTAAATTGTTTTTCAATAATTTATACTGTCGCTTAGATCTTAGAACATGGTTTAACTATTAGTAAATTCGTGAATTTAAAAGCAAAATATCACGAACACTAGATCGTACTAAAATATTAGTACATTAGTTCATATACCAAGATTTCGCTCTGCATTGGTGTTGAAACAAAAAAAGTTGTCAGTGATCAACTAAGAAGTTGATCGATGCGTTCTCAATTAGTAAACCAACTTTCTGCGTTGATCTAACAGCTCTGTACTATGCAGACTTACGCAAAAGCCGTAAATATGATGCCTTGTATTATACTCTGTAAAAACAAGCCTTTTTATAAAACCTATGCATTTCTCAGATACCTAACAAGGAAAGGTTTGGAAGTGATCCCCGAGAAAATCGACGAAAAGTATATCAAGAGATAGTAATAGTAACTAGTAGTCTATATATAAAAAATTAGCTGTCAAATCCATCAGAGACAAAATCTTTGGCCATTTTGGCTATAATGGGAAAAAATTAAAAATGGTCTAAAAAAGTTGAAAGTTGGTATTGACGTAGATCGTATTATTCTAAACTATGTTTAAATTGGGAAAAAACATCTACACCCACTCGTTTCATCCCCACAGACCAAGAAAGTTTATACAAATACATCTTGTTAGATACATCCTTTTTTATTATAATCATATTTTAAGGTGATTCTTAATTACAGCTTGTTAATCGTTAGATTTTATTATAAAATTGTAAGCAACGTTATTCATATCTCATTTTCTTTGTTTACCATAATTCAGAAATAACTACTATCATTAGTTACATATTAGTAACTCATTAAACTAAACTTTCCCTTCAAAAATATATTAAATTAAATGCTACATTGGACGTAAATATTTAAGTTCAAAGTGAATCATGTTGTTGTCGTTAATTTCCCTTTGGAACATTTTATTTTAATGAGTAATTGATAGTAAGTTTCCTTATGGAACGCAGTTTGTTATTCAGATAGTACAAGAAGTAGATTCATCGAAGAAACATCATACTATCTAACTAAGTACGAAATTAATTATAGTTAAAAAAGACAACGTGTAACAATTTTAGTATTAATAAACATTGTCACAATTTCCAATAATTAAATAAACATTTAACATCATCAGTGCCTTGTTTCCTTTTCTGGAAGAACACAACATAAAATTTTGGCGCAGATCGGCAGGATCTTCCTTACAATCGAAGCGAACATCAGGACAACGCAGAATTTTGACCGCATTAGCTGCAACATCTGAAAATTCAAATCGATTGGCGAATTTAATTCCAAGGAAGAGTACAATTCCAAAAGGAAGGGTAAGTGCATTTTTCTGATTTTGTTAGTGTTTCAGTGCTTTCTTGTACTCATAATCAAAATGGCACCAGATCCAAACTCACCAAATAATTCCTCAAGTGATCTCCTAAATACTGCCCACTCCTCATCTCCCCAAAACCAAACGTGTATATTATTCTCTATTGATTTCTTATGTAAACAAATTCCCAAAGAATTTTCTGGAAATAGATATGAGATAGGACAATTTTTGGCTAACTGCAATAATGCAAACGATCTGGCATCACCAGAACAAAAGATTCCATTATTATATTATATGTTATATTGGCAAAGATTTCAGGTCGAGCTAAAGAGCAACTTGCATGTCAAACTTTTAACGATTGGGATTCTTTAAAATGCAAACTTAAAGAACTATATCAAGACAAAAAACATTATTCACAAATAATGGAACAATTAAATAATTGCAAACAAAATTATAATGAGTCTATAATTGCAAACAAAATTATAATGAGTCTATTCATGATTTCTTTCAACGGTTAGAAGTATTAAGCTCGCGTGCCCTTTCCGCAGTTAAATTACAGACTCAAGATCAATCCGTATTACCAGGTAAAATTCAAGCAATAGAGGAAATAACATTAAATAGATTTATTTTTCACTCCTTACCACAGATTTCTCAAATGTTAAGATGGAAGGATTTTAATAATTTAAACTCAGCTTTTACAGCCGCGATGTCGGAAGAACGTGCACTAAACATGCAAAATTTCAAAAATCAAAACAAATTTTGTAAAAATTGCAAACGGAATAATCATCACACTTCAGAGTGTAGGCGACCTAGTACATTCATGTCACCACAACGTATTTTAAATTCACAAAAACCAATTAATTTCATAAAAAACGAAAATCAAGTCAATAATAAGGACAATTTCAAAACCAGTAGTAACAAATCTTGTAAATATTGTAAGAAATTAGGTCACGTTATAGAGGAATGTCGTAAGCTTCAGGATAAAAATAAAATGAAAGAACAACAAAAGGTTAAATCTACAACTGTTAGTCGAAATCAAGATAATAAGACCGTCCATTTAAACTCCCAACAGTCCACAGTGGCGAGCACTTCACTGGAGGACCAAATTTCTCAACTTATGGTGTTCGAAAATTAAAAATTTTAAATTCTGATGATAATCTAAATTATATCGAAATACGTTCTCCAAATTCAAAAGAACCAAATAAGATTTTTAAATTTTTAGTAGATACTGGGGCGAGTGCTTCATTAATTAAAGCAAATAAACTTACACCAGAAACATATTTTAATTCTAAGGAAAAAATTATTTTACACGGACTCAGTCCTAATAATCCTGTAGAAACTGTAGGAAGCTCAAAAATACCCCTACAAATTCAAAATCAAAACTTTTCTGCAAAATTTCATATCCTAAATCAAGCAACAAACGTCCCTTTCGACGGCTTATTAGGTCAAGATTTTTTGAACATGAAAACGCAAAAATTGATTTCGAAAACAAAACTATTTCATTTAAATCAATTACAGTTCCAATTAAGCTGTACACTGAGCAATCTAATTCAAATGCAAATCATATTAATAATGCTAACATAATTAATCTCAAGGCTAGAACTGAGACAGTTGTTGAAATTGCTATTAAAAATCCTGAATTAAAAGAAGGTATTGTTCCTAATGTAGGATTACCAAAAGGAATTTACTTATCAAGGGCTATTGTGAAGGTTAATCAACATAATAAAGCTTCAGTTACTATTTTAAATACCCGAGTAATCGATCAACAAATTAATCCAATTTCTTTATTCTTGGAACCAATTCCCCGTAACTTCAAAATTTTAAATATAAACCCAAATAATTCTAATACAGAAATATCAAAACCTAATCGTGAAGAACTATTAAAAAACAATTTAAGATTAGATCATCTAAATGACGAAGAAAGAAAGTCAATTTTAGATGTTTGCCTTCAGTACAATAAGATATTTTTCTTACCTAACGACAGTCTGACACATACTACCGCGATCGAACATGAAATTAATGTAACGGATAATACCCCAATTTTTTCCAAAACTTATCGTTACCCAGAAGTGCATAAAGAAGAAGTTAATCAGCAAATGACTAAAATGTTAGCGCAGGGAATTATACAACCCTCTACTTCTCCGTATTCCTCACCCCTTTGGGTCGTGCCGAAACGACCTGATACTTCAGGTAAGCCTAAGTGGAGGTTAGTAATAGACTATCGCAGACTTAATAGTGTCACAATCGGCGATGCCAAATATAGAGGACATCTTAGATCAGCTAGGACACTCAAGGTATTTTTCCACTCTAGATTTATCTTCTGGCTATTATCAGATTCCAATAAAAAAGACAGATCAACAAAAAACAGCTTTTACCACGTCTTTAGGGCATTACAAATTCACGAGGATGCCATTTAGTCTGAAAACCGCACCGTCTGTTTTCCAACGATTAATGAACTCTGTTTTGAGCGGGTTACAAGGACTTCATTGTTTTGTTTACCTAGACGACATTGTCATTTACGCGTCTTCTCTAGAGCAGCACACCTTGAAACTAAAATCAGTTTTTGAAAGGTTAAGACTAAATAATTTGCAATTGCAACCGGATAAGTGCGAATTCCTAAAAAAGGAAGTTTTTTATTTAGGGCATGTCATTACCTGTAATGGCGTGAGTCCAAACCCAGACAAAGTTAAGGCAATCAAGAATTTTCCTATTCCTAGAGATCAGAAATCAATTAAAATGTTTTTAGGGTTAGTCGGATATTATAGGAAGTTTATTAAGGATTTCACGAGAATTGCTAAACCATTAACTCTCCTATTAAAAAAGGATATCGCTTTCAATTGGACAGAAACCCAACAAAAATCGTTTGACGAGTTTAGACGCATACTAATAAATGAACCATTATTAAAATATCCCGCTTTCACTAAGGATTTCATTTTAACCACAGATGCATCCAATTTCGCAATAGGTTCTGTTTTAAGTCAAGGCAAAATTGGTTATGATCCACCAATAGCTTACGCGTCTCGAACTTTAAATAACTCCGAACAAAACTATAGTACAATAGAGAAGGAATTGCTTAGTATAGTATGGAGCGTTAAACATTTTAGGCCTTATCTATACGGTAGGAAATTTGTTATTGTTACCGATCATAAACCCTTAACGTGGTTATTTAACTGTAAGGACCCCGGTAGCATATTGGTTCGTTGGAGTCTCAAATTATCGGAATACGATTACGAAATCGTTTACAAACCAGGCAAGCAAAATTCAAATGCTGATGCATTGAGTAGAAAACAACCCGCAAATTTAGAAAATTCAATTTTTTATTTCATATTCAAAAAACATGGGAATCAACAAATAATAAACCCTGACGTCAGTGAGGTTAATGAAGATTTGTTTGAAATCTCAGAAAATTATAGTCTTGTTCATTGCGTCAGTAAAGATCTTAAATGCGACAAAGGAATAGCCAAGGAATTTAAAATTAGGTTTAATAATATCGATATTTTAAAATCACAAAACCCAGAACTTTTTAAAATACTAAGTTTCAAAATTGCTCAGCGTGAAATAATTTATATGGTCACTAAAATTAATTATTTTGATAAGCCAACCTATAGTAACGTTTTCACAACATTAGTCAATCTAAGACAATTCAGCATAACCAATGGAATTTTGAAATTAGCTATGCCTAAAATATCTTGCGGTCTAGATGAATTAAATTGGCCGGAAATAAAAAATATGATTCATTACGTTTTTAGGAAAAGTAATATAGAAATCAAATTGTGTGTTCGTGACAGTAATAACCTATTAATTGTTAAGAGTAATAATCCTGAACCGTTAATAAATATTAATATAATTCGAAAGGATGAGGTGTTTGATAATTTCATAAGATACCATTACGAAATATTAGAAATTCCTCGAATAGAATCCTTGCCCTCCGATAGTTTCAGTCACTTCCCTAATGTTCTATTATATTCTAAGGATCTAGATAGTTCAAATTTATTATCGGAATCTCTAAAGGACACTTATGATTTTTCAAACGTTCCAGAACCCGATGATCTATACTCAATTATGAAACTTACTAATACTAACAAAACCACTTATATTTGTATCTGCAAACAATTCCACTTCGATAAGCTAGAATATAGAGATATTTTTTATAGTTTAAAGAACCTTAGAACTGAATTAACTCGTAATTCAAATATCAAATCGATTTTTATTCATGATGTAACTATCGCTCACAAAAATATAAAAAAGGAGATGTTTTCTGAATTAATACATTATATATTCAAGGATACAGGGATCAAACCCATCATTTTGACTAAAGAACGCATAAGACCGAACACTAAAGAAGAAATTCTAAAAATTCTTCAAGATAATCACGATTCCAAATTAGCAGGTTATTCTGGATTCATTAGAACTTATAAAAGGCTAAAGGAATTCTATAAGTGGGATTCCATGAAAAAGGACATCAAAAACTATATAAAAAAAGTCCATCATGTCAAATCAAGAAAACCAATTTTAAACCTTCTAAAGCACCCATGGAGATAACTTCAACAGCTAACCAACCGTTCGAAAAATTAGCAATCGATATTGTAGGTCCATTACCCCAAACTGAAAATAATAACAGATTTCTTTTAACAATGCAGTACGATTTGACGAAATTTCCTTGTGCTATTCCCATACCAAATCATGAATCACAAACTATTGCCCACGAATTAGCTAAATTCATTACTCTATTTGGGATACCGAAAACAATCCTGTCTGATCAAGGTAGTGACTTTACATAAATTTAATGGAATTATTCCAAACTAAACATATTTTATCTTCCCCCTATCACCCCCAGAGCAATGGAGCTTTAGAAAGATCACACCTAACACTAAAAGATTATTTAAAGCACTATATTAACGATAAACAGTCGAACTGGGATGAATTTATACCCTTCGCGATGTTTGCTTATAACACCCATATTCATAAATCAACTGGGTTTTCCCCACATGAAGTTCTATTCGGTAGTAAGCCATTTCTACCAAATACTATCAGTCAAGAGGCATCCATCAATTATAACTACGATGACTATGTGGTAAATTTAAAACAAAAATTAAATACCTGTCATAAAATAGCAAAAGAGAATTTACTTAAATCCAAGCAACAGTCAAAAAAATATTACGACCATAAAATTAAACTGCACGAATACAAAGTGAATGACTTAGTTTATGTAGTAAATAAAGCAACTACCCCCGGTCTGAACAAAAAATTAAGTCCAAATTTTCTAGGTCCATATAAGATAACCAAAATATTTCCTAATCGAACCGTCCAAATACAAAAAGGCAGTAAATTAGTAACGTATCACATTAATCTATTGAAACCTTCTGTTTCAGGTTAACCTCCCAGGAAGAGAAAAAATGTCATCAACATTCCTTCTATTCCATTTCCTTATTTCAATCCTTAACTTTATGATAGTAATTGGTAATACACAAAATTACCAGATTGAATATTTGAACAACAAATTCTGGTCTGTACTATAGCCATATAGGAAACGCCACTATATCAAGATCAAAATATACACTACTATCTCATTTTAATTTGTCAGTCATTCACGAAAAATATGAGCAATTATCAAAATATCTCATAAAATTGCAAAATCTATGTACTCATCGTGGTACTTCAAGCTCTTATAATCATGTCACATTTTACTGCCACAACTCAATAAGTATGCTGGAATCACGCATTAATGAACTTAAGAATAAAGCAGAAACGGTTAATCATCTAACCGAACACAATCTAGAAAATACTAACCGCTTCAAACGAAAAATTTTTGACGGAATTTCATACGGGATCAATTGGCTCTTCGGCATACCCGATGCTGACGATGCTAGATTCTACGAAGAATCCATCAAATCCTTGATGCACGACAATCGAGAAGTACAGGTTTTAATGAAACAGCAAATCAGTATTATCTCAAATACTATTTCTAACTTTAATACATCTATGTATGTTCTAAAAGTAAACGAAGATAAGCTTAACACCAATATAGAATTGTATAATAAATTTTCCGACTAAACCACAAATAATATAAATGAAATTCGATTACAACAGATCATTTTAGAACAAGTTACTCTTTTAACACAAATGGCCTCAAATCTTGAACATTACTACGACTTATTAATAAATTTAATTACATTAGCCAAGCATAATATTTTGCACCCTCAAATAATTTCACCTTTAACTTTACTAAAAGAATTATCACGCATTATTTCGAAAGAAGGACAACAATTGCCTATCCCTCTAACGTATTCGACAATTCATAAATACTTTGAAATAAGTAACTTAGATGTTATATACATTAATCAAATAGCAATTTTTGCAATTAAGATACCTATCGTAGATGATGTACAGTATAATATCTATAGAATTTTACCACTCCCCATGTCTCACAACTTCACCCAAATATATTCTTACATTGATCCTTCCTCTCATTTATTAATGAGTACAACGAAGATGCACTATTCACAACTGCAGGATCTCAATAAATGTACAAAGACGTTGCCCGAATATTACATATGTTATCAAATAAGTACTACTCGATCAAACAAGGACCCTACTTGCGAAACACTGCTACTTACTTCAGTGCTTAAGGAAATACCACGTTCCTGTACTACCCGAACAATCCACGCAAGGATGGAAATATGGCAACCTTTGGAAGACAACAGTTAACAGTCACCTGTCCTGCATCTGAAATCGTGGATATTACGATTGAGACTACCGGCATATTAAAACTAAAAAATGGATGCAAGGGATTCACACCAACCAATGTTATTATTATCACCAACTACCCAAGTTAGATATAGTTGAAGATGTCTGTTGTAACACCAAGAAGGAGAATCTTTCCATTAAAGCAATACATTTGCAACCAGTGCAGTTCACTAATGTCAAACTAGATGAATTACGAGTAGCCCTACATAAGTTAACCCATCTTGATGAAATGCTACACAATCAGTTAAAACAAAAAATCCCAAGTTATGAAACACATTGGTATTCCGATTTCTTTTCAATTTTGGGATCGTTAGTAGGACTTCTAGTGATATACAAGATTTTTAAGGTATTTGGATGCCTACAATTGATGCCTACAAAATTACTGTGTTGTAATACTAAAAATCTAGACTCATCAATTCCATGTTGCGCAAAAATATTTAATACTAACATTACTTCAAGTGCTCCGTTGACGAGACATCATCTTTCACAAATAATGACATCAGAAGATTTGGAACTTGACGAACGTACTGAGTTAAAAGCGCAAGTGTCAATAGTGAATGATCCAGTGGAACATCAACCACATGTGCGTAGATCAGTGTCGCGTGCACCTTCTATTAATATGAATTAGCCATATATTCGATTAATACTAATAATAGCAATAACCTCTCACTTATTTTTATTTTTTTTATTTAATTATCCTCTAATATAAATCAATCTTATGGAGAAAGATGTTAGATACATCCTTTTTTATTATAATCATATTTTAAGGTGATTCTTAATTACAGCTTGTTAATCGTTAGATTTTATTATAAAATTGTAAGCAACGCTATTCATATCTCATTTTCTTTGTTTACCATAATTCAGAAATAACTACTATCATTAGTTACATATTAGTAACTCATTAAACTAAACTTTCCCTTCAAAAATATATTAAATTAAATGCTACATTGGACGTAAATATTTAAGTTCAAAGTGAATCATGTTGTTATCGTTAATTTTCCTTTGGAACATTTTATTTTAATGAGTAATTGATAGTAAGTTTCCTTATGGAACGCAGTTTGTTATTCAGACAGTACAAGAAGTAGATTCATCGAAGAAACATCATACTATATAACTAAGTACGAAATTAATTATAGTTAAAAAAGGGAACGTGTAACAATTTTAGTATTAATAAACATTGTCACAATTTCCAATAATTAAATAAACATTTAACATCATCAGTGCCTTGTTTCCTTTTCTGGAAGAACACAACAATCTTCAATATCGATCAATTCGATGACTTTGACCTTTTCTTAAATACATAATTAATTTTTAATACGTCATTCATAATGGATAAAAGTCATTTCGTTGAAGACCAAACAACTCTGATATTTGGATTTTTTATACAAGCTGTTTCACTTTTCAGCTTGACACCCCTATATATTTGTTATTTATAACGGAATCAATTCCAGATTTCTATCAGGTATAGAATCACTTAAAAGACATTTGCGTGTAATTATAATCACCATTTATTATAAACCACCAGCCTACTACAATTGACGATAAATGCAAATAATTGAAAAAACATGTAGGCCTTGTTTAATATTGTAAAAGTCGCGAAGGAAATTTATTCTAGACCACCTGAAAATCATCAAACCAAAATTTGATTAGACAATCTTGAATAATAATAATTGTTTTAAATGTATTATTAGAATTGAATTAAATTTATCTTATTTTTGCTTTAAAAGTGCCATAGAAACAACAAAATTTTGTTTACTCTTAATCCTTAACTAACGGTCTATAATCTATAGTATGCAGGAATATTCAGGAGTATTCATATTTTTGGATATACTCGAAATAATCTTCTATAATGTGAGTGGATTTGTTTTCTAAAATTACACGCCCACATTGAGTAGTGGGAATCATGCATCTCTTTCCCACTGATTTTTCCTCCTTGTTATACAATTACAACACCGCAACGCACGAAATTCTAGATTTCAAAGCATATTTTACATGCGTAAATGAATTAATATTAATTGTTAATTAAATAATATTAATCAATTGATAAGTTAATGTACTGTAATAAGTAATATTGTAAAAAAGAATTAAGAAATAGAAGTAATTAATAATAAAAAAGAAACAAACAGATAAGTATGATAAATAGATATTCATTTTAAAAAACGTATGACAGCAGCCACCATGCCCAAGTGCAGGATTCCCTAGATTTCTAATTCAAAACGCAAGTTTTTTATAGTCACAGTTGTTTGGGTAAATTTCTTTTTGAATATGACATATTTACGTATAAAAAGGAATAATTACATAAAATTATCCCTTAATTTTATAGTCATTGTTTAAGTGAAAATAAAACTAAACGATACAACATATGATATTAATAGTAAAACATAAATAAAACATAATAGCATACAGTAATGGTATATTGTTTTTGGATTATACGTATTTATTTAAATAATGTTGTTAATTGTGTAGTGTAGACTTATCATTAATGTATGTCATAAATGTCTTAACTATTCAATAAATTTGTATACATATTTACTTATCAAACTGTAACATACATTTGCTGCATACAATAAATAGTATATCGTACAACTAGCTTTAGAAGTCATACCTTTTTCACAAAGTTGCAGTTCGATTAACGAGGGTGATGCTCAAGATTATGAAGCAAATGAGTGGAAAAAAGAGACCTTTATAACGTGTTATAAATATTATTTATTATTATACGTTATTATATTGTAAGTAGAGAAATTTGTCGTAAAAGGCATATCGTAATTATGCAAAATTTTCAAAAAATCAGAGAAACACAGTATTCTTTAACAATAATCTCCGAGGAAATTGAAGTTTGTTTTTTTACAAACATAATTAAAAAATAATTTAAAAAAAGTGCTACTTTCACTACGATTTTTCGTTAAAAAAAAGTCAACTTTCATAATCAATTTGCAAAAAAATATAGGTATTTACATTTTTATATTTCTAAAATAACAAAATTGTTCTGACATCGGTTCCAGTACAGCTGATTTCAAATAAATGTAGGACAGCCAGTACTCCATAGTGTAAATGTTGTTTTTTATCTTCCTTGATATTTAACAAATTTTATGTAGTTAACTATGAAAATATAATTTAAAGCCTGATTCACACGTTGTTAAAAACGCAAAATTCACTCTCAAGACTTATTTGAAATCAGCTGTACATCGCGTGGGGTGCAGGATTGATTCCTGCTCCGGTAACTTTTTTTATTTCCACTTGTTAGCTTAGAAACAAAAATTATTAGTTAATTAATTATTTGAATTATATTTTTAAATGTTTTTAAATTTTTATATTATTTTTACTTGACATAAATACACATACAGTGTTTAAACAATGACTATAAAATTAAGGGATAATTTTATGTAATTATCCCTTTTTATAAAACATTATAAATATAAAAAAAATGTTTATTTATAAAATATATTAAATATCTTATAAAAAGAAATTTACCCAGATAGCTGTGATTATAAACAAAATTTGCGTCTTATAATAATTAGAAATCTAGAGCATCCTACACTCGGACATGGTGGATGCTGTACTACATTTCTTTTTTAATGAATATCTATCATACTTTTCTGTTTGTTTCTTTGTTATTATTAATTACTTCTACTTTTTAATTATTTTTTAAAATATGAACAGTACATTAACTTATCTTTTGATTAGTATTAATTAATCATCAATTAATATTAATTCATTGAAGCATGTTTAAAAGATAAAAAAACACTTCTTTGTTAAAACGTTTAATAATTTTAATTAAGCTAACGAATTTAGTTGGACTGTACAGGACATCAACTTATATACAAGTGAGTAAAAAAGGTACTGTTCTACCCCTCTCCCTGACAAGTAACCCTTGAGCTATGCGCCCCAAACATGCTTAAGTCGACGATAGGCGAACATAGCCGAATAAATGTACTTAACAACAAATTTGTACAATAACATAATTATTAACCTAAATTTATAACGTAATTAAGAGAAGACACAATGATACAATAAATAATTAAATATGTAACCTAAACCCTAACAAAGCATGTAAAATATGTTCTGAAGTCTAGAATTTCGTGTGTTGCTGTGTTGGAATTGTATAACAAAGAATGTAAAACCAGTGGGAAAGAGATGCATGATTCCCACTACTCTTGTGGGCCTGCAATTTTATAAATAATCCACCCAAATTCCAGAAGATTATTTCGAGTATGTTTAAAACGATGAATGCTCGTGCATACACAGAGAAAAATGTATTTAAATTTCATCAACAATTGTGTGGTATTGTAAAACAAATTGGTCTTAAAAAAGTGACAGGGACAATTTGTGTACAATTATAAAACAAGATTGTGTCATTTAGTTTGTCAAGATTTTGTGGAAGTCAATAGTAATTTTGTAGAATCAAATGAATAGTTGTGTATAAGTTTCCATAACAAATTGTGTTACTTATTAAAACAGAATGTGTAATGTTATTGCATACAATTTTATACAAAATTGTACAATTGTTGCGCTAGTGTGTGCCACAATTGCTTAATAGTATTTAACACAATTACTTGTTCACATTTATACAAATTGTGCAATACTCTGGCACAAATATTCTATACAGAAGGCTAGATATCAAATAAAATATATATTTTTACATATATTAAAATATATGTAACTAATACGTATATAGCTATACAATGTATAGTATTTACATACTATACAACGTGTAGTATATACACGTATAACACTAAAATTTTCTTTTGCCGTCGGCTGTTTATATATAAATCTCGAATTTACATTAATAGCGACAATTACAAGTGGTGACATCTATAGGATGTCATCCATAAACTTTGCGAAACACAATAATTAGTAGCAAGCAGTTTGAACACTGGATTATGATTTCATTCAAACAATATATTGTATTTTTCTAAACATTTTTTACAATTATACTTCAACATAATATGCTAGCTTATCCTCTACAACATTGTTCCAAAGAATGCAGAACTAAATCTGACGGTGTTAAATAATTGTCGTAAGTTCCTGTTAGACAATTCAGTAACGAAATCCTACACAACGCTGGACAATACGATTCTACAATTATAATATAAATTTCTCCAACATCGTTTTGAACAATATTGTGCAAAGCTCTTATGAAGTATTTCTCTCTGTGTACTATAGAGTATAGAAGTTTAAATGAATATGCTCTTTTAGTAAACCTTTAAGAGTAAACAAAATTTTGTTGTCAATCTCCATGTCACTTTTAAAGCAAAAATATGATAATTTTAATTCAATTATAATAATGCATGTAAAACAATCATTATTATTCAAGATGTTCTAACCAAAATTTAGTTTTATGATTTTCAGGTGGTCCAGAACAAATTTCCGTCGCGACTTTTACATTATATGTTTTTTCTATTATTTGAATTTATCTTCGATTGTAGTAGGCTGGTGATTTACAATAAATGGGGATTATAATTACACGCAAAACTCTTTTACGGGATTCTATACCTGATAAAAATTTGGAATTGATTCCATTATAAATAACAAATATATAGCGGTGTCAAGCTGTAAAATGAAACACCCTGTATAAAAATCCGAACATCAGAGGTGTTTGGTCATCAACGAAATGACTTTTATCCATTTTTAAATGGCTTATTAGTAATTAATTATGCATTTAAAAAAAGGAAGTCAAAGAATTTATCGATATTAAAAGATTTATTTGTATAAACTTTGTTGGCCTGTGGGGATGAAACGAGGGGGTGTAGATGTTTTTCCCAATTTAAACATAGTTTAGAATAATACGATCTACGTCTATACCTTTCAACTTTCAACTTTTTTAGACCATTTTTAATTTTTTCCCATTTTGGCCAAAATGGCCATAGATTTTGTCCCTGATGGATTTCGCAGTTAATTTTTTATATATAGACTACTAGTTACTATTTCTATCTCTTGATATACTTTTCGTTGATTTTCTCGGGGGTCACTTCCAAACCTTTCCTTGTAAGTCTAGATAACTCTTATAACACAATAATTATATTAATCATAATCTTATTAAGAACACTAACTCTATGCATGAGGTGTGGTATTGATTTGGAACTTGATATCCCAATATAAATTCAGCAAGATAGTTAAATATGACTTAACTACTTAAAATAGTCTTATCACATTTTGTCTAACGGCTTTATAATTTATCACAGGTTATGACCTCGAAGGTGGTTAATAACCTGCCTTTATAGATTACAATAAGAAAACATCGACTTTTGCACTTAAGTTTTAACTTAATATAGACGCTAGCCTTCTCTTTGATTCAGTTATCAATTGATGATAGAACATACTGTTAGACGTAACGAAAAATTCTTCTCTTTTTCTGCCGCACACTCTATGCATCAAAAGATTGTCCCAATGAAAATATGGTGAAGAGGATGAAAAAGTAGATTATGAAGCATTCTCTTCTTGACACTAAATATTCATACATTAACTTGATAAATACTACACTGCTACCTTGTAACTGCTTATTTATAAACAAGTAGTTATAAATTTACACTTTGCCACGGTCAGTATGGGGTTACAGCCAATCAAATTACACGATGTTTTCATGCAAATTGCTAGATGGGCTGTGTTTCTGGGCGCTATTGGATTCAATATAGATGATACCAAGAAAAGTTAATATCGCATATCAATTAAATATCGATCGACTATCTGTGAAACTGATTTTCTTTGTACAATTAAAAATCGAATAAAACAAATAAAGCTTAGTATGTACACTGGAATAAGTATTCGAAAAGGCTTTTCCGCAATTAATTAAACATAAAACTATCGAGTTTTAAATATAGAGAACAACAAAGTTCAGCTAAAACCTTGCTTCCGACATAGAAAAGCCACTTATTATGAATTTTTATTTATTTATGAATTTGCTGAATAACTAGGAATATGACTATAAAGATTTTGGGTTGATTACATTTACGAGATATTTTGAAAAGCATACAATTCCTTCTGTTCGTTACCAGACAAGAGGTTTTCGAATCACGAATATGACGACCGAAAGATGGAGATATGAAGAATAGCAATAATAACTCCTTCGTTCTGATAATTCTCTTGTTGTTTTAAATTATTTGTTCCACATCTTCTTGTAATGGGAAGCCGGCTAGGGCTCGCATAAGAAACAACAATGCTTGGTATAACCCAGTTGGAGCCTAAGCAATAACGGTGTAACCTTCGGGTCGATACATATCTTATTAAATAACATACACATTTGTATTTGTTGTAAATTGTAATCCATACATTTTTCCTACATTTTTCTGCGTGTGCCTTTTTCATATGTACTGCAAACTAATCGGAACTGATGGATGTTTATTTCTCTTATGAAGTAAAACTGCTTTTAAGCTTAACTGAGACTAGTCTACAAAATAGTCTCCGCTGCTCGAGTTGGTAAGAAATGTGAACGCGATTCATGAGGGCATCTACATCGCTGCAGTATAAAAGCTTTAATAGACAAAAACCCATTCCAGAGGCAACCTCTTTTTACCCGCCCCCCGTTTGACACTTACTTCCAGAAATTCTCATTGTGGAAGCCTGGAGCTCAGAAATTCAGATTTAGTCTTGGAAACTTCTAGATCTTTTACTCTTGTGCGAACCAGGGGTAGGGGCACTAGATGTGAAATCAAAATCTCGGGAGGTGGAAAGACCTGGTAGGGAGACAATATTCAGGTCGGTTACAATAGGTTCTTATCTGCATCAGAAAAACTTACAGAATTAAATTCCAGACGTTTGGAAACAAGAAGTTGTTCAAATTGTACAAATACAATTTATAGTTTTTCTAAAGTTTTTAAGCGACCGGAAATTTTTGCAGTTACATTGTTATTACCGTGTGACGTGATTGGTTTCCTTTTTATTTATTTTTGTAAAAATCTAAACAAAAGTCGATGCAGCTTTACGTGCCATAAAAAAATAATCCTACCTTATGGGAAGGAAAAGGAATGGTAAGACTACAACAAAAAATCAGTCCCAATATTTATGAGGGCACGATATTTCTAGAATTTTTCAATTAAAGTTTCTTAGTTTTATTTCCGAAATAGTTTGTCTGTTGACCAGTGACATTCCTTTTTGGTGAACTTGCATTAAAATGTATGCTAGTAGTAAAATCATTATGTTCATTAAAAAGGAAGAAATTATTCAATTAATTGTCTTAAATTTATGAAAACAATATAAAAAGGAATTGTCTGGTCATGTTGGTAAATTCGTCTACTGAAACAAAAACCTGTTGGATACCTGTTTATACAGGTAACGAGTAATCTGGTTTTTGCAAAGAAAAACTTTCCTTGGGCATATGTTCTTGAACGATTTTTTTTTCAACTAATTAATTTAATTTTCCAGTTCATCTTTACTGATCCCTTAATTTTAACGTCTCTCAATTTTTCTTTCAATTTCAGCAAAGGTCAATATCATTTAATAAACGAAATTTAATTTTTTATACTCTACCCAAGCAACACACAATAGTCGAATAAACGTGTAATTTTTGTTTATACCAGTAGTATAATTATGGTTGAATGTCAACTTCTTATAAAGGATAAATGTCCGCGAGATAAACGTTGACATATAGTGTACAATGTACAAATAAATAACATTTATGAAACACGCTAAATAGTTGTTGATGCAATAGGTTTATATTCAATACCAATTAAACGTCAATGCAGGTAGGTAGAATGGGCGTTTCATGTTTATTTTGTATACTGTAAATTAAGAAAAGATAAAAACAAAATTGCAGAAAAAGAAAAAACATTATTTATTTATTATTTAATAATAAAACGGTTCCATCCTGTTTATAATAAAAGTTATAATAACGTTATAATAAAAGAGTATTCGTTTTTAAGAACAGCTGATCTTGCAGGTAATTGGAGAACAGTCACGGAAGGGATGTAGTATACCTTGAAAAAAAAATTCAAATAAATTTTACTGCAACATAAAAACAGTGACAGGATTTACATATCAAATAATCTTCACACAAACACAAAAATTGAGGTTGAAACAATTAAGTACACATAACAAATATTTTAAGATATATACCACGTTGACTTCATTATAAAAAAATTATACGAACTTAAATCCGACTAATTTTTATATATAAATATATAAAACCTAACTTTAAACTGAATTTGCCGCGTAAATTGTTTTTCTTACCTTCAGCTGTCAAGTTACTAGTCATTAATGTTTTTTTATTAAAATTTATAGAATTTGCGAAGGCTGTTAACAATGCGTATACGTTTTTATCATGCTATACAACATGAGGCCCGAATAATGATTATCGTAATATGGTGTGGAAATTTACAGAACGAGCGCGTCCATTGCAGCAAACACCGTTGAGAAAACTAGCCAACAATAGCGTAGGTAGCACATAACAAAAGATTCGTCATGGTAACATATAACTATAATAATAATAGTACTCACCTTATTAATACTCCACTCCAGCTTTATACTTAGCTTTTAATTTAAATATGGAAGATCAATCTCTTCACAGATTAGATAGAGAAGGGACATAAGACGTTACAGTGACGAAATGAAGAATGATGGGGATTAATTTGTAAAGAACAAAACAAGGGCCAACCATTAAAAAAATGTGCTCACACATGAAGCCAATTATTAACCAAAGAAAGGCAGAAGAATAGGTACTTGTGAAGCCAATAAGTATCGTGGAAGCCCAATTTAGTAGATATTTTTAGATATTATAATTTATAACAAAACAAAATATAGAAGAGGAGAGCGACTTCCAACAATAAAACACTAATAACATGATATTAGACACTTTATGAGTAGCGAGACCCTTATATTAGACGTGTAAATGTGTATTGTTATATGCGATCAAAATAAAAAAATAGAAAAAGAATATCGAAAATTTTTAAATACCAAAGTTAATATAACTACAGGGGAAAAATGAAAGATATATTCCATGGTACACTCTCAAGTATTTATTTTCGATATTCTTTAGTTTTAGTACTAAATCAAACTTCCTTTAAATGAATTTCACGATGTAGTGTGTGTTATGCGATGCCTTTCAGTCAATTGCATTGCAAGATCAGAGAAGAGAAACGGAAATCATAGATCAAATAAAAATTTCTCGACTCCAGTGTAGAAATACCTACCTTTCAATATCTCTTTACTTTATAACTTTGCTAGGAAAACATTATTTTCATTAAACTCATCTAACGCCTTAAGAGATTGTGTTATTTTCATACTTGAATATAACATCCTACATGGAAAATTCCTAAATTACTAACAACCATAAAACCGATATTTTTGCATGAAAAATAGTTTTACAAGTTTCCAAAATTTTTACTTTCGCGAAACTCACGTGCGGAGGCTAGAAAGTAAAATATGAAATTTCTAAGTTTCTAGAAATTATCTAAATATTTGGGACACATAACTTTGTAATAGGTATGTGAAACTTTCAAAGAGTAGCTCTTCTGTTAGAATATCTCGAGGAAAAGGTAAACATCTTATACAAACTTTCTTGAAATAATTTAACCAGACTTCTTCCCTGTTAACATGATAGCAACAATAAATTTGCTTTCAGCCTCATTAAGGTAAAATATCAAGATTTATTTCTTAGTTCTATGTAAAACTATTTCAACAATTGGGGTTTAAGTTCTTAGAAAGCTGCTGCTGGGGAGTTTGGAAACTTTCAAAGAAGAGGACGTCTGAAAGTCGAGACATTTAATTCAAACTTAATAATATCTGTAAAAAGAATGATATTGTAAAAATGTAAAAAATGTTAGAACAAAATTCACCACTTTCACTTCTAGGATGTTTATATTTGTATGTAAATATTATCACTATTAACCAAATTGCATTAATTAATAATAAAACATTAGTAAACTGATAAAATAAACCTTTTATCTCCAAAACATTTTAGGTGATAAAGTTCAAATTTGGGGTGACGAATAGAAGGTCAAGCCGATTACTGCGTTAAAAAGTATTAATTATAAGTTAATAATAGAATTAAAGTTGTCTAAAATGTTCGAAAAAAACTATGTAGGCTGTCATTTTCTTAAATGTTAATTAAATTATTCTTTTAAACTTTTAACGAGGAGGTAGTTTCGTTGTACCGTTTTATCAGAATACTTGGACCTTAACTTTCAACTTTTATTTCAACAAAATTGAGTACACGGCTTTTTTTGTTATTACATTAAAGAATTTTGTAGGGTCAACTTAGTTTTTCCGTTTCCATTTTTACTTTAAAAAAGTAAGTCCAGGGGCTTTTTTTGGGTTCAAGGGTTGATATAAGAACTGTATCGAAAAAAAAGTTCAGACTCCTTCACGTACCTTCAGACTCCTACACCTTTTATAATAAAATAATTTTATAATAAAACAATACTGTAATATCTAGAAAATGTAATAATTTACAAAAATATAAAAAAATATTATTATTTTGGCAGTTCTTTCTTTTTCAGGTTACGAATTTTAGACCTTATTTAATTTTTTTTAATCTTCTAGGCTAGTTGCAGCTTCAACGTTTTTCTGAAGATGTCGTTTAATAATAGCCCAGTATCTTGCAATAGGATGTGCTTTGGGTAATTTGAGTGATTAGGCTCTTTCTCGACAAAATTAACTTTATGTTGTTTATACCATCGTTAGTGGCCGCTGCATAATGACATGCAGCTAAGTCCTGCCAAAATAAAGTAGCCTCGATATGCTTTTTAATCATCGGCGACGGTCTTTCTAGAGATATTCTTTTCGGTATAAATCTGCATTCAAATCTTCTTGAGTAAATAAGGGGCTAGATTTCATGCCGCAGTTACACATTGATTGCCATATTAAGATCTTTTTCTCATATTCTTCCACAAAAATTGACTTGTCCCTTTTGCTCACATATGCATTTTTCTCAGTAGTGTAAAACTGGAGCGCTGGCAATGTTTTATAATCAAATTTGCTGTAAGTCTTATCATTCATTATAATACACTGATCTTTCTTTTTTGTACAGTTTTCTTGTTTGTTTTCTTATAGCTACAGATTGTTTTTTTTTATATTTTTATTTTTTCTTTATTCGGTGAATCATTCCTATAGATGTTTCTGCTTATTTCGCAGTGTCGCGCACTGACAGCATTGATTTACTTTTAAAAATCTTCATCACCTTACTATCTATAATCCTCTAATAGAGGGTCCTTTTTTAGGACCAGATTTCGGCAGTTTTTCAAACGAAAAGGCTCGCCAAATTTTTTTAATCAATTTATGACACGTTCATGGCCAACATTGCGATATTTAGTCAACTGTCTTATAAAATTTTTGTTTATTCTGCACTACTCGTCAAAAATTGCTTTTCTTTTTTCGCGTCATTGCTGTATATTGTACACAAACTTGAAATTTTTGTATACAAAGTCGCTGTCAATAAACAAATTATTATCGATATTATTTTAACAATATTTTACAGTTTGCTTTTGTGATTATTTAAAAATGTCAACTTTCTTTTCGATACAGTCCTTAGACTAAAAAATACTTAAAAAGATCATAACTTGGCAACATCGCATTTAAGGGCAAAAAACATCTAGTGTAAAAGACAAAACAACCTAAAGAGGCTTTATTTGAGACGAGAAAATATAAGTTGTTCCACTTAAGAAATGCGCTTTTATGCGTCACACTTAAAGCTATATTTATACAGTCCCGAACCTTTAGCTGGGGCAGCGGTAAAGGGACAACGAGAGAAGAACCTGTCGAACTAGTCCCCTAACACACATTATTTTTAAAGAGGGATATATTTAGAGAAATATTGAAATTTTTCATAACACAAACAGCGCGCGTAAATAAATTAATATTAATAGTTGGTTAATTCATATTAACCAATTAATAAGTGAATGTACAGTAATTAGTAATTGTAAAAAATCGTCCAAAAGTACTTAATAATAAATAAATTAATAAAAAAGAAACAAACAAAAAAGGATGATAGATGACAGTCATTAAATAAGCAGACAACGTCAACAGAGCGTGGCTTCGTGAGAAGAATGGCTGTCTCACAGACTATAGAATACCACGATTCAAATCCCATGCTGCAGTTCGTATATTTTTTTAAATAAAATTTTAATATATTTTATAAATAAACCTTACTTTTAATAATTATAATATTTATAAAACAGAATTATTTACAACTATAATTATCTTCATAAATCACAAATAAAATCCATTTGAAGGATGGTATGGAAATGTGCTCATCTTGTCAACAAATAAGCAGGTAGTTTTACCAACTGTAACAGGAATCTGCCAACCTTCAAGTTAGGGTGATTAACTTTTTTGTGTGGCGCCAAATAATTTTAAAATTTTAAATAATTTTCAATTTTTTGGTTGGATTGATCAGATAAGAATTAAAAAGGACAAAGCGAATTAGAATGTCTCTTAATTCTTATTTTGTTAAATCTATTTAACACCGAGATTTAACTTGATTTTGTTTCATGTTTGTTTAATTAATTTTAATTTAGAGTTTTAATAGTTTTCTTTTCTCTTCATGGAATTTTAAATATTTATTTATTTTCTGTGTTCATAAATAAAATTATCCATTTAAATGTTTGAAAAGAAATTTATTTGTGTATTTATTTGTGTCTGGTCCATTAACAATGTTTTATAGACTTAATTTAAATAGCTTCCTAATTAATTAGCTACTCGCCTGATTTCGACTCATGCATTTATGGAACTTGTTTTCCAGTTTAGAAATTATAGCCGGAGATTTCTTTTTTGTTAAAGGTAAGTGATATTTAATTGTGTATATTTTCAGTCTGTTTTACCATGATTTTGTGTTTGTGTATTTGAACAATAATAATTTTATTTTGGAATTTATTACCTTTCATCTTTCATCAAGTGTCGAAGGGTTTATTATTCACTACAATATTTTTTTTAATTAACAAATAACAATTACTAACCCCATCCCACATATATCATAACATTATGGCGCCCAAACGTGCTTTCTTTTTTCTTATTGACAATCTATATCATATCAATATGTACAATATTTATCTTAATTAAAAATAAAACTAATTGATTAAACATTATCATATTAGTATTTAATTGTAAGTTATTCTGTTTTATAAATATTATAATTATTAAAAAACGGTTTATTTATGAAATATACTAAACATTTTATTTAAAAAAATATACGAACTGCATTGGATTTGAACCGTGAAGTTCTCTAGTCTGTGAGCCAGCCATTCATTCCACGGAGCCATGCTCTGTTGACGTTGTCTGCTTATTTAATGACTGTCATTTATCATCTTTTTTGTGTGTTTCTTTTTTGTTAATTTATTTATAGTAATTACGTTTTAATGATTTTTTTACAATTACTAATTACTATACATTCACTTATTAATCGGTTAATATAAGTTAATCAACAATTAATATTAATTTATTTACGCATGTGAACATGTTTTGAAATCTGGAATTTTGCGTGTTGACAAAGAGGGGATACGATTGCCTCGGTGAGGGCGCCACCGCTCAATGATCAATTAATTTTTGAGATTATACTTCTAACAAAAAAATGGCGTATAGCATTATCCTCAGATTTTGCACAATGCTAAGTAGACTTACAATGCCGTTACAGAGTAAGTTGTCTGAAAAATCTGCCAATTCAGATTTTCGGAAATCTGGTATGCCGAGCATCGGCTTTTAAATTAATTTGATAATATTATTTACAATAACTAACAAAACTCGATGTAGCGCGATTCTATAAATAACAATAATTCAAAATAACTTTGGTTTTTATAATAACTATCCCTTGAATTTAAATTAGAGGTAAACTCGTGTATATGTAGAAAGAACCGCTTCGCAAGCATTTGAAATTTAATTTTTTATCTGGGCATCTGGGGATAAACCTGTAATTGAATGACGGTGTACTAAATGGATACCCTGTATAAATGAAGTGAAATTCCTTTTTTATATGTATATAAATTTAAACTAGTATGTATATATATATATATATATATATATATATATATATATATATATATATATATATATATATATATATATATATATATATATATATATATATGTATTAGTACATTTATGTAATTTATGAAGGTGCATATACTCGTATAAAGTTCCCTAGCATTTGCTTTTACCTATTAATTTTAAAAAGTTATTAAAAATTTAATCAATTCTACAGAATAAAATACGCTCCAAAGACTCAAAAAGTATACAAGCGGAATACATATACTATAGAAATTTAAAGGAAAAGGTCAAAAGAGGATTTTTCTTGAAACATTTTCAGAGACCTTTATTCTTCTGTTGGGCTTTTATGTGATCGTAATGACTTCGTGTGTATGAATATTTGAAAACCAAGACAAAAACCATTTTGTATACGTTTTTCTTTATTTATTCAGTCTCAACCACAACTAAGCGTCCATGTTACAACTACAATTATCCTCCAAACAATATAATTAATTTGATTAAAGAGAAGAGCCAAATACGACGACAGTGGCAACGAACACGTAACCCGGTACTTAAGCAACTACTAAATAATCTTACGCACCGTATCAAAAAGCAGCTGGATGAATACAAAATAGAGTCATACAAAAAATACATCTCCGACATTGGCCCTGGCGATCCAGGGATGTGGAAAACCACCAAGCGAATATTAAGACAACATGATGAATTACCCACCCTTACCTCTGGTACAGACACACTTACAACGGATGCTGAAAAATCTGAAGGGTTTGCCTCTCATCTTGAAAAGGTATTTAGAGCACCAAACATTTGCAACCCAACGCAATCACTTAATGTGATTAACTACGTTGAGAGTCATCTTCCCATTCCGGGAAACATTGAACCAACATCTCCTAGGGAAATAGCCCAAATTATAACAGCTTTACCTAAACGGAAAACACCCGGATGTGATCTCATACCCAACATAGTACTTCAGAACTTAACCAAGAAATGTTTATCGCACCTAGCAACTCTGTACAATGCATGCCTCCGAAAAGGCTATTTCCCCTCAAAATGGAAATTAGCTCACATACTCATGTTTATCAAGCCCGGTAAAAACAAAAATGATATTAACAGCTACAGACCAATAAGTCTTTTAACCACCTTATCCAAAGTTCTAGAAAGAATTATCTACATCCGATTACTGAAAGAAATCGATACACTGCATATCCTGCCACCCTCACAATTTGGCTTTAGAAGAGGACATTCCACATGCCACCAACTTCAACGTGTTAGTGAAATTATCTCAAGTGGTTTTGAAAACAAAAATTACACCACAATGGTCCTACTCGATGTTGCACAGGCCTTTGACAAGGTCTGGGTCGAAGGCCTGAAGAAAAAGATCTTGGACTTGAATATACCCACTTACTTACAATCAATCGTTTTCTCGTTCCTCGAGCACAGACAATTCGCAGTTAAAGTCAACTCATACATATCCGAAACTAAAGAAATTCACGCAGGCGTTCCCCAAGGAAGCATTCTGGGGCCCCTCCTCTTTAACATCTATACGTCGGATATACCACCAGTAACAGCATCCTTAGCCATATTTGCTGACGACACAGCTATAATGACACAAAGTCCTAACTTAGCTGACGCAGTCCTTGAATTACAACATGCCGTCAACAATATTATTAAATGGTATAACAATTGGAACATCTCGATCAACCCCGCTAAATGTCAAGCAAAAATATTTGCACTGAAACGTATTATCAACCCACCAAACATTGAAATAAGCACAGTTCTTATACCATGGAATCCTAAAGACGCAGCTATCAAATATCTTGGCGTCCATTTAGATACCCGTCTCACCTGGAGCTACCACATAAATCAAAAACTTTCCCAAGGTAACAATAGACTAAGGCAACTTTACCCTGTAATAAATCGGAAGTCGTCGCTGAAACCTGAATGTGCTATGCTATTATACAAGTCACTTCTACGACCACTAATACTCTATGCTAGCCCGGTCTGGCTCAATACTTCCAAAACCAATATGCAGAAATTGCAACGCTTTCAAAACAAGGTTCTTCGAATTGCAGCAAACGCCCCATGGTACATCCGAAATGATCAACTCCATTACGAATTATGTGTATCAACAATCCAAGACTTCATGCTAAAATGTGCTAAAAAGTTCTTTATTAATGCAAGCGCGTGCGATGGTGCAGTGTTTTTTAACCTCTGTCATAAAGGCATACATACTAGATTAAAACGAAAAATGCCGCAAGATCTTATAGCTTCCGAAGACGATAGTGACTAGCCTAATCCTTAACAATTATACTTAAACAGTTATAAACTTAATTTGACCTGCTTGAGACATTAGTATAGTCTTGTCATTATTCTGTTAATTACTAGCTAGATTATAAATGTCATGTATAACATCTGTATGTTGATCTGACAATACACGATATATTTAAAAAAAAAAAACGTTTTTCTTGTAATGGATCTATTATTCAAATTATTTATTTACAAAATTCAGGGGCGGATTTACCATTAAGCTAGGTAAGCTATAGCTTGGGGCCTCAGGTTCCAGGGAGCCTTAAAAATTACTAAACGACATTATAGCTTTGCTAAATTACAATGGAAAAAATGGTTATATGTATATATAATGAGCAGAACGTGTTATTCCAATTTTTAACGTTTTTAATAATAAATATTTTATTATTTTCTCTCCTTTCTCAAGTTATTTTTTTAATAAAAATATGAAATCTTTAGCCAAAAATGTAATTATTGTCAATGGCAATAATTAAAGCCCTGGGATTCAATTCATGTTAGCGATTTCTATATACAGAAAAGTTTTAGTAGAACCGTATTTATATCAAAAGGATATAAATTCCATTCAAATAAATCAATGAATTAATTAAAAGCGAAATCGATTTGTATTGAGATAAATAAGCATCTACATAGAATTAATTAAGCAAATAGACGTCTAAAAGTTTTTCGCGCCTATTAAAAAGTTCATTAAAACTTTTAGAAAAACAATAGCTGACGTCAAATTTGACTCATTTCATTAAATAAAAAAAAGTCAAGATTATGAATCACTTTCATAATTATTAATATTAGTAACAAAGTTTAATAATAAACTAAAAACATTATAATAACGACCGGATAAAACCATCCTCTGCTGCATGCGGACAAAGAAATTACCTTTTGCATTTCACAGAACTTCCATATATATACATATTTTTTATTTTCCTAGAGTTGAGCACGTTCCATCCACCAATTTAAGTTCGTTAACATTATAGAAATTTTTCTTTGAAAATAAAATCCTTTATGCGATTTCAGAGAAAAACATCTCTGAAGTCCCAGGGCTCCATTAAAAATGCACTCTCATGGGTAGTCAAAGCTCTAATCTCATATGTCAGTCATATACCCCCAAAAAAAGGTTAAGGCACCTTTTTAGAAATTCTTCGTGCGGTCGAACATTCACACAAGACCAACGTTCTTAGAAGTAAGATTTTTTGGAATTTTAGATACCTATCCTATAATTTATTTCTGATTAGTCTAGGTCGAAGGATTTTTTTAAACGTGTTAAAAAAGTCCTGCTCGGGTTGTTAGCCTCATAATAAGAATTCATTTTTGGTAAGTTGTAAATCGAAGAACTGAAACGATTTATAAATAGGGATAATGAGAATGCAGGAAAAAAATTCTCGAAAATCGTTTACCTTTTCAAACCGACGTGTCAGGCGAGACAGTTTCTTAAGAAACACATTTTTACAGACATCCTGTATTACGAAATGTAAATATCTGCTGCATAGCGTATTAAAATGGTGACTAAGTAATTTGAAAATTTCTTAACAAAACTAAAATTTGAATTACCATAGATACATATTTTTTAACAAACAAAAATGTTTGCGCATTCTAATTTATAAGTCGTGTTTCTGCTGTGAGTTAATTGGTCCTTCAAACTTATAGTAGTAATTTTTCTTTTACGTTTGAATGTGGTTTCTGTTTCATTCACCTTTACGATCTCCATAAAAGGTACATACGTACTACGCGTTGGTTAAATGAACTAAAAACAAACCACTATACAATTTCGGAGTCTCTCTTTGACATTTGACAAATTTTTATTACCTAGAGAATCTTAATGTTATTAGACTAAAACAATTCTTAGGTCATTCACACAGTTTTTTCAACTCTTATAAATGAGAGCAGTGTTCTACCTGAATCTACTTTCTTTTGGGATTCGTTTCAGTTAATCTTACTGTTCTGTTTAATTTAGTATTGATTATGTACAACATTAATTAAAGCGTATCTCACAGAAAGTTGTAAAAGTAAGCCAATTCATTAAATAAATATTAAATTTGTTTGGTCTCGATGTGAGTCAAGAAATGAGAAGAAATACTGCGTGGAGGTAGGATTTGATATAGGTTTGGAATTTCCGTTCTACTTCCGGACCTTCGACGCAACGGGTTGATGGCACGAACAGGTAGACTAAAACTGCAGTAAGATAGGAGCATCTAGACAGATTAGCAGACATAGCGACCTTTAAGGCACCAATGTCTTGTCTCGACTTTTTAATAGCAACTGTTGTATGGCAAATCCATCGTGTAGGTTCCCTATAATTTTGGATAATGTTAACAACCTCTTAAAGAACTGTATAAAACTTAGAATTTACACCTGTTTTCCTGTATAGAAGTATACTGAGATAATAATAGGGATTCGGATAATCTTTTCTCGGTTTTACCACGCATTTGAATCCCCATAAAAAGCTCATCCATGGAAAATCTTTTTAAAATTATGTTGGATCTACTATATCAGCTCTCGTGACAATACTGAACCTTCTTGTGCATTGATAATATGAAAAATAAATAATACGATGTGGATGATCACCATCAATACTGAAATTTTAGATCCACGTGGAAATCTTTAGCGATTGCCAAATGCTGCATTTTCTCAGACAAGTACCTTATCAAACATTTTCTCTAATATTTGCGTAATAATAATTAAACAGATGTGCTTTTAAACGTTTCGCAAATGCTTGATCGGTTCGTTCGAAATTAAGCATGAAAACCTATAATGATCTTTACAATGCTGCACTCAGGGCCGTAGACAGGTCTTGCACAGAGCAAGACCAAATTTCAGGAAAAATTGAAAAATTACGAGTACACTTAGATACAATTTTTTATTGTAAACGATAACACTAAGCAACAAAATAAAACTTGATACGGCCATAAGTTTTAGTTCGCCAAGGGGTTCTACTCAGAGATGAACCTAAACAGATTTTTTTTTTGGTGGGGACTAATCTTAAAATTGCCAACTTATTACGATGAAAATACCAACTATCAGTAAAAAATATTTTATTTGTACCTAACATTATATGAAGAACAACTAGTATTTTACACAAATCTTACTTTTATTTAAAATATTTTAAGATTTTTTTTGATGACTACAAATAATGCAAAATTGCAAACACGCAATACTACGATATCATATACAATGTGAGTATAAAGTAACGAATAAAATTCATTTTTTCTATGGGTTTATTGAAAAATTCTAAAACACGCCGGTTTTCTATATTAAAAATACTACACATCCTTCAGTTAAGTTAATTTTCCACCATTCATTTATTTCGAAGATTTTACATTATAATTTTTTTTAAATCTAGTGGAATTAGATCCGGTGATCTAGCAGGCTATCCAAGGTGTCTTCGGCGACCTACATACATACGTACTAGACTAAATACTTAATTTCAGGGACGTATAAGCAAAGAACGACCCATTTATTTACATTTTGCTTTGAAGCACTTTAACATTTGTTCGCCGCAGTAATTTATTTGGTTAATCCTAGTCACCAGTAGTGATGGACTCGAGCCCGAGCCAAGCTCGACTCGACTCGAAACTCGATTTCGAGCCGAGTTTTGAGTCGAGTTCGACAATTCTTTATTCGAGTCGTGTCGAGCCCGAGTCGAGTCGAGTTTTTGAAGTCGAGTTTTTCGAGCTTTTCGAACCGGCTCGAGAAAATTGTACAGTTTACAGTATTTCCCCTATTTTGTACTTTAACGGATTATAACTAAGAATTTGCGCAATTACTTTTCTTTAAATGGCTTCATTACACTATAACACTTAAAACATAATAAAATTTTTAATTATTATATAATTATTTTATCCCGTTATTAGGTTGTATTGTATTCATCAATGACAAACAAAATGTTAAAGAGTAAAACTCCTGCACGCCACTTCATAAGTTTTTAACAGCTGAAGTAACAAGAGTTGCTGCTTGCAATCTGATCTTATCTTCTATGTTCAAAACGTGTTGATAACGTCGTGGATTTATTAACTTATATTGAAAAAATTAGTAATTTTAGTTTGATTTGTTTTTTTATTAAAATTAATGATGACTTTTAATTTATTAAGATAATCAAACACTTCACTTTCAGTGGACTCTTAATTTTCAAAATATTGTTGCAATATAAAGATTGCATTGTTTGCTTCATTATTTGATGGTGGGATACTGACTTCATCTTCTAATTCATCTTCAGACAATGAGTTTTTGTTAGTTGTTTTAACTTCTGAAACGATATCATTTTCGTCAAGTGTACCGCAAATAACAGCGTTATTGTCTATTTCTACGTATTCATTGAAGGAAATCTCAGAGTTTATTGTATTCTACTTTGCAAGCTCCTCATCAGAAAAACATTCTTCCAAATGATTTTCCTTAAATTCTGTTTAAAAACCCGATTTCTTAAAACAATTCTTAATTGTTTCTGATTTAATCTGACTCCATGACAAACGTACCAAACGCACAGCATCGAGAACATTTATTGCTTTAAGCTGTTGGTTGTTGTCCATTTGCTATATCATTTGCAGTACAATTTGTTTACGGTAAAATTGTTTAAAATTGTGAATGACACCTTGGTGTAAGTACTCGGACAAGATCAAAGAAACAAACCGGATTCCAGAATCTTCTTCAATAACAAAGCAATTAAACGCTTTATCTAAAAAGGTTTACCTACTTATTTTGGGATTTTCTAAAAATTTCTTTAACATTTGGTTTTAAACCGGATGGGTAATGAAAAGGAGCCGCAATGAATCATCTCTTTCTTTCTTTCAAGTTGTTAACAACGATTTGTTTTAACGTATAGACTTAGTGGTGAATCAGTGCAAACATTAATCTTTTTCTTGTTTACTGAGATTTTGATTTTTATGTTCAATATGGCAGACTTTGACAGTCACTACAGTTAGTCGCCGCAAGCGGCACGTTTTCTGACTAAGAAGAGAAAAAAATTTTCGCGACCGCTATATGAATTTGGAAAATAACTATGATTCCAAAACGAGCCGGCTCGACTAAACTCGAAATTCGACTCGATTTCTAGTCGAGTTGAAACAGATTATTTGAGTCGAGTTTCGAGTCGAGCTTGAATTTTTTTTTCGAGTCGAGTCGAGCTTTCTAGGAAACTCGGTTCGAGTCCATCACTAGTCACCAGCAGCGTGCTCTTAATTTTTTGATTTTACGTATGTGTGAAATAATGCTACTTTTACATCACAACGCCACTGGCTTTGATTACTAGATTTAGTTTTGTTTACTTTTCTATGGCTTCAAGGTATCTAATTCCTTCAAAATAGTGTATAGGTTGGCATAAGGAATGCTGGATTCTTCTTTGCTTATATGTCCATGCTTAATTAAAAAATGCCTTCACTGCAGTTACAAAATGTATCTTCTTGGATTCAAATTTTTGATTTTGAGACATCGCATCGCGAACATACTGTTTTAACCGCAAAACTATGTATTTTTTCGTAATAAATGTGATCACTACATCAAAAACCTTCTGTACTTAACATTCACGAGCATTTGTATAGCATCGCTTAGACAATTATTACACGATTAGTGAAATCACGAAAAAAAATTGGGGGTTTCTATTTAAAAAAATGACGATGACGTCAGCTTCGTATTGAATAAATCCTGGAAAATTAATTCAACATAAGAATCTTAATTTTAATATAGAAAGTTGATGTGTTTTTGGATTTTTCAATATACTTACCCAAAAAGAAAATATTAATTGTAGGCGTTACTTTATGCTTACACTGTATATTGGGTCACGCAAGTAGTAAACAAAACGCTGGTTATATTTTGATTAATAATTCAAAACAGTCTGTTTTACTGAATAGCTACGACGCACATATCGTAAACTATGTATATATAAAAATAAAATTGTTTTGGATAGATTTTCTTATCTTCTCATTTTTCCCAACTCTACATAATGATCTCTAAACACAAATTTTGAAATTTCCAACTCGCTCAAAATTGTCAACTTTGGGGGGAGAGCTTCTCCTCCCATCCCACCAACCAATAAGTTTGTCACTGGTTTTACTAGATTAGCGCAAAGATAAAGATCGTGCACATGTACTTTTATTGGAACATGTCCATTGACACGATTTGAGTTGTGCCCGAACAAAGTCTCAACCCACCAGTCGGACAAGACGCTGCATGCAAGATCTTTGTCGTTGCTTTGTCACGACTCAATCAGTATATAATATAAAATAATAGGAGTACCCGACTACAATTGTACAGTTAATAAAACTGGTGGACATGTACAGACAATTTCCGTCGGAACGATCAATTTTGTAAGCGACTACTGGTCGAACCGATTGTGTTCGGTCCGATATGGTGGACATCCGGCCTTAATAATTCAACTATTATGTATGCGAAAGTCGTTGCATAATGAGATTCATAATGCGACGACTTTTCATAATGCAACGAGCTGTTGACCAATGAGAGTCAAGAATATCAAATTGTTGCTTAGGAACGAGTCAAAGTTAGTATTATACTAAAATTAGGAACGTACCTCAACATCCATCATAGGTCAGTTCGGCATTAGCATTGGGTGTTGGAGTGGAGTGGAAAATAATGTAGTGAGGACTGAGTCCTCATTAACATAGTATAAATAGAGGAGTCTAGGCACTTATCCAACTAAGATATTTTTTGCTATTTTTTTTTGCAAAAAAAAGACAAAATATTTAGAATTTATTAAATTTTTGATGACATACCATTATCTACATATAGTATCTTCTGTTAACTGTTATTATTAGTACAATACTTATATAATACTATAATATAATAATATAATAATTATTATATTATTGAAACTCGCCAAAGATTGACCTGATTCCTAGTGGAATTTTATCAAAATGTTGGTTAGCTTGAAGGTTATGTTACAATTAAAACGTGCATTTTATTAGTTACACGCATGATAAACTACCGCATATCGACGATAGTTTGTCTAATTCTGTTGCTGTACTATATTTACTGACGCATCTCAATACCTACATAGTTATTTGGCTTAAATGCTTTATATAGCTACATGCAAGGCTACTGACCGTTTGTAATTTACATCTCGAAAACAGAATCAGTTGTGTTAAATAAAAAGATGCATGATTCGGATATCTTTTACTACTACGTTTTAAATGAAAACTTGATTAAAAGTCATTTACTGCATTAGTTTGTTTTCATCAGAACAACAAATGAAATACTGGTACCAACTTAAGGCCACGTTGTCACTTTTTCACTACTCTAGAAACGTATAATTTATTTATATTCTAGTGTTTACATAGTAATAGTATTTTATTTTTACTACTAAAAAAGTAAACTTGAATACAATTTCTGAGTAGAAGAATTTTATTTTTTTTCGTCATTTTTTCCACGTTCTTAAGTTTGGCCTAGACATTTAAAAGTTAATCTCTGACTTTAAAAAGACTAATAATTAATTAAAAACATATATAAATAATTATTATATGAAGCAAAACTGTGTAATTATTTATTTTTGTCAAAATAGTACAGCTCCATAACTTCTGACTAATAACTATAACTATCCCACCACAACTTCCTTAATCTTGACTAGAGACAAGTTATTTCCATTTTTTTATTTAATGGCTTTTCATATAACTACTATGCATTTTTTTCTAGTCTTCTGACTTTAAAAGCTTATTGCTTATAAACTACTGAACCAAATTAAATGTTTTAAACGAGCAAATAGTAAATTTATTTCCACATACAACAGTAATATTATACCTACAAAAATATTATAGTTCCAAATGATATACTTTTGCTTTAATCGGACGATATGTAATAAAAGGAATCCATTGTTAGGGATAATTTCATTAAAGCTAAGTTAAATAATTTTTTTCTCAAAAAGTATATGCTATATATCTATAAGATTTTTGTAGGGGTTAGAAAGGAGCCTTGCGGTTCTTATGCTATTTATTTTCAGACAAAAAAGCGTTTTTATTTAATATATATATGAAAAGATAGCGAACTATATTTTCTTGTTTATTAATAGAAACAGCGTCAATTTTTTTTTTCGCTAAATCAACACTTTTCATATATATAGGCATTTAGTATACTAGTATATATAAGTTTTTACAGAACTAGCCGTTTATTTGTGTTTATCTCTCTCCTTCCGTCCGTATGAGGTAGATCAATCGTTATCAACTACGGTCACTATAAAAAGTAATCATAACGTAGGATCCAGTTTGTTCTTTTTGTTATATTTACCATCATCAAATTTGTCATTTGTAACGTTGGTAGTGCTGTGCCAACTCCCGTTTTGTTAAATATTTGAAATTTACTCGGGTAGAGTAACTTCGGCCGTGATCGTCTAGTGGTTGGGATCCCGGGTCATTACAAGCTCTGGGTCAATACAGCGAAAATTTGTATCAAAATTTTTTTCTGTCGGTGTATTCAATTTTTAAATAAATTTCCAAAAATGTACGGAATGTCGAAATATAGTCTGTATGGTTATTCAACTTTGGCACATTTTTATTTTATTTTTAAATAAACTATATATTTAAAACACAAGGCTTATTTTTGTTCCAGTTCGTTTGAGAGTTCCACCGGGCCGATCTGAGCGATTCTTTTATTATATTAAAGCTTTCGCTGTGTAGATTAATCAACACTTTATATTTTTAATTTGAAAAACTCTAAAATGTTTAATTTGAGACGGACGAATCGGACATTCACTTGGGACGCCCTCTCACTTTCTCCGGTGGTGAGTTTCCGAGTTTAAGTACTTCCGATCTCCCGCTCATAATTATAAAAGGTAGATGCAGCCGTCCACTTCCATCATTAATAAGCGGTTAATGTTGAAAAAATTGTTAGGTTGCGTAGACAGAACCTGCATAGTTGAAAATTATGAGCAACAGACGAATTATACAAACAAAACAGCTGATGCTATTGCTTATTCAGAGCAGTTTCATATTGTTTGTATAAAACGCAGGGAATTTGCCAACACTATGTTAATGTGATGTTTTTGAAATATGTACTAATAGACGTTGTCAAGACTGTTTTAAACAAGATCGATTTTTGATTTTATTCTTATCATTTCGTAAGGTAGAATTTCCATATGTATGTATGTAGAATAAACCATTGGGGAGGGGTAAGCCAGACAGGAATATATGTCGGAAGAGAGGAGGGCAAGCTGGGAGAGAGGAGTGCTAGGCTTAGAATTTTCAACGGGTTATGTTTGGTTGCGTTTATTTAAATAATCACTCACGAAAATCGGAACGATTGTAATCACACATCGAATGTTGTATATAGGGAAATCCTTCAATGCTTTTGACCATCATGTCTTGACGAGGTTTCCCTAGTTATTTATTAAAATGTCTAGACAGTAAACATTTGAATTTGAACGAACATACAAGTAAAGTATAAAATATGAATTAAAATAATAAAGATATATGCATTTCAATGCATTTATGAATACAGACTATGAAGGCAAGTGCAAAAAACACTCATGCATCATATTTACTGACACTAGAAAGTATGCAAATGTAGATGCAAAAAGGTCATTTCCATTTCGCTAGTTAGATGTGCACATACAAACTATAAAATTTGTTAACCGAAATATTAACAGTAGTTACAGAAAGTGTCTTCTCACTTAACGAATTTCTTCTTGATGCACTTTTTTAACTCAGTAGAAAGTCATGCAAAAATTATTGTAGGAGTTGCAAAGCATTTATTAAAACTATAAAACAAACACACAAAAGTTAAAATATCAATTTCTGGTGTAATTACAAATATTGTTTTGGATAGCTCTTGAAACCGTTAACGCACTTTTTCCCTTTGTTTTAGCGTGTTTTGATAACGTTTAAAACTAATAACCTAATAATTCAATTTGTGTGAATAAAAAGCTTTTTTGTTTATTTAAAAATGTTTAGTTTTCCACATGGACCGTTTATGAAATATTTAATAAATATCCTTTCCATTTTCATAATAAAAGAGTTTTTATACTTTTCTTTAGACAAATCAGAACGATTTCATTTTTCTGTAAGATTTTCACCGAAAGAAATCTTATCATTTCTTAACAAAGAAATTGCAAGTTAATAAATAATTTAAATTGTCTGCTTTCAATAAGTTTTCTTTTGTCAAAGAAAAAAAACTGAATTGTTAAATAGAATGAACGAAATGCCCCATTTAAAGACAAATCAGATTACTATGAAGACAATCTTTTTCAATTTTACAAAGAGTTACTAATGATTTAATCTTAGCTTTGAGGTGTGGCTGTGGATAACATTTTTGATGGATTTTTGGTAAATGCATTGTCAACTTAACAAATTACTTGTAGCAAATATGATTAAATTGTGTTGTAGAGATTAAAATCATCTCAGGCAATTGCACTTGTGCTGGGATGGAACACCAACGGGAATAGCGGGAAGCTATAACGAGATAAATAATTAAAAGAGCTATTATTAGCACTAAGCAAATAGTGTCCGAATACACACAATACAAAAACCCTGGAAAACAAACTGGTTAATTATTTTTATTTTTTAGATTGAAATTGTCTTAACACACAGCTAATCTAATTTCTGAGAGCTGCATTACTGAGATCCTTGAAGCTTTTGAAAAATTTGTACGAGAGAAAGATTAAATATCTTACAAGGTCTGCCTTACTTTGGGAGCTTTTCGGACTGAAAACAAACAATTATGTGGGTAAGCAGCTTTACAAACCTCCATCAAAATAATTTAACCAAGAGCTGTAAGATTTTGAAATAAAGAAACTTATACAACTAAGGAACACGTTAACATGAAAACACATTTCTTAACTATTAATTGACAACATAGAATAGTAAATACTTGTATACCTCCCTATTACAATACACCTTGTCTGTTTTAGAATAAATTTTACATTAGAATTGACTTAAACTTCATTAAATTGAAAAATAATCGTCTCCCACATCGTTAATGGACAAGGAAAATTAACTAAATTCTATGGAAAAATCAGTTTTCCAAATATTCTTCATCTGACTGTAAAAGTGTGCATGTTAATCATAAATAACCATATCTTACTTCATAAAAGAAGAATTACTCAAAATTATTATTTTGAAAATTGAGGTTATGCAACCAATCTAACATGTCACTTCGAAATTTTATAATAATATGTTTATTTAAAATTATAATGTGGGTGAATTCCTTTTTAGATGTCAAATATCATGATACGTATTTTGTCTGCCAAGCGTGGGGCTTTGTATAACAAGTAGGGCGTTCTAATATATTTGGCGAGAAAAGAGGAAACAGAAATGTGATGCTTTAAGAGAAGGTAGGATGGTTGCAGGTGCAGAAAAGATATTTTGAATGTAGAGATGGGATATGTAGATGTAGCAGGTACTTCAAAACAATCGGAGGAAAAGGTTGTAGAAGTAGAGGAACAGATATGCAACGTAAAAGCTAGCATGTCGGGAAATCCAGCTATGATGCAGATATTATTAAAAGCTATAGACAAAAAGAATGAAAAGGCAAAACAGCGACAGGCAAGTTTAGAATAGGAAATTAGTAAAACTAATGAAAGATTAGAAAAAAAATCAATGCAATAGAACAGAGATTAGACGATCAAATACAGTTTCGAACAGCATATAAATGTTAGACCAGGGGTGGGCAAACGGTCGATCGCGATCGACCGATCGATCGCGAACAGTTCGACAGTCGATCGCAGACATTTTAAATAATTTACTAGGTTAATTTCAAATCTTCAATGATTGGTAGAAATCATGGATTTTTAGCCCTTTGCAAACAAAATGAACAGTTTCCTGATTTCATATCATTTCATTGCATAATTCATAATGATGCCTTATGTGCAGAAATATTGGATGTTAATGATATTATGGATGTGGCAGTGAAAATTGCTAATTCGATAAGAGCGCGAACTTTAAGGAGGCGTCTATTCCGTAGTCAACTTGAAGACGATGACTCGGAATATGAAGATTTACTTCTTTGTTGTCATGTTAGGTGCCTCAACCTAGGAAGCTTTTTGGAAAGATTTCTAAATCTTTTGCCTGAAATTATTGCATTTTTGGACACATTGGGAGAAAAACATGAACAATTGGAAGATCCAGTTTGGGTAAAAAATTAGCCTTTCTTACGGATTTTATGGGCCATTACAACTCGCTTAATTTACAATTACAACGAAAAGGAAAAAATATTATTGAGTTGTTCAGTTCGGTAAATGCTTTTAAAGCAAAATTAAAACTTTTTGCTTCACAATTAAAAAATGCAAAATTTTAAATATTTTCCATATTTAGAAAAACGTATTAAACTTACTGGTGAATGTAATATTGAAATCTTTTGTTCTGAACTGGAAAATTTTAATCAAGAATTTGAGAGACGATTTGCAAATCTCAATAATTTTCAACCGATTTTTGAATTTATTTCATTTCCTTTTGGAGAATTCGATAACAAGGATATTTCATCAAATCTAGCTCATACTTTTCAATTGAATTCATCGAATCTAGAGTTAGAAATTTTAACAATACAATCAGAAATAATTCTGAAAGTATGTGCAAGTAAAAATTATTTTTGGAATTTATTACCAGAAGAAAAATATCCATTATTGAGATCGGCAATAAGTATATTTGCATTTGTTGGTTCCACTTATCTATGTGAAGCAGCGTTTTCTCAAATGAAAAACATCAAATCGCAATTTAGGAGTTCTCTAACTGATGACTACTTAATGGCATCTATTCGATTGTGCATCAGTGATTACAAACCTAACTTTACCAGACTTGTTGATGAAATGGAATGTCACACATCTACATCAAAAAATTAATCCAAAATATTTATCAATAAAGTACATTGCACAAAATAGTAAATGCAATGTATTTAATATATTATTATCAATAAAGACCTTCATTAAATTTTTAATTGTTTTTAATTTAACCCATTTTTCGAAGTCGATCGCGTATAAATAAGAAAAATTAATGTCGATCATACCAGTATTAAGTTTGCCCACCCCTGTGTTAGACTATTCTAACATTTATATGCTGTTCGAAACTGTTTTTCTTCTACTGCATCTATATGCAGTAGAAGAAAAAATTGATGATTTTAAAGCAAATTTATTTTTTGAACATAAAATAGAAAATATAATATTTTATAATTAAAGAAAATTAAATATGTGTTCAAAAGCAATTATTAGTCTGCAAATAAAGAAAACTGAACTATTTTGAGATCAATAAAAAATTAATGATAGAATTAAAAAGATATAATTTAGTAATCAGATTTTTTTGTTGTATTTAAATAGTTATAAAAATAAGTTCATTATTAAGATGTGTTTCTATTTTTTCCTTCACATAAAGAAAAATATCTTTTTGATGGTATCAATTTTTGTTTTTGTTTATTGTTTTATTGTTACTTGGTAATTAAAAATAAAATTGTGTTGTTTATTTATGAGATTTATTTTGATAAATGTGTTTTTATATTACTGTGTCCCTAAATATAAGAATTTAGTTATCCATTGAAGTGACCCTCCTGAGAGAGTCTCAATTTGTGGAGAGTTAGGTTTTTCAGAATTTCATAATTAACCGGAGTATTATTTCAATTAAAGGTAAGCAAATAGTAAGTTGTGTATTTCATCTTACAATAGCATGTATGTCTGTTGGGCGGTTTCACAAAGCTTGATTAAACTTTGACTAACTTAATTGCGATTAAATTTGAAATCTAGAAATATGATTGGATAAAATTCAAGGTCTGTTAAATCTCAGCCAATGAAATTTCTGAATTTTAAATTTAATGACAATTAAGTTAATCAGAACTTAATCAAGCTTTCTGAAACCGGCCATGTATCTAGTATTCATATATTTTTTTCTATTATATTAATATAAAATTATCATCATATAAATCTTAAAAAATCATAACAATATGTATCAGATTAGGTCATTTTAGCATTAGTTTCAACAGTCCCTTTTTAAAACATTGTCATAATGACCCTCCTTCCTGAATTTTTTGTAACTCTTTGTATGTATTTTAGTTAATAATTTTCAAGCATTAGCACAATAAACACTTTTAAAACTGTAGCTAGTGGATTTTATTTAATATTAACAATCACCAATTATTTGGCAGCTTTTTTGATCATTTTTCTATAGGTGAATTTGCCGACGGCGAATTTGAGGACGACAAAAGTGCAGGCGGTGAATTGCACCTACCGCGATTCGGCGACGGCGAATTGTCCTAAACCAGCGTAAGAAACGCGTCGTCATTTACCCTCGTCTAGCTCAGCCCTTAAATAAAGGAGTGTAAAGGGAACAATTGCATAGCATGTTTTGTAAATAATATCCAATGGTGTGTAGGTATTTTTGACGAATATTAAAATTATCAAAAACAAAATGGAATTTTCTGAACTAAGTATCTCTTTTTATAATAATTTTCACGCTACACGTGCAAATGTAAACATAAACCTGTAGTAAAGCGTCTTATGATTTGTATCACTGTATGTATACTTGTATACAGTGCTATTAAATTAACATGCAATATGCTCGATATTGCATTTTAGAATAATCAAGTCAATACATTAAGTTAAATTGATTGATTCTGACAAGTACGTATGCATTTTACCACGAACAGCCGTGGTTTGTTATAAAAAGTATAGTTTTGCATCTTTTATTTTACAATACATGGTATTTTTATTTGCGTTTGCAGTGTCGTATCTAGAAATTTAACTTGGGGTGTGCTTATTGTTTTCGTTATTTGATGAAGAATACTTTTTAACTTAAATTGTTCACACTGACTTTCTTGTAACGATTTAATATTTATTATTTTGAATGAATGAATGAATTTAAAATGAATGGATAAACAACATTCAAAAACCATACTGCACATTGCTGAGGATTTTTTTTATAAATTAAATTATAAGTACCAAAAATAACTGATGGTGCGTAGATAAAATTTTGTGCAAGATTAACTTACAAACTTTACTAATCATTTCCCATCATTATTTTAGTATGATTGACCTTCATGTGGTACTGGCGAATTTATTTATAAAGATATATAATAAAATAGATATATAATAAAATACATATAACAATATATAAAAATTAAAATACATACAGTAAAACCTTGGATTGCGAGTATGTTGGTTTGCAAGTGTTTTGCAAGACGAGCACATGCCCGGAACGAATTATGCTCGCAAACCAAGGTACCATTGTATACGCATTGAAAACCACTAATTACAACACGATATCATTCGTCTACTTTTCTTGTGTAATTCATAAAGAATTTCTTTAGCATTAACAGGAACGCCCTAATGGATATACAATAAAGCCAATCCATTTAATCTTTCTTGCTTCATATTCATAAATTGTAACTTTTAAAAAAACTCACAAACGAAACAACGCCCCGCGATTGGGCGCCAATTGTAACTTTTCGTTTTTTCACACAAGATAAACAATAAAAACTATAAAATTATTCATACTTACTTTATCATACAATACTCAGAATATTCACCACGGCTTGAGATTTAGCTCTCTCTTACAAATTTAGTATTCAGGTCGTAGGTATTGGTTCCACAGTTGTATAAATTGTGAAAAGGAGTAGATAAAGGTTTCAGAACACAAATAATAACTCAAAAAGGGCGCCATCTGATTATGAAGCTTAAACGTGTTTATTAGTATAAACAACCAATGATGTTAATTAAATAAGCTTAAAAAAATATTAAATTCACTAACCAAAAAATGAATTAAATATTAGATTGAAAACAAAAAGATTTTGTTTATGTTTTAAAATTTGGAATAAAAATGAAATAAAATGTTCATAATTATATGGTTCCGTTTTTAGATCTTTAGTATAAACTGAAAACATTTATTAAATAATAAGAAAATAGATAAAAAAATAACAAAGCACTTGAATAATAAAACACACACGACATAGGTTTATTACAAGTAAAATCAATATTCATTTAATAACGATTAACCTCTCTAAGATAATTACACCAAAATAACTCAAAACAGATTTACATAAAACCTTTTAATCAGCAAAAGTAACCAAGAAATTTATTAGATTGGTCAAATAGAATTATTCAGCAAAATTTATTTAATCATTAAAATTATGTAAACTTGACTTCGTCGAAAAAATCGACAAACAAATATCTAAAGGATATTATGCAAATTAGATTAGTCTAAATATTATCAGCATTGATTATTTTAAAATTCTTTAACATTAAAGATTTGAATTTTCTAGATACTATAGAGAGCTCTTTTCCTAATGAAAAATTACAGAATTCCTTGTATAAAGGATTCTTAAACTAAACTGCAATAATAAACAATTTCTTATAAAGTACGATACCTTTAATTTGTATCCAACTAAACTCGTAGAAGACAAACAAAAACAATCCATGATAAATTGGAAAATGGCCTCTATTTCGGAAGATGATGATGATGATGAAGATGATGTTTGATTTTCAGTAGCAGAATTCAAGGATGAGATTCAATTTAATTACTGTCATTTGCGCATATGATTTCACAAATAAGTTTGATCGAGCACACATTAAACAATCCAAGATTTTAAAATGTTTATAAGTTATAACGTATTCACTTTTATTCACGAAATAAAACGGTAATGTTTCTCAGAAATTTAAATAATCTTAATCACAAGTAGCATATGCGTTTACATTCTTTGCGCGAAGTTCTAATTTACTGTGTTAATTTATAGGAGAACGAGAATCTGTCTTTAAATTCTGGATCAAATTTAAGTGGTTTTTCTTTATGATAAACTGCACTAGTCTTAAAAACAAACGAAACGAAATAATTGTTTTTAGTAGTTCTTTACCATAAAATGAACCACTTGTTTATTCGCGATACAAAATTATAAATCTTTCAAACACGATTTAACGAAACGTAAATCTTTTCAAAACTTGCACTTTGCAACAAAATAACACTAAGACTGTACTGTACTGTATTTAGAATTTATTTTAATTCTAAAGGATTAATAAACTGTAAATCGATAACATCATCAAAATCAACCATTATTTATCGGAACTCAATCGAAAGACATCCACACTCTATGCTTGAGCGGGAGATTCTCTTCTTTAATTATTTAAACAAGAACGACAATTCAATAATATCGACCTTCATTACTGGAAGATCAAACGAGAGTCGTCTGCCACGAGGCACAGGCCGGAAGCAAGTAAGTGACGCGACGCTACAACCCCAATCTCCGCGTAGGAATATCAGCCAATAGCGAGGTCTCACTCACGAACAGTATTGATTTTTTCTAAGTACCTAATCAACAACGAGTCGCGTGTTTTGGCTTAACGAATCAGGGCACAGCAACTAAAAAGCAAGTATTGATTTTTCCTCTAAAACTTCGAACGCCTTGAATTATCATTTTTTTTAAACGCTTATATTTGAAAAAGAATGCAAATTTGCAGAACCGAACTTAAGATTTTTGTAAATATAAATATAAAATTCTACATACTTGAGGCCGATAGAAAATGTACCGTTACAAAATATGATTTGATATATTTAAGAGATGAAAATGATCGTTCTAGAGTGCAAGATGCTACAGGCAATGTTGCTAAAATCCAAAGAAGTTGATGTTTTGTAGAGGATAGTATCAGATTATTCAGGGTCATTGAACTGTTGTAGGTTTCGTTTCTAAGTCTTGATATTTTTTAACCCCTAGCTTATATTCTGATTTAAGAATTTTCTCATTAAAATTAATATCTGTTCTATAAGATTCTGATAGGTGCAGAAATTCTTAAAGTTGAAAATTATAATTATTGTGCTCTATATTAGAAGGAATAAGGCATGAGAATGATTTTAAAATGTCTTTATGTTTTCTAAAGCGATCATTCATTTGAGCAATAACCTGATCCAGAAATGGTATGTAGCAAGATATTCGAAAATAATATTTAGCATGCACTTAGCGTTTTGTCTTTCACATAAATCCACTTTAAGCGGCACCACCGACCACACAATAACATTAGATAGCAAGAAAACTTCTCACTATGTCTACTGTTTTATGAACTGCTACTTTTTACAGTAAGTACACTATTATCACTACCACATTTTATGAATGAAGTAAAGTGAATTCAACTTTACTCTCTCCAACTTGAAATTTGCAAATTTAGAATTCTTAGAAGATTCCCAGGGCAACATTAGAAATAACTGGAAAACTGACAAAGAGAGAGTACAGACATTCATGCAAAACCAATAATTTACAACTTGTCTATAAATATTATAAAGGGTTTAGGTTAACTGAGCACATAAGGCATTGTATAAGGGGATTACATACCTACCTGGTATTTCTTAAGTAAAGTACTATTCAATTATATTCAAAAAGGGATTACCGACATCTGGAGTTTCTCACCATTTTTATAGGTAAAACTGTAAAAAGGAGTTAGAAGAATTATGAATGATAGGATATGGGTTTTCTTAATAATTGTTCTGTTCATTATCTGAATAAAACTTAAAAATACTAATATAAAGTCTTGGTGGGTGCTTTTGCTCCAAAAGCACCCCCCTAAATACCCTTGTGCGTTTGTATTTTTAAAAAACTCAATTAGTCTTAAATTACACTGGCCAACAAAACAAAACTTTTTTCTGCTGACTTTGATCTGACACTTGATTTTAACTAAAATTGGTACGCTAATGCCAAATATATATCCCGTTTTTCCCTATCACGTCAGGTTTTTTTCTAGGGCGTTTCTTGTTTGCCGAATCCAAAATTCTTGAAAATCCTTAACTAAATGTGTAACGGGTACATTTTCCACCGACATTTAGTATGCGGAATTTTGTATTGATTCTTGTTAAAAATCCTAAGTTCGGTCCTGTGGATCTCGCTTAATTTAAACAAGCACGTCATCAAATAGACATCTCAAATAAAAGGCACTTTTATGAAAGGATTGTTTCATATTTGCTGTAATTAAACAATGTAACGTCATATTGATGTCGTTTTTCGTATCTTGCTATCTGGCATTTTAATATAATATCAATTTCTTCAGAAAGAAACCTTGAAAAGAAACCATGAGAAGCGCTTAGTCAACTCATGTATTGAAATATTTTGATAAACATTTTGAGGTACACGATTCGTAAATACACTTTCCTTTGTCTGTTATTTGCGTTTTAAAAATTTTAAGTCAAATGTAGCGTGGGAATATCGTCTACAAGCCACATGCAGTAGCATTCCATACTAGTTTGGCGCGTAATTTTAGGTGCTACTTTTTACACTTAGAGTCGAGAATCCTATAGAAGGCCAAATAAAAGCGCCCTTGCCGCATAAAAACAGATGTGTTTTCGCGTAGCAATGAAGAGCGGAGTTAATAAAAAGCCTTCGCCAGGTTTGACGCGAGAGACTTACTACTGCACCCTGCTTCCATGCGGTCGAGATGGTGTTAAAGATGCCGTTTAGCTTGAGTGCTATGAGATTTGAAAGATAATCCTAAATACAGTACAGTACAGTTTTTATGCTATTTTGTGTAGAGTGCAAGTTTTTAAAAGAATTTCCGTCTCGTTAATTCGTGTTAGAAGAATTTTTATAGTTTTGTAACGCGGGTAAATAAATGTGTTTCACGCTATAGTGAAGAACTATAAAACAACAAACAATTATTTTGCTTCGTTTGGGTTTAAGACCAGTGCAGTTTTCTTTAAAGCAAAACCATTTAAAGCGATCTCGAATTTAACGATCGACTCTAGTGCTTTTATAAATTAAAACCCCGCTTAAAGAATTTAAACGCATTTGATGCTACACGTGATTACAAAAACAACCTAAGTGTCTGAAACATTATCGTTATTTTCCAAGTGAAAACCCCGTTTGTTCATGAAATCATATGGGCAAATGACAATAACTAAATATTATCGCATTTTCGGTACGGAGAATCCACAGTTCAATACAACGCCGAGTCCAACGAAATTTCCCCAAAGGAAAGGCCGAATTTCCAATTTCTTCTGGACTATATGTATGGTGTTCCATGAGTTTGATGGAAAATACTCAAGGTACTGTAGTTTTAAGGATTTGTTTGTAATTCAGTGAATTAAGAATCTCACAGTTAAGAATTTTTCTTTAGGGAGAGCTCTCCTCGTTAGTTAAAAAATCTTTAAACTTTAATTTAATAACAATTCATTTATATTGATATTTTCGAACTGATTTAATTTGTCTAATCTCATTTAGATATTTGTTTATTTTTTGTCCAGAATAAGATGAGTCAGTTTGTGTTAATGCTTTTTGAACAATACTTGTGGTTGATCTAATCAATTTTTTTTGAGCTATTTTTATTATTTAAATGAAAAGTTTTGAATGAATTTTTATTGATTAATTTTGGTATAATTATAACCTAATAAATTTAGGGTGGACTTGTAATAAATATACGATGTGTGTTTTACTTTTATTTATGCAAAGTTGTGTTATTATTATTTTCCTGTTAATAAATGTTATTAATTCTAAACTGAATGATCTGATAAACGGAACCATATTGGTTATGAATGCTTAAGTTCATTTCTTCAATAATTTTAAGTAAACAAAATTTTGTTTTAACTAAATATTCTATTCATTTTCTGGCTAATGAATTTAATAAATTTTAATGCTTATTCAATTAACATCTTTGAATGGTTAATTTGTAATTAACTAAGCTCAGAACCAGATGGCGCCCTTTTAAGTTTTTATTTGTGTTTGAACCCTTATCTATTCCTTTTCACAATTTATACAGCTGTGGAACCAATACCTACGACTTGATTAATTAATTTGTAAGAGAGAGTTTAAATCTCAAGCTGTGGCAGAGATTTGAGTTTTTCAGTTACAGTAAGTATACATTATTTTATTGTTATTTAGACCGGCAAAATACTTACGTTTCATTGGCGCCCAATCGCGGGGCCTGGTTTTGTTTGTGAGTATTGTAGAGTGTTTCAAATGCAGCAAATTCTTAATTGTTTACGGAATTCTTAGACATTCCAAATACATTTAGTCATTAGCATAATATACACTTGTACCTTATAATATTTAAGTACTTAATTAGATAATTAAGTAATAAACAATTGTAAAGTAATGAAGTCTACTAAGCTAGTCCTCATCGTCAACATATTAGGGTTTAATGAGATTTTATTAGAAAGTATTGATCACATAGAACTATTTAAAAGTAAGCAAGGGTGATAAGAAAATGCTAGTTACATGTTAGTTGTTTAGTGAAGAAACTACATCATGTCTACTACTCGAAGATGTGTAAAATAGTGCCGATTCTTTCTGCTACATTTGTGGCAGCTTCACCGTTCCCAGTCAAAGGACAAATATTAGTGTTTTCGTTAAGAAAATGTATTTGGCTTATTTTGATGTAAAACTTGCTGATCAAGACAAGTCATGGGCTCCACATAAAGTGTGTAAATCATGTGTGGAAAATTTGCGGGAGTGGAGCAAAGGAAAACGTCAGAAATTAGCTTTTGGCGTTCCAATGATATGGCGTGAACAGAAAAACCACGTAGATGATTGTTACTTTTGTTTAACTCAGACCTTCGGTTATAATACCAAGAATAAGAATAAAATTGTATATCCGAATATTGACTCCGCGATTCGACCAGTACCTCATTTCGATGAAATACCTGTGCCAGTTTATAAAGAGCTTCCTTCACTTGAGCACTCGGATGCTGAATACATGTCAGATGTTATTGAAGAGCAAGATGATTCAGACGTAGATTCTGCCAATGAAGATAGAGTTTCTAATTATGGACCACAACGCTTTACTCAAGCAGAATTAAATGATTTATTAAGGGGTTTGAGCCTATCAAAGGAATCATCGGAACTGCTAGCTCCAAGATTAAATAAAAAGAACTTACTCAAGCAAGGTACGAAGATAACTTTTTATCGTAAAAGGGAAAGTGATCTTGTGCAATATTTTAAACAAGAGTGTGAATTTGTTTATTGTAACAATGTGCCAGATTTTCTAACTCAAATGGGCGTTGTACAATATGACCCAAGTGAGTGGCGTTTGTTTATCGACAGTTCCAGCAGAAGCCTCAAGTGTGTCCTACTACACAACGGGAATGTTTTCGGTTCAATTCCTATTGGATATTCTGTTCAATTAAAGGAAACATATGACGACATTGATAAGGTGATAGATTTACTAAAATATACAGACCATAACTGGGTCATCTGTGTGGATCTCAAAATGGTAAACTTTTTGCTTGGTTTTCAAAGAGGATATACAAAATTTATACCCAATAACTTTTCTTTGATAAAAATTTTAAATAACGAAATCCTTCATTGTTTGGTAAATATTACACAGTTAGGCACCTACTTTTAAATTTCCTTTCGAATTCTTTATATGCTTGTGTAAAACAAAGCTTTCAGGAAATTAGAAAAAATATATGTTCCTAAAGAGATAAGTAAAAGGGCTCCAATCTTAAAATTCCTTTCCGTTCAAAGCTCTTATCAAAGATACAAAATGGATTACGTATATCTAAAATGCAGACTGTAAATTTACAGCACTGATTACACCTGAATTACAGTAAAATCCTATCCTTAACGTTATCTAATAAAAGATAAAAATAAAAACTTGCTGAAATAAAACAGATTTCGAAATCGCAGAACTCAGTTGATTACGGTAACAAGATCAATTTTAAACCAGAAAATTTCTTTTTTCAGTAAAATTAGATTACATGAAATGCTACATATCCGAAATTGTTAAGTTCATAAAAATCTATTTTCACCCATTAGCCTTATTCTGCCATTGAACTTGTAAGGCTACGCATTTCAGTAAAAACCTTCTTGAAAATTCATAAAATAAAACCAAAAAAGTGTATTCAATTAGCGCTGAACGTTTTAAACCTAGATCACTTTGCAAACTTTAACATTTATGGTGGTATGAAAGCTCGCAAATTAAATTAAATGAGCACATTAATTGTGAAGTTTCAGTCTCCATGTACAACTTAATGACTAATAAGTACCTAGGCATAATAAAATAATTAGTTAAGAATAGCAACCTCTTTTAATTAATATCAGTCAAGTAATTTTCTAATACTTTTTGTATTATGTAAGTTTTCACTTCACTAACGGAAAGTTGATTATTTACATGCTATTTATTTTTTTACATGGTCGATTGAATATTTTGTATAGATTGACTGTTTTGTATGTCAAAGATTGTCACAAACAAGCCTTAATAAACAAAATAATTAAATTAGCTATTAACTAATTAATATGTAGTATGACAAACTGTTAAATAAATATAAAAATGATTTCAACAAATTTTCACCAATTTTTGTTGTTTATCGTTTTCGTTTTTTTTAATTTAAATTGACAAATAATCTATTCTGTGCAACTACCAGAAAAGTGACCACATGCATGACTGCATTGGAGCAGGAAAGTTATATATTACCGGTTAATCCGATAAAGACTTTACCTGACTAGTCCGTAATGACTCAATTCCCTGCTATTACTTTCCTTGCAGCAATACATATACCGATTTGTGGAGGATCAAAGTGGTTATTTCTTCCCCAACAAAATTTGCTCACACCTTAAAATATAAAACTGTAGGAAAGAGCGTAACTACACAGCGCAATGAGCTTTAAAAGCGACGGATATTACGTCACACTGGCCGTCATTAGACACCATCTAAAACTGCTTTTCTCTCAAAATAATTTCATAAGTTTCATAAGTATTCGATTGTTTAAAATATTAAATATAAAATTTATATTCTAAGATTAATTTCAAAATACTATGTTTTAAAATTGAAGTTATGTAGTTTAAGTGCGTATTTTGAGACAGTGAGAACCGCCAATGGAAATATCTCATTACAAAACCGGAAACACCTACTCCGCCATATTGAGACCCCATCCCGGTCGTATGTGGTAGATGATTATGATTTTTGGAATAATTCCAAAAACAGGCCAGTTTTGTTTTTAAAGTTCAAACTTTTTGTCATAATGTTCGGATATACAGGGTGATGCGTTTAAGCATGGTGACTATAGCACTTTCCCGTCTTCATAATTATTTTTTCAAAAATTTCCTTATATAAGGTCATAAATTTATTACATTACCATGTTGGAAATTGGATGAAGTGTCCGAATAGGGAATAAAAAGTTGCTATTAAAAAAAATGCTGATGACGTCGAGTTTGTCGTAGAGCTCGCTTTTTTTAATATTCCATACTTTAATCCCACACTGTATATATCAAATAACAATATATTGCATTCGAGAAAATTGTAAACTCTCTAAAATCCCGAAACTTTAAAAGACGCTGAAACTCTTAAGGGTGATAGAAGAGACAAACTATTTAGAATGGAAGAAGTGATGTCTTAAAAGTTGACACCGTTCACCCTTACGAAAATATTTTTCCAGGTAACAGAATATTTTCTTAGTTAGGTTATGATAGCTTTCTAAAATAAAACAACGACGAAAAACGAATTCTTGTGTTCAAGTATCGTGTTTAAAACCATTATATAAATTTGATAGAGTAACGAATGTCTCAAAAGTTTTGGTACAACTTTCTTCATTTAGTTTTTTTGTGGTATATTAATTGTACTTGAATCTTACTATAAATATCAATTTCCACTTATTTTGAATAGAAATATTAATCTAAACTAATGCGAACGGTCCATTATCTTGAAGTATACGTAGCCGTCTTCGTATATGCTCCACATAATTTCTTGGACGGTGTCAATGTCCATTTCTCGAAATTTTTGAATAATTCTCCGTCTCAATTGCCCTTTATTTTGGGTTTCCAAACCGCCATGTAATAAATTTGGAACGTTTTCATTTCTTGGCATAAATGGTTTGTCGTGGGAAAATGTTAAGCCTATTTTGAGTTGCTCTAGTGCAGGGATCGCCAAACCGTCGATCGCGAGCTACTAGTAGCTCGCGAGGACATTTTCGGTAGAGCAATACCTTCCGGTGTGCCCAAGGATGCCAATTGCTGGTCAATTTCGGTCGGTTAAGTATGCGCGCTCTCAAATAAAAGCAAGTACCTCATTCTTTGGCATCATTTTTCCGATTCGATGCTGGCCGATTCCGGCCGGATCAGTGTGCTTTATGCTTTATGTACAATTCAATTTCAGTTTCTTTTTATTATATACAGTTTAATTAAAATTGATTTAATGTTTACTAGAAATATAAGTTTATAGGCAATAAACAAATGTAAGATTTTTTTAAGTTGGTAGTTCTTTTGGTTGGTAGCTCACAGTAGGATTTAAAAACGGTACGGTAGCTCAGAAGCTTCATAAGTTTGGCGACCACTGCTCTAGTGTAATGGAATAACGCTAGATTCAGCTAAAAACTTTATATCATATTAAGTATGATATGTATTAATCATTTTTGGTCAATCAGCTTTGGTACGCATCGTGTAGTATATTCTTCGCTGTATAGCGCTTCTCATCTTACTCGACCACATACGGCCGCGAAATCACCAAGAGTTAGATTTCCAAGTATAAAATATTTCTCATCATCCATAATAAGGACTGGATTTCCAGAAATAGAGTTTCTCCTCAGTGCATGACAACTTATAAGTGTCCGTTGCAGCTGTCTTTGGGTATATTTTGGGAATTTCTTCCTTTTTCTGTATTTTTGACCATTTCTGGACAGTTGAACTATTGATCTTGAGACGTTGAAATGGCGAGATATCTTACGAGTTGAGATCCCGATTCTGTCTTTGGCTCTTCTTATCAGTCTGTTTACCACAGGTTGAGACGTGTTTCAGAGTTGTCCCGATTTAGTCAAGTCCATGCATGGAATATAATTCTGCTGTTGTGCGATGAATAGTTCGACGTAATATACATATTTTGATTTACAAAGAACAGTATAATTTGAGGTTTCGGCATCCATCCGAAATAACACGTTAGATGAAAAACTCTACATAGTGTAAGAACTTTTCAGATAAATAAACTCAGCGGAAGATGTTTGAGTTGCATTTTGAAAATGTGTCAAAGATCTGATTCCTTTAAAGTCTTGGTTACCACCCTAGCGAAGATTTTAATAAAAGGAAATTGTCTTACTTGTACATGTACATACATAGTACATGAAGGACAAAACCCAGCTATACTTAATTATCTAAACGTACTATTGTAATAATAGCAGTGTGTCATCCTTAACAGTGCTGACGTATTGAACATGTTGAACGCGCGACTTTTTTTATTTCAACTGCCCTGTAGAAAATGGTACTTTGATTAATGAACGGAAAATTAAACGCGTTTGTTTTGGCATGAAGAATGGGATTATTTACCATTTTTATAGGTTCATAAGAGAAATAATAATTATGATTAATTAGTAACACTAATAAAGGAAGTATCCGAAGCGTCCCCTCAGGATTCTCTGAACCACATAAACTGAGATTCTTTTTCATATACCTAACATAGATTTTTTTAATGTTTTTATCCTCATGCTTTTCGATTTATATCCAGTACTACTGTATGTTAAAACAAACACTTCTAGCTGCTAACTACAATTCCAAGACAGGTATATTCCAAGCAACATCTAAATAGCAGTATCTGAGATCAGAACTTTGATTGAGTAGTTGTTACGTAACTACAACTAATACGTAACTTAACTTATAGGTTAAATTACTTCAGTTTGAAATATTTTAGTAATTGTGTAGTAGTTTCTACTATTTATTGAAGCTATGTAGTTCCATTACGTCTAAGTAGTATTTAAAATATGTGGAACGGTATCGTCTCGTAGTATAATATTTTGCAACTTCAAAGTGGTATTATAATTGTAGTAGTAACTTTCCAGACGCTACTTTAGAGTTTTTAAAACTTTAAAGTAGTACTGAAAGTACCTGCCACCTGTGTGAAACCATTGCCTAACCTTTAAAGTACCGGAACCTTACAGTAGTATTGAAAGTAATTTTTTTTACGTTTTAAGTTTACGTTTTTGCTACCCAGGAGAATCCCTTTAAAGTGACTTTTACTACTTGTTTTGCATCAGAATTACTTTAAAGTTCCAGTTACTACAAAAATTATAATAAAGTGACAGTAACTTCTATTAGGCAATCCAAACCAATATGGTTGCTGCGGGCAAACATTCACGCCGGCACCATTTGACACACTATTCTATTACTTAGTACGTAAATTAGCCTAATCAATCCAAATAATATAAAGACAATACACGTAAGATATCATGAAATCGGGCATTTACCGTTTCAGACCCAGATAATTAGTTATGCCTAGGCCACGAAAAATGTTTAATCTGGCCTACTTTGCTATAGTATACTATTGTGTATTTACTAATATGTAGCTATTTTCAGAGCACAAAGGAAGGCATAACTTAAGAAAAGCGGGTAACATATTTCGCATTCTAGGAAACATTTTATACATGTTCATGAAAATACTTTAGTATTACGTTACATAGATGTCGTCTATGTAGAGGAAAATTTAAGTTGGAAGTAAAGCAAAGAGAAATTCTGCGGTTTTACTCCTTTTGTGAGCGACTGAGTCTACAATTTAACAGTTAGTATATGCCGCATTTTAATGATTATCGAAAAACAAATCGTATTAATTACACAAAGAAAAACTCATTTATTACATAGATGTTCGGTAACTTTATACAGAATTTTTAAAATAGATTCATAAATTCGTATCCAAATGCAATAATGAGCAAATTGTTTTTCAAATTGATCTGTTTCTTGTAATTTTGCAGTTTAACATTGACCACGTATTGTACGTATACATTTTAATTAACAAACAAACCAGAGAATGCAGAATTTATAATATAGGTGAAACATTAATTAGGCCTCTCATGTTTTCTTCTTTTAATGCCTTCCCCTCCAAATCATTAATTTATTATACGCATATAGTTAATACTACTAACATTCTACTCCTATGCTTTCGAATGGTTTGTTTTTTTATGATAAATGAATAAATAAACCAAAATATTTTAAATCTTAGGTGTCTTTTGTTTTTATCGAAGTTGAAATAAGTATGCAAACAGAAGGAACTAAAGACAATACAAAAAATATATTTCAAAAATAGGACAAAATACGTAGACTTATTTACCAAGAGCATACGATCGTTGTTGTTGCATTTACCAGCTTTAAAAGCTTTAAGGGGAAAATATGCAAAAGCACTCAACTCGGCAACAATTTAAAGGAAAATCTGTTCTAAATGATAACAATAATGCTATATTATACTTAATCCTGAGCAAACAAATATATATGGGCAGGATTATACCATATCATTATCATAATAATAGTTTAACAATACATACATTAAGTTTTAGGTTTACTTAAATAGGAAATAATACTTAAATATTAATAATAATACTTAATAATACTTAAATATTATATTGCGAAAAACAGTTACACAAAGTGCTACTTTGTGCAACTGAAAGTAGTGATTTTTTTATTTGTAAGGCTGGCAGTAGGTATAAGTAAATTTTGCTGCCAGCCTACTCTGTCATGTCATTCTGTCAACGAAGTCCAGTGTCAGACGTAAATACGTAATAAGCAATAACACAGCTATATTCTGATTTCAAGATCAAAATTAGATTAAAAAGCCAAAACGTATATCGCTTGTCGATATTGAGGTAAGTTTAATTGAGTTGAATGATGTACACCTCCATTTCATCAAATATTTTATTCAGTTTTTACCTACTAATGGGAACATAAACAAGGTGTTAGGAAGAATATAAAAAGGAAAGGAATAATGCTCGACAACCAACCCGCGGAAGTATTTTGGGGGCACATTATCCAAAAGAAAAGCACTTTCCCGTGATAGGTACTAATAAGTATTCATTAACTGGCGCTGTTTTGAAAATTTGAATGTTATGATGCTCAGAAATAACAGCGAGAATAATGAAACATATTTCATTTTAAGAAGCTTTGAATTAAAACAAAGCGCGGCTAATAACGGATTTTCTACGAAAATGCCCTGAAAAGCTTGTTGGTTTTCCGGATCAAGTTGATGGTCGTGAATCCCGTGTCCGTCCCTACTCAAATTTCATTTTCATTGTTTAGATTTAGAGGTTAGGTTAGTTATTTTCTATTGTTGTATGTTAAGCAGTTTTGATGTATTAAAATGTTTATTGTAATAGAAACAGTAAAAGCTTGATTGAGTACATGATTGTCTTATCAAAATAATTATTTATAATAAAAATACATTTTTATCTTATATCAGAAGAAACAACTAAGCTGTCACCTTTTTTTAAACTTGAATTTTTTCCTGCCTACGTGATTTTTTCAAAATGACAGTGGATGTCATTGTATGCGTTATCAGTTATTACCAACATTACCACATCAAAAATACCCGCGTGTACATTTTCCCATTTCTTTAAAGTAAATTGTAAATTAAGGCGAAATAGACAAAGTAGTATGTAAAACACGTGTTACAATTCCTTTTTGTAATACTCGTATATAGCTTAACTCGCCGCTTCGCGGCTCGTTAAGCAAACTTATACTCGTATTACAAACATCGTCATTGTAACACTAGTTGTACAATATACTATTAATATTCTCATTGGAAAAAACCTTGTCTATTTCGCGTATACAAAGGTTACTTTGTGACACTGTTTTTGCGAAAAACAGTTACACAAAGTGCTACTTTGTGCAACTGGAAGTAGTGATTTTTTTATTTGTAAGGCTGGCAGTAAGTAAATTTTGCTGCCAGCCTACTCTGTCAGTCTGTGATAGGTACTAATAAGTATTCATTAACTGGCGCCATTTTGAAAATTTGAATGTTATGATGCTCAGAAATAACAGCGAAAATAATGAAACATACTTATTTTTATTATAAATAATTATTTTGATAAGACAATCATGTACTCAATCAAGGTTTTACTGTTTCTATTACAATAAACATTTTTTATCTTATATCAGAAGAAACAACTAAGCTGTCACCTTTTTTTAAACTTGAATTTTTTCCTCCCTACGTGATTTTTCAAAATGACAGTGGATGTCATTGTATGCGTTATCAGTTATTACCAAACTTTACCACATCGAAAATACCCGCGTGTACATTTTCCCATTTCTTTAAAGTAAATTGTAAATTAAGGCGAAATAGACAAAGTAGTATGTAAAACACGTGTTACAATTTCTTTTTGTAATACTCGTATATTGCTTAACTCGCCGCCTAGCGGCTCGTTGAACAGACTTATACTCGTATTACAAACATCGTCATTGTAACACTAGTTGTACAATATACTATTGTGCAATCACCTCTGCTTCCAAGAATACTTGAAATATGCCATGTTAAGGTTGATAGGTGACATTAGGTATCTGTCAAATTTTATTAATAAGAAATGTCACCTGTCAACTTTAACATGGCATATTTCAAGTATTTTTGGAAGCAGAGATGATTGATGATACACAAAGTTTTTTTTCCAATCAGAACATTAAAAATTTTTCCATATGAATCCAACTTTATGGCAGACGCTATATGTATGTTACTATGATATTGTAATAATACTGAAAGGAGTTGTACAAGAAACTGTATGCTTATGATACAGTATTGGTAAAAAAATGCTTTGGATTTGGGTTTTGATGTGTAAGCAAAGGAAAAATAGCGAATAGCAATACATCTGAGAAAGATAGATATTATGGCATACCTACCAAACTTTACAATAGGCGTTTACGAAAATTGTATCGGATATATACTGATGTACCAAAAGCATTCAGAAATTGTATCACTGGTGCTCTATCGGTGTTCGAAAATTAGCCGGTGTATACTTGTTTAATCTACCGGATCCATGATTTGTGGATCGAGATTTATAGTCGGTAAATAGAAATCTATCGGTAAACATAACCTAAGATTCAAGATGTTTCATAGGTGTGCGTGGTTTTGTACGTATGTTTTCATTCTCCACAGTGAATATGAATAACGTGTCAGGGATAAGTTCTGTCTGTAATATACAGGAAACTTAAACACTATAGAAAAACATTTTAATAAATAAACATATAGTTTTGTAGGTTATGTTGTTATTAAATACGCACCATAAAGGCATCTATCGGCTTTATATGATATTTCGGCCCCCTCATAACTCTTCATTGCAGTACATTTTGAAAAAAACCTTTTTGATCCCTTGTAGGAAACACTACAAGCTTTCTAATATAATTTACCAATTTTGTGTAAGATTTTTTGTTTTTAACAAAAAGACTTTTTAATCAGTATGGAAACCTATAGAGAAATTGAAAGAAAAGCTCGTATCTACGTCTTGCAGTAGGTTACAACAGCCAGGTTCATCATTTATGATATGTATGACAATTATCTACAATTACCTTATTTGTACATTTGTGTAAGATTTTTTTTAAGAAAAAAAAGGATCTTAATTGAGTTACCTTAGAAGTGGACCATTTTCAATTCAACCAATTTGAAGATTAGGCCATTTTCTTTATTTAAGAATAGAAATATATGAAGTTTATTGTTGACATTCAACAATAATTACTAAAACGGAGATGTAATAGCATCATTGCTTTCTTTTAAAGCTGCAAGTATCTTTTTATCTGCGCGCTGCCCCTGAATGTTTTCGTATAGGCAACACATCTAACCGTAGTATGAAAATAAGATAAAATGAGAATTAGGTAGAATAAAAATAAGGTAAAAAAACGCATGTCATAAAGCTGAACAGCTTACTATAACCTAACAAAGTAGTATCGATAGAAAGCCATAGATACAGTACTACCAATATAAGGTAAATAAATATCGGTTCCATATTTTGTGTCATAATTAAATGATGGGAAATTAGTAGTTGCGGGTACAATTATATCGATAAAGTATCTTATAACCATTGACCTCCAGTTAATGTTAACCAAAGATTGAAAAACCAGCCCTCAATAAAATAGGAATTCAATCCAACGCGTTCCGTACTATAGCAGACCCGTACACTGGGGTTACAAACTATCTATAATTGTATATGTTTAATATCTATTAAACTACGAAGGCAGGTCATTATTTAATTTCGCAGGATATACTATGACCAAAGATTTAATAATTCTTAACACAAAAATTGTGACTCAAAGGAGCTCAATCTAACGGTTCAATGTGAAGGAAAACATCTTTAGGATTTAGGAATGGGGAATAGATTAAATTAAAGTAGGTGTTCTTGGGATTTATGGCAGCAACATCCTAGTTTTCAGCCTCTTATTACAGTCTTTAAGCTGAAGCAGCTTTGGGTACTTCCGTCAGGATTGGAACGCTACTGTGAATTACGCTAGAATAACCAACCAAGGTTGATTAAAACTTTAAACCAGTGCAGTGGTCCTCCATGCTTCTTATGTAGTAAAATACTTATGTTAAATTAGCTTCTTTTTTTAATTAGAACTATTCAACAAATGCGTACTCTCTTGTTTCTCTAAAGGCAGTAAAACCACATTTTTTCTTTCTAAAGAACGAAAAATGTTTTGAATACGATAAGTGCACTGCATTGCACACATATTCTACAGTGACGTGAGTAGTATGTCCCAGATTACCAACTTTGTGTGTTAGTGTATACTGTACACTGTTCGTAGAAGTCTGTATTATACACTCAAAATAAACGAATTATATGTAGTATTGAAGAAGAAAACCTGGAACTGAAAAGAATGATATGGAAGCTTGCAGATCAGAATCATATTCTGGAATTCCCCAATCTCACAGAAGAATTAAAATTTTTGACGGTTGGTTCTTATCAAATCAAAATTAATCAACTGTACCTTTAAGAATAAAATAACATAGTGTCATAAAAATAATTTATTGACCACAATACATATTTTGTACATTAAAAACGCAGTTTTGGTATATATTTGTATAAATGTTGCATTGTTGTGTTGAGTGTTCTCATTATTTCTGCACAACCGTTGTCTCCCATTGAAGTGCTAAATTCTTTGTGCTGATTCAGTTGCATTTACTAGTATGGTTGAACAGAATTCGAATTCGTGTGTCCAATTATTTTTAGTAATTGTTGTTGGAACATTAGCGTTTGCAAAGAGTGATACTGCAGTAGATCTGTTATTATGATTTGTGAATTACTTTGCGGTTTATTCCAACTGAATTGTTTCAATACTTTCCTTTGTCCATGCTGCATGATGATAGTTTATTTATTTCAATGTGGTCATTCATGAACTAGCTTGAGTTATGTAGATGTAGACACCAAATTAGATTCGCAGTTAGGAAATACCATCGGTTATTACAATTCTGGGATAACTTTCCATAGTTTTTTTATAGAGACGAACTGAACTGGACAAATATCTTGATCTGAATCTTAAATCATCTATTTACTACTGGTACAAAACTTAGTACCTCTATGGTTTATCTTGAAGAATATTGGTATTGGATTATATTATATGCAGTCTGTTGATATTACACAAATGGATGCTTCAATTTGTAAGTGATGCAATATTTGCATAGACAGCTTTGTTACCTCTTCTTTGTAATCAGTTAAATGCGCAATCTTTCAAGATTAAAGCTAGTTCAGGAGTTATATTCCCGTCAAATGTATAATTTCTTTATTTACAGAAATTCATATTGCCGCTACTAGAATGTCTTGTTGCTACATAAGTGTATTTTTCTAACAAATTGAGTGACTCATCATTTATTTCACCTTCATAGGCGTCTTCCCATCGATTAATAAACATTTTTTCTGTATTTTTGTTAAATTACATTTTATGGTACTTACGTCAATACACGAAACAGCTTAACTTTCAAAGTTGGACAATTGAATTATATTCTTAGAAAGAGACCAACATAAGGTAATATATGATCACTTGTTTTTTATTATTGCTGTGATAGCTTTGTAACTAAGCAAATTAACTCTCATTAGATCTAATTAACTCTCATTGGCTGAATTTAACATTACGTGACATATAAATTATCAGATAGATACTAGATGGTGTTAAAAACATCGAATTTGTTTTCTACATACGAAAGTCACTCTGTTGACAATATTAGTATAATATGTCATTATTGACATTTTATATGTCAGATTGACAAATGTAAAAGTGACATTAGCAATCAAATTGTCAATGGATGGGTATTTCTTATGTAAAAGAATGATCTAAGTGCCATTAACTCCATCTAGTATCCGAATAATTAAAGTCTTTAAAATTGATATTTTTTTCACCATTTATGATACAAAAATAAGAAATAACTAAAAATTAACGAAAATGCTGTAAGAAACTCAATATTAGTGCTAAATATCATAATTTGCATACATTCCCAGCCTGAAAACGGGGCCGAGAAATTTTAATGCAAATACTATAGAAACTATAGCAACCGGGGCCGAGATTTCAATGAAAGCCGATAGTATCCTTTTCGGAAATGCTTATACTGGTTCCATCTACCTTATGTATCAGTTGTTTACCGCTAGGAACGCGACAGATACCGTACAATCCAATTTTCGCAAACGCCTATTATATGTAGTAACTTTTTTATAATGTTACTAAGAATGTTTTCTCACTACCAAATAGGTAAAGTGACATCACATTGTCAAAAAATCGACAGCTATTTTGAATAATTTGTAGCGTTAATTGGAGGAAGGAAGGTATTTACATGCTTAATATCATTATTTTCAATATTGTTAGAAACAGAAAATGCATTATTTATAATATTAATTTTTTCTGTATTATGGTTATTATGTTGTCAACAAAATTTTTTTATAATATCTTATTTGCCGACATCTACTTTGCGATTTAAGGAATCTCCCACATATCCCTCTGCATCAGTGGAGGATTTCCATCCTCCATATCTCTACAAAGCAAGCAAATGTTAATTTCAACATAAAATAACGCAACTAATATATAGGAAAATTAATATATCACTGACACGAACTCACTATTCTTTGATTTTGATAAATCCCACATTTTACAATAAACGAACAGACGTAGAAAAATAAAACTAATAACACTATAAATATTGAGGTGATATAATGATAAAAAAAATTAAAATATAGAAATTTTTGCCTCACGATGACAGCGTCATAAAATATCTGCGGTGAAATCTAATAAAATAAAATAATACCCCAATATTTTTCCTTTTTCCAAATTGGCTAGCTCAGGTTTAATTCGATAGAGCATGAAATAAATGAAATAATAAAATCTTATTGATTCTTATACCTGGAAGAAAAGATCTTACTATCAAGACACTTGGACTTCCGCAACTGGACAACAGCAAGCTAAACTTATAACGTTGGAATTCACAACCCATTATTTGTTTGATGGTCACTGTTTAAAACCAAGCTTCTCCGTTGTTTGGTTGTCACTGGTTTTCCCTTTCTTTCGGTTTATCGTGAAGTCGCTCCTGCGCGGTTGAGTTTCCTTCTCAATAGTAGAGTGAAGTAACAAAATGGCTTTTTGGTACGAGAAGTTGAATGGGCGAGATATATTAGAAATTGGTTTTAAATATTAATTCGCTTTAGCGGAATAAATCTCACATTCAACAGAACGATCGCTTGGTTATTTGTGTGCGATCGGTCGTCAAATTGGACGGATTAAGTTCTGGTACTAACCATTTTAGGTAAATCATTTTCGTTAAAACCTCGTTGCGCTAAAAATCTTACAAATGTCTTTTTATTTTTAGGTAATATTTCCCTAGTAGTCACCTTGAGGGAATTGTTTTGTAAAAGACCTTTCAGTTTATAGAAAGGTAAACCTCTTCAAATATTTAAAATTTAATACAATATACAGGGTGATTTTTTTTGTAGGTCTTTTTTTTCTTTCTTTTGGGTTTTGGGTTTTGTTGTTCGTTGTCGTATTTGTGTTCCCGCTTTCTGATCGTGGGTTCCATTTAGGAGGTCCGTACCTACATCTATACAGGTATCGGGACGGAATTAAACAACCAACATCGTAGGTTGAAGTAATAACCCCTAAGCAGGGTTTTAAACATACATCCGTGGATCTTCGAATGGTGGGACGTTTGTGAAAATTTGTATGTATTATATGTCTGTGTTTTAGTTATATATATCTATATTTATTTAATGTATTTACAATTTCGTCATGCATGTTAATTTTAAGAAACGAGATCTCGACTAGTGGAATTGTAGGGTAGATTTAAGTACAACCAACTGTGATACAGATTTTTTTTTCTCTCTATTAAGCATTAAAATTGCATTTAAATTTAACATTTAAAATCTGCACAATAGTTACAATTAAAATAAAGCCCTACTTGGAAAGTTTACATTTCACTACGTGTGTTTTATTTATTTATTATTTATTTATTTGTATGATTTTAATATTGCTTTTCAGCTCGTCATTTGTAAGTATATATGTACGGTACGACCAAAATTGTGGAAGTTGCCCATATTTTAGTAGAAGATTTATTTCTTCGTTTGTCTGATAAGCTTGAAGCTTTAGTAATAAGCATTGTTTTTAAACGAAGTGGCGCTTGTTTTTTTTATCTTTTATATCTTGTATTACCCCGCCCCTCTCCGACTTATTGGGGTTAGCTGGCTACTAAAGCAGTGTTATTTGGATCAAGCTGATACTTCAAGCACAGCTATATCTTGGGTAGGTTAGGTACGTATTTATATAAAAATAGCCTTTGTGTTTCTGTATGTTATAGTAAATTGGCGCCCAACGTGGAGCCTTTTGTTGGAAATTCCACTTTGTTAAAACCATTTGTTGTTCTTGCATGTTAGGATATTTTTGGGGAATATAGTTTGCCTGATAGATTAAGTATTTAGTAATTTAGGATAAAGAACCAACTCCAGGATTGATTTTGTAATTTGTTGTATTCTTGTTACAAGTTATTTGATTAGTATGGATTATTAATCTTATTATAAATTGGTTATTCGTTTTGTTAGTATTGATTGTTAATTATTTCATTATGGAACGGAAGATCCATATAGATAGGTTAAGTAAATCAGAACTATCTTATGAGTTAGCTATTAGAGGTCTTCCTGACTCTAATGTTGATAGTATGCGAAAGTCTCTTCGACAGTTAATGAAAATGGAACAAGATCAGTCCGTACTTGAGTTACCAACTCATCCGTTTACTTTTGAAGAAGATTCTGATGGTATTTCTACAGCTCTTATTGAACTTAATACGGCTTTGGAGTCATTTGATGATAGTGTGGATTCTAATCCGTATAAAAAATTGCAAAGTAGGTTAAGTCACCTATTAGGTAGGGCTGCGGCCATCAAAGCCAAAGATAAGGCTTCTGCATCAAAGCGGGCCGAGTTCATTCAATCCATTCTTGGATTAATGAGCGATATTCACGATAAAGCTTCAGTACCACAGGTAACTGATGAAGTAGCTATTCAGTTAGGTTTAGGTTTAAGCGTTGGGGAAGCTATTGTTAATTCTACTGCGGGCAACCCAGCAGCTTCTTCTACCCTTGCTGCTCCTGATCCTCAATGTGGTCAGCCGAAGTCTGTACCAGTCTTTAAATGGGGACTTGATAAATTTGCAGGACATGAATCTAAGATTTCTTTAAATGCTTTTTTGCAACAAGTGGATGAGTTGTCTATTGCTCGGAATGTATCAAAGACCCAGTTATTTGCATCTGCTTTGGATCTTTTTAAAGACCAAGCACTTTTATTTTATAGGTCTAGAAGAAATGAAGTATCTGATTGGGATTCTTTGGTTAAACTTTTGAAAGAGGAATATCTCCCTTTAGATTATGATGATAAGCTTTTAGAAGAAATTCGTAGGAGGACTCAAAGTCCTAATGAACCGCTAGGGACTTATTTAGTAGCTATGGATAATTTATTTTCCCGATTATCAACAAAATTTTCTGAAGGGATTAAATTAAGATTACTGTTAAAGAACTTAGCTCCATTTTACCAATTTCATTTGTCGTTTAAGGAAATTAATTCTATCTCTGATTTACTACAATTTGGTAGGCAGCTTGAAGCTTCAAGGTTGAGGGCTGACAGTTATGTTCCTCCAACTAGAAGGAAAACCGACTTAGAGCCAGATTTAGCTTTTGTTGAGACTGCTAGTAATTCCAGTAGTGCTGCTTCAGATGTTTCATCACGGTTGTGTTTTAATTGTAGGAAAACAGGACACGTGCGTTCTGCATGTTCTTCTCCCTTGATTAAACGTTGTTTTGGTTGTGGTGAGATGGGGGTCACTAAGACTTCTTGTAAGAAATGTTCTCCTAGGGATAATAATTCGGGAAACGGTTTTAACTCGGCATTAATGGGTGGTGTTAGTACCGCGTCTTCTTTTCAAGCAACCACTGTCTTATTAAATTTTATCCTTGCTCATGCCGAAGGAGATGAACGCCCGTATTTGTCTATAAAAGTTTTGGGTCATGATTTGTTAGGTCTTTTAGATTCCGGTGCTTCTCGGACTATAGTTGGTAAACCAGGTTGGTCGTTTTTATGTAGTTTAGGTTTTGGTGCTGGTTTATCTAAGTTTGGAGCGACTGATTGTCGCATAGTAAATGGTCAAACTGTGAAGAGCATTGGTCAAGTTGATGTACCGATCCAACTTCAGGATCGAATGCATATTATTTCTATTTTGGTAGTTCCGGATCTTCCACAGACTTTGATCTTGGGTATTGACTTTTGGAACCTTATGGGTATTGTTCCTAATTTGAGACAAGGCAGTTGGCGATTTGTAAAAGATTCTGACAATTCGTCTGTTGAACTGGAATCTATTGAAGTTATGCATCTTAGTAATTCTACACTTAGTTTTGAACAGAAATTGGAGTTAGAGAAAATTTTGAATGAGTCTAAAGCACTTCCAAGTGAGATGTTAGGTTGTACGTCTAGGGTTGAGCATGTTATTCGTACAAATTCTGAACCGATTAAGCAGAGATATTATCCGGTTAGTCCGTTTATGCAACGTCTTATCGATGAAGAACTCGATCGTATGTTGAGCTTAGGTGTCATTGAACCGTCTTCTAGTGGCTGGTCCAACCCAGTCCTAATGGTCAAAAAGAAAGATGGGACCTACAGATTCTGCATAGATTTTCGTCGTCTTAATCGTGTGACTGAGAAGGATGCTTATCCTATTCCCTATGTTAGTGCTACTTTGGATAAACTTCGAAATGCCAAATTTTTGTCATCGTTGGATGTTAAGTCTGCCTATTGGCAAATTCCTTTATCTGAGGATTCCCGTAAATATACGGCTTTTACAATCCCCAATCGTGGCCTTTTCCAGTTTACTCGTATGCCTTTTGGGTTACATAATGCCCCTGCAACTTGGCAAAGGTTTATTGATAATGTTCTTGGTCCATCTTTGGAACCATATGTTTTGGTGTATCTGGACGATATAGTCATCGTTACAGATAGTTTTGAAAAACATATTGAAATATTAAGAGAAGTTTTTAATCGATTATCTTTGGCTGGTATCACCTTAAGTTCGGATAAGTGCAAATTTTGTGTTCCTGAGCTACGATACTTAGGTTATGTAGTTAGTCAGAAGGGAATTCATGTGGATCCTGAGAAAGTTCAGGCCATTATGAATATTCAGCCTCCTCGGAATGTGACTGAAGTTAGAAGTCTGATAGGTTTGACTTCATGGTACCGTCGTTTTGTACCACAGTTTTCTGATATCATTCAGCCGTTGACAACCCTTCTTAAGAAAGGTGTCAAATTTTATTGGTCATCTGAGTGTGAATGTAGTTTGCGGACTTTGAAAGAAGCTTTGGTTAGGGCACCTATTTTACGTTGTCCAGATTTTGAGTTGCCATTTACTGTTCAAACCGATAGTAGTGGTTTTGGTTTAGGTGCTGTCTTGACGCAACAGATTGATGGTGAAGAAAGTGTAATATGTTACCTTAGTCGTTCTCTCACTCGTCAAGAGCGAAATTATTCTACGACTGAGAGGGAATGTTTAGGAGTTTTATGGGCCGTAGAAAAACTTAGACCATATTTAGAAGGCCGTCGTTTCACGGTGATCACCGATCACTATTCTTTGGTGTGGTTACATAATTTAAAAAACCCGACAGGTCGTTTGGCTAGGTGGTCTTTGAGACTCCAAGAATATGACTTTGAGGTGGTCCATCGTAAAGGTAAAGACCATTTGGTACCTGATGCGTTATCACGTTCCGTACCGATTCTTGACAGTATTGAGTCAGGTGATGAGCCTGTTATAGTTTCAACCGATAAGTGGTATAATAGTATGGTTGATAGGGTTCGGGCTAAACCTGCTAAGTTTTCTCAATGGCGTATTACTAATGAAGGTTTATATAAATCTATGAAAACCGAAAATGATTCTGATACCGTTTGGAAACTTGTACCGAAAGAAAATAGACTTGCTATTCTTCGTCAGGCACATGATCATCCTACTTCCGGTCATGGTGGAGTATATAAAACATATCATAGATTAACTCCCAAATATTATTGGCCAAAAATGCAGGCCGATGTAACTCGATATATTAAAACTTGTCAAATTTGTCAACAATGTAAACCAGATTTAAGACCTCCTGCTGGACTGTTAGTTCCGCAACCAATTGTTGATCGCCCTTGGCAGATGGTCAGTATAGATTTGATTGGTCCTCTCCCGAGGAGTACAAAAGGTTATTCATATGTCTTAGTCATAATGAACTATTTTAGTAAATTTTGTTTGCTATTTCCTCTTCGGAATAGTTCAGCGAAGATGGTTTGTTCGAGAATTGAAGATGAAGTCTTCTTAGTTTTTGGAGTACCTAGATTGGTGTTGGTAGACAATGGAGCCCAGTTTACTGGTCGTGAGTTTCGCACTCTTTGTAGTAACTATTCAGTAAAAATTCGTTTTAATGCGCATTATCACCCGCAATCAAATCCTACAGAAAGAGCGAACAGAAATGTTAAAACTATGATTCGTTCCTATGTTAAAGAGAATCAGCGTTCTTGGGCAGATGAATTAACAAAGATTGGGTGTGCCCTTAGAACTGGTCGTCACGAAACTACTGGTTATACTCCCTATTTCTTAACTTTTGGTAGGGAACATATTTTTAAAGGCACTGATCATAAAATATCTGATAAAGTTCAAGATCTGCAAGTTGATCGTTCGTCTGCTACTGTTATTCCTGATAAATTGCAGGGAGTTTTTGAGGTAGTGCGTAATAAAATAAAAACTTCTTTTGATCGCAATAAACGTTACTATGATCTCCGTAAGCGAGATACTCAATTTGTTATTGGTGACAAAGTTTTAAGGAAAAATTTTGCTCTTTCTGATGCGAGTAAATATTTTTCACATAAACTTGCTCCTCGTTATATTGGTCCTTTTACCATTCACAAAAAGGTGTCTCCTTGGACTTATATTTTAGCTGATGAACTTGGTAGGGAAGCCGGTAAATTTCATGCCAAAGATTTGAAAGAGTATGTTCCGAATCATGTCGGAGATTAGGGTCATTTGGTTGTTTTTTTTTGGGGGGAACCATTTGGTGGTTTGGGTTCCACAGAGTTCAGCGATGGTTGGGGCTGTCCTCATTTGGAGCGTTTAGTGATACGCTCAGTTCGACCTAATATCTGTCGACTTGTTAGGGCTTATTAGTTTTTATTTAGATCTTTGTTTTGCAGGTATCTATTTTTGGCTTTTATACCAAGATTCTTGATATAGCAATTTTGACTTTCGTTTTGGCTTAGCCAAACTATTTTTTTGTATACCGGATTTGACGATTTCTCTTCTCCTTTTTATCTTCTCTTTCTTTCCTATACCGATTTTGACTCCATATTTGCCATAGCACGGCTTGGGCTGGATCCCCAAGACCGTGGTTCTTTTGGGTTTCTTTGGGCTGAACTCCCTTTTTAACCCCCGGTTTCTTCTTCTCTTGTTCTCTGTCTCAAACGGTACGTGTGTGGTGTCCGGGTGGTTAGTGTTGCTGAGTAGTGCTTCCGAACCTCGGATGCGGGGGTTTGGCGCTGTTCAGTCTCCATGACGTTGGAACTGGCAGTGCCCCGCATCGTGTGTGAAGTTGTGCTCCTCGGTGGCTCTGCCATCTGCCCACTTCACATGTGTCCGGGCGAGCCCTTCTTTTTCACTCTGTTTTCTTTTTCTTCTTTTTTCCTCTACACTACCCTCTCTAGGGTGCGAGCAGAGAGTATGTCGGCGGCTCTCTGTTCAGTTCTTTTTGCTGGCCATGTTCAGTGGTTCGTGCTGGTAGGTTTTGTTGTGAGTCGTTGCGAAGCCTCGGGCACTGGGAGTTGCTCAGTGGTCCCTTCCCGACGTGGAATACCACTGTGCCCAGTACCGTGTGTAAAGCGCGTCTTTGCAGTGAACCCTGCTTGCCCGACCATTGTTCATGCTTTGGGGTGGAACCTTTTGTTCCTCTGTTCTTTCCTTATCTCCACCTCCAATTTGTTTGTCCTTTGTTGTTTTTTTGGATTTTTTTTGGATCACCTTTCTGGTGTTAATTTTTGGTGCCATGTTTTTTTGTCATGGTATTTTTCATCCTGGTGGGTTGTTCTTTCAATTTATTTTGGGCAAGTTAGATTTTAGCAAGGCTAGGTTATGCTAAGCCGCGAAAGGGTTTTCGCGACTGGGAGTTGAGGGGGGAATTATAACGTTGGAATTCACAACCCATTATTTGTTTGATGGTCACTGTTTAAAACCAAGCTTCTCCGTTGTTTGGTTGTCACTGGTTTTCCCTTTCTTTCGGTTTATCGTGAAGTCGCTCCTGCGCGGTTGAGTTTCCTTCTCAATAGTAGAGTGAAGTAACAAAATGGCTTTTTGGTACGAGAAGTTGAATGGGCGAGATATATTAGAAATTGGTTTTAAATATTAATTCGCTTTAGCGGAATAAATCTCACATTCAACAGAACGATCGCTTGGTTATTTGTGTGCGATCGGTCGTCAAATTGGACGGATTAAGTTCTGGTACTAACCATTTTAGGTAAATCATTTTCGTTAAAACCTCGTTGCGCTAAAAATCTTACAAATGTCTTTTTATTTTTAGGTAATATTTCCCTAGTAGTCACCTTGAGGGAATTGTTTTGTAAAAGACCTTTCAGTTTATAGAAAGGTAAAACTCTTCAAATATTTAAAATTTAATACAATATACAGGGTGATTTTTTTTGTAGGTCTTTTTTTTCTTTCTTTTGGGTTTTGGGTTTTGTTGTTCGTTGTCGTATTTGTGTTCCCGCTTTCTGATCGTGGGTTCCATTTAGGAGGTCCGTACCTACATCTATACAGGTATCGGGACGGAATTAAACAACCAACATCGTAGGTTGAAGTAATAACCCCTAAGCAGGGTTTTAAACATACATCCGTGGATCTTCGAATGGTGGGACGTTTGTGAAAATTTGTATGTATTATATGTCTGTGTTTTAGTTATATATATCTATATTTATTTAATGTATTTACAATTTCGTCATGCATGTTAATTTTAAGAAACGAGATCTCGACTAGTGGAATTGTAGGGTAGATTTAAGTACAACCAACTGTGATACAGATTTTTTTTTCTCTCTATTAAGCATTAAAATTGCATTTAAATTTAACATTTAAAATCTGCACAATAGTTACAATTAAAATAAAGCCCTACTTGGAAAGTTTACATTTCACTACGTGTGTTTTATTTATTTATTATTTATTTATTTGTATGATTTTAATATTGCTTTTCAGCTCGTCATTTGTAAGTATATATGTACGGTACGACCAAAATTGTGGAAGTTGCCCATATTTTAGTAGAAGATTTATTTCTTCGTTTGTCTGATAAGCTTGAAGCTTTAGTAATAAGCATTGTTTTTAAACGAAGTGGCGCTTGTTTTTTTTATCTTTTATATCTTGTATTACCCCGCCCCTCTCCGACTTATTGGGGTTAGCTGGCTACTAAAGCAGTGTTATTTGGATCAAGCTGATACTTCAAGCACAGCTATATCTTGGGTAGGTTAGGTACGTATTTATATAAAAATAGCCTTTGTGTTTCTGTATGTTATAGTAAATTGGCGCCCAACGTGGGGCCTTTTGTTGGAAATTCCACTTTGTTAAAACCATTTGTTGTTCTTGCATGTTAGGATATTTTTGGGGAATATAGTTTGCCTGATAGATTAAGTATTTAGTAATTTAGGATAAAGAACCAACTCCAGGATTGATTTTGTAATTTGTTGTATTCTTGTTACAAGTTATTTGATTAGTATGGATTATTAATCTTATTATAAATTGGTTATTCGTTTTGTTAGTATTGATTGTTAATTATTTCATTATGGAACGGAAGATCCATATAGATAGGTTAAGTAAATCAGAACTATCTTATGAGTTAGCTATTAGAGGTCTTCCTGACTCTAATGTTGATAGTATGCGAAAGTCTCTTCGACAGTTAATGAAAATGGAACAAGATCAGTCCGTACTTGAGTTACCAACTCATCCGTTTACTTTTGAAGAAGATTCTGATGGTATTTCTACAGCTCTTATTGAACTTAATACGGCTTTGGAGTCATTTGATGATAGTGTGGATTCTAATCCGTATAAAAAATTGCAAAGTAGGTTAAGTCACCTATTAGGTAGGGCTGCGGCCATCAAAGCCAAAGATAAGGCTTCTGCATCAAAGCGGGCCGAGTTCATTCAATCCATTCTTGGATTAATGAGCGATATTCACGATAAAGCTTCAGTACCACAGGTAACTGATGAAGTAGCTATTCAGTTAGGTTTAGGTTTAAGCGTTGGGGAAGCTATTGTTAATTCTACTGCGGGCAACCCAGCAGCTTCTTCTACCCTTGCTGCTCCTGATCCTCAATGTGGTCAGCCGAAGTCTGTACCAGTCTTTAAATGGGGACTTGATAAATTTGCAGGACATGAATCTAAGATTTCTTTAAATGCTTTTTTGCAACAAGTGGATGAGTTGTCTATTGCTCGGAATGTATCAAAGACCCAGTTATTTGCATCTGCTTTGGATCTTTTTAAAGACCAAGCACTTTTATTTTATAGGTCTAGAAGAAATGAAGTATCTGATTGGGATTCTTTGGTTAAACTTTTGAAAGAGGAATATCTCCCTTTAGATTATGATGATAAGCTTTTAGAAGAAATTCGTAGGAGGACTCAAAGTCCTAATGAACCGCTAGGGACTTATTTAGTAGCTATGGATAATTTATTTTCCCGATTATCAACAAAATTTTCTGAAGGGATTAAATTAAGATTACTGTTAAAGAACTTAGCTCCATTTTACCAATTTCATTTGTCGTTTAAGGAAATTAATTCTATCTCTGATTTACTACAATTTGGTAGGCAGCTTGAAGCTTCAAGGTTGAGGGCTGACAGTTATGTTCCTCCAACTAGAAGGAAAACCGACTTAGAGCCAGATTTAGCTTTTGTTGAGACTGCTAGTAATTCCAGTAGTGCTGCTTCAGATGTTTCATCACGGTTGTGTTTTAATTGTAGGAAAACAGGACACGTGCGTTCTGCATGTTCTTCTCCCTTGATTAAACGTTGTTTTGGTTGTGGTGAGATGGGGGTCACTAAGACTTCTTGTAAGAAATGTTCTCCTAGGGATAATAATTCGGGAAACGGTTTTAACTCGGCATTAATGGGTGGTGTTAGTACCGCGTCTTCTTTTCAAGCAACCACTGTCTTATTAAATTTTATCCTTGCTCATGCCGAAGGAGATGAACGCCCGTATTTGTCTATAAAAGTTTTGGGTCATGATTTGTTAGGTCTTTTAGATTCCGGTGCTTCTCGGACTATAGTTGGTAAACCAGGTTGGTCGTTTTTATGTAGTTTAGGTTTTGGTGCTGGTTTATCTAAGTTTGGAGCGACTGATTGTCGCATAGTAAATGGTCAAACTGTGAAGAGCATTGGTCAAGTTGATGTACCGATCCAACTTCAGGATCGAATGCATATTATTTCTATTTTGGTAGTTCCGGATCTTCCACAGACTTTGATCTTGGGTATTGACTTTTGGAACCTTATGGGTATTGTTCCTAATTTGAGACAAGGCAGTTGGCGATTTGTAAAAGATTCTGACAATTCGTCTGTTGAACTGGAATCTATTGAAGTTATGCATCTTAGTAATTCTACACTTAGTTTTGAACAGAAATTGGAGTTAGAGAAAATTTTGAATGAGTCTAAAGCACTTCCAAGTGAGATGTTAGGTTGTACGTCTAGGGTTGAGCATGTTATTCGTACAAATTCTGAACCGATTAAGCAGAGATATTATCCGGTTAGTCCGTTTATGCAACGTCTTATCGATGAAGAACTCGATCGTATGTTGAGCTTAGGTGTCATTGAACCGTCTTCTAGTGGCTGGTCCAACCCAGTCCTAATGGTCAAAAAGAAAGATGGGACCTACAGATTCTGCATAGATTTTCGTCGTCTTAATCGTGTGACTGAGAAGGATGCTTATCCTATTCCCTATGTTAGTGCTACTTTGGATAAACTTCGAAATGCCAAATTTTTGTCATCGTTGGATGTTAAGTCTGCCTATTGGCAAATTCCTTTATCTGAGGATTCCCGTAAATATACGGCTTTTACAATCCCCAATCGTGGCCTTTTCCAGTTTACTCGTATGCCTTTTGGGTTACATAATGCCCCTGCAACTTGGCAAAGGTTTATTGATAATGTTCTTGGTCCATCTTTGGAACCATATGTTTTGGTGTATCTGGACGATATAGTCATCGTTACAGATAGTTTTGAAAAACATATTGAAATATTAAGAGAAGTTTTTAATCGATTATCTTTGGCTGGTATCACCTTAAGTTCGGATAAGTGCAAATTTTGTGTTCCTGAGCTACGATACTTAGGTTATGTAGTTAGTCAGAAGGGAATTCATGTGGATCCTGAGAAAGTTCAGGCCATTATGAATATTCAGCCTCCTCGGAATGTGACTGAAGTTAGAAGTCTGATAGGTTTGACTTCATGGTACCGTCGTTTTGTACCACAGTTTTCTGATATCATTCAGCCGTTGACAACCCTTCTTAAGAAAGGTGTCAAATTTTATTGGTCATCTGAGTGTGAATGTAGTTTGCGGACTTTGAAAGAAGCTTTGGTTAGGGCACCTATTTTACGTTGTCCAGATTTTGAGTTGCCATTTACTGTTCAAACCGATAGTAGTGGTTTTGGTTTAGGTGCTGTCTTGACGCAACAGATTGATGGTGAAGAAAGTGTAATATGTTACCTTAGTCGTTCTCTCACTCGTCAAGAGCGAAATTATTCTACGACTGAGAGGGAATGTTTAGGAGTTTTATGGGCCGTAGAAAAACTTAGACCATATTTAGAAGGCCGTCGTTTCACGGTGATCACCGATCACTATTCTTTGGTGTGGTTACATAATTTAAAAAACCCGACAGGTCGTTTGGCTAGGTGGTCTTTGAGACTCCAAGAATATGACTTTGAGGTGGTCCATCGTAAAGGTAAAGACCATTTGGTACCTGATGCGTTATCACGTTCCGTACCGATTCTTGACAGTATTGAGTCAGGTGATGAGCCTGTTATAGTTTCAACCGATAAGTGGTATAATAGTATGGTTGATAGGGTTCGGGCTAAACCTGCTAAGTTTTCTCAATGGCGTATTACTAATGAAGGTTTATATAAATCTATGAAAACCGAAAATGATTCTGATACCGTTTGGAAACTTGTACCGAAAGAAAATAGACTTGCTATTCTTCGTCAGGCACATGATCATCCTACTTCCGGTCATGGTGGAGTATATAAAACATATCATAGATTAACTCCCAAATATTATTGGCCAAAAATGCAGGCCGATGTAACTCGATATATTAAAACTTGTCAAATTTGTCAACAATGTAAACCAGATTTAAGACCTCCTGCTGGACTGTTAGTTCCGCAACCAATTGTTGATCGCCCTTGGCAGATGGTCAGTATAGATTTGATTGGTCCTCTCCCGAGGAGTACAAAAGGTTATTCATATGTCTTAGTCATAATGAACTATTTTAGTAAATTTTGTTTGCTATTTCCTCTTCGGAATAGTTCAGCGAAGATGGTTTGTTCGAGAATTGAAGATGAAGTCTTCTTAGTTTTTGGAGTACCTAGATTGGTGTTGGTAGACAATGGAGCCCAGTTTACTGGTCGTGAGTTTCGCACTCTTTGTAGTAACTATTCAGTAAAAATTCGTTTTAATGCGCATTATCACCCGCAATCAAATCCTACAGAAAGAGCGAACAGAAATGTTAAAACTATGATTCGTTCCTATGTTAAAGAGAATCAGCGTTCTTGGGCAGATGAATTAACAAAGATTGGGTGTGCCCTTAGAACTGGTCGTCACGAAACTACTGGTTATACTCCCTATTTCTTAACTTTTGGTAGGGAACATATTTTTAAAGGCACTGATCATAAAATATCTGATAAAGTTCAAGATCTGCAAGTTGATCGTTCGTCTGCTACTGTTATTCCTGATAAATTGCAGGGAGTTTTTGAGGTAGTGCGTAATAAAATAAAAACTTCTTTTGATCGCAATAAACGTTACTATGATCTCCGTAAGCGAGATACTCAATTTGTTATTGGTGACAAAGTTTTAAGGAAAAATTTTGCTCTTTCTGATGCGAGTAAATATTTTTCACATAAACTTGCTCCTCGTTATATTGGTCCTTTTACCATTCACAAAAAGGTGTCTCCTTGGACTTATATTTTAGCTGATGAACTTGGTAGGGAAGCCGGTAAATTTCATGCCAAAGATTTGAAAGAGTATGTTCCGAATCATGTCGGAGATTAGGGTCATTTGGTTGTTTTTTTTTGGGGGGAACCATTTGGTGGTTTGGGTTCCACAGAGTTCAGCGATGGTTGGGGCTGTCCTCATTTGGAGCGTTTAGTGATACGCTCAGTTCGACCTAATATCTGTCGACTTGTTAGGGCTTATTAGTTTTTATTTAGATCTTTGTTTTGCAGGTATCTATTTTTGGCTTTTATACCAAGATTCTTGATATAGCAATTTTGACTTTCGTTTTGGCTTAGCCAAACTATTTTTTTGTATACCGGATTTGACGATTTCTCTTCTCCTTTTTATCTTCTCTTTCTTTCCTATACCGATTTTGACTCCATATTTGCCATAGCACGGCTTGGGCTGGATCCCCAAGACCGTGGTTCTTTTGGGTTTCTTTGGGCTGAACTCCCTTTTTAACCCCCGGTTTCTTCTTCTCTTGTTCTCTGTCTCAAACGGTACGTGTGTGGTGTCCGGGTGGTTAGTGTTGCTGAGTAGTGCTTCCGAACCTCGGATGCGGGGGTTTGGCGCTGTTCAGTCTCCATGACGTTGGAACTGGCAGTGCCCCGCATCGTGTGTGAAGTTGTGCTCCTCGGTGGCTCTGCCATCTGCCCACTTCACATGTGTCCGGGCGAGCCCTTCTTTTTCACTCTGTTTTCTTTTTCTTCTTTTTTCCTCTACACTACCCTCTCTAGGGTGCGAGCAGAGAGTATGTCGGCGGCTCTCTGTTCAGTTCTTTTTGCTGGCCATGTTCAGTGGTTCGTGCTGGTAGGTTTTGTTGTGAGTCGTTGCGAAGCCTCGGGCACTGGGAGTTGCTCAGTGGTCCCTTCCCGACGTGGAATACCACTGTGCCCAGTACCGTGTGTAAAGCGCGTCTTTGCAGTGAACCCTGCTTGCCCGACCATTGTTCATGCTTTGGGGTGGAACCTTTTGTTCCTCTGTTCTTTCCTTATCTCCACCTCCAATTTGTTTGTCCTTTGTTGTTTTTTTGGATTTTTTTTGGATCACCTTTCTGGTGTTAATTTTTGGTGCCATGTTTTTTTGTCATGGTATTTTTCATCCTGGTGGGTTGTTCTTTCAATTTATTTTGGGCAAGTTAGATTTTAGCAAGGCTAGGTTATGCTAAGCCGCGAAAGGGTTTTCGCGACTGGGAGTTGAGGGGGGAATTATAACGTTGGAATTCACAACCCATTATTTGTTTGATGGTCACTGTTTAAAACCAAGCTTCTCCGTTGTTTGGTTGTCACTGGTTTTCCCTTTCTTTCGGTTTATCGTGAAGTCGCTCCTGCGCGGTTGAGTTTCCTTCTCAATAGTAGAGTGAAGTAACAAAATGGCTTTTTGGTACGAGAAGTTGAATGGGCGAGATATATTAGAAATTGGTTTTAAATATTAATTCGCTTTAGCGGAATAAATCTCACATTCAACAGAACGATCGCTTGGTTATTTGTGTGCGATCGGTCGTCAAATTGGACGGATTAAGTTCTGGTACTAACCATTTTAGGTAAATCATTTTCGTTAAAACCTCGTTGCGCTAAAAATCTTACAAATGTCTTTTTATTTTTAGGTAATATTTCCCTAGTAGTCACCTTGAGGGAATTGTTTTGTAAAAGACCTTTCAGTTTATAGAAAGGTAAAACTCTTCAAATATTTAAAATTTAATACAATATACAGGGTGATTTTTTTTGTAGGTCTTTTTTTTCTTTCTTTTGGGTTTTGGGTTTTGTTGTTCGTTGTCGTATTTGTGTTCCCGCTTTCTGATCGTGGGTTCCATTTAGGAGGTCCGTACCTACATCTATACAGGTATCGGGACGGAATTAAACAACCAACATCGTAGGGTGAAGTAATAACCCCTAAGCAGGGTTTTAAACATACATCCGTGGATCTTCGAATGGTGGGACGTTTGTGAAAATTTGTATGTATTATATGTCTGTGTTTTAGTTATATATATCTATATTTATTTAATGTATTTACAATTTCGTCATGCATGTTAATTTTAAGAAACGAGATCTCGACTAGTGGAATTGTAGGGTAGATTTAAGTACAACCAACTGTGATACAGATTTTTTTTTCTCTCTATTAAGCATTAAAATTGCATTTAAAGTTAACTTTTAAAAACTGCCAATAGTTTAAATAAAGCCCTACTTAGAAAGTTTACATTTCACTACGTGTGTTTTATTTATTTATTATTCATTTGTTTGTGTGATTTTAATATTGCTTTTCAGTTCATCATTTGTAAGTATATATGTACGGTACGGCCAAAATTGTGGAAGTTGCCCATATTTTAGTAGAAGATCTATTTCTTCGTTTGCCTGATAAGCTTGAAGCTTTAGTAGTAAGCATTGTTTTTAAACGAAGTGGCGCTTGTTTTTTTATCTTTTATATCTTGTATTACCCCGCCCCTCTCCGACTTATTGGGGGCTAGCTGGCAAAAACTAAAGCAGTGTTATTTGGATCAAGCTGATACTTCCAGCACAGCTACATTTTGGTTGGTTAAGTATTTCTTTATATAAAAATAGCCTTTGTGTTTCTGTAGGTTATAAACTCTATATGTGAAAAGATAAAGAAATGGATGCTTGTATACACATCAAATAAACGCATAATTAGAATAAAAGAAAATCTAATTCAAAGAGAAATAAAAGAAAAATTATTTAGAACAAAACAGTAAAATAAATTAGGAAATTCTTTCCTGAGCTTGCTCACATGTATGATAATTAAATTTTAATAAAGAAACTTAAATTGTTTTATTCGTAAGAATTTTTATTCATTAAAACTTTTAAAGTGAAAAAAAATTAATTCTGAAATTATTCAGATTGTCTTTATAATTTTGTTATTGAAAATTTAATCAAAACCTTTTATTTTGACCAACCTTGTACATAAAGTACGTCGAGATCCACTTCAGTCTTATTTAAATTGGTAGTACTGCATTCAAATCTGTCAGATGATTTTATAATGTAAACAACTTGTTCACAATTCCATACAATTGTTGTTTAACAAATAAATCTTCTTTAATTTAAAGATCCAGGTAAAATCTTATTGCACCTTGTTAAAATTTTCCTTTGTTGACATAAACATATAGTTGTTACATAACCACACTTATTTTACAGATTTTTAATCTCGAGTCGAGCGTGGATTGTCCAAGAGCTTTTTATCCACTGTATTTGTTAATTTTAGCTGGGCTTTATATATGATTTGGCGAAACAAATGAAGATTATGTCAATTTTTCTAAACATCTGCCTCTCGAATGTTTTTCATGACGTCACATCACCAACACAGCTGATAATAATTAACACTAATCTTAATTCTATAAAGATAGGATTGTAGCTGGCAAAATAACGATTAAAACAATATAAGACACTTACATTCTACAGTTTACCATAACTGAGATAATTAACAAAAACGATTGACGATGAACAAATCTCATTAGGACTTAATTATGAACGCAACTCATTGAATCCAGCTTAATCCTTTACAAATAAATACATAACTACATTATGCAACTGATACATATAAAATTTACATAAGAACATCTTTACAATAGAAGAAAAACACAAATTAAGATTCCTCTCTACGGTTTGATAGACCCAATGATGCTTATACAAAATCCATCATCAAAATCAACTTAAATGAAGTTAAATTATAGTCAACTTGTCCAGCATACAGTCCTCCAAGTGTTTAAGTGAAAACAATGGTGAAAAATGTTATATAAGTACACCATTCCATCAATAGTGACTTTATTATACTCAATTTTAACATTTTTTCCATTCTGTTTTCCTTCTGCTGCTTTCTGCCTAATCTGAGTTTGTTTGTGTCTTTCTTTTTTAGTTAAGTCCTCATTTATGAAAATTCTTTCCGTAGTTAGTATACCAAGTTTTGCTTTGTTTTTCATCACCTTGACTTTATCATTCTGGTTTTCTAATTTGACTAAGCAGCTTTTAGTACCTATTTTAAGGGCTTCATTGACCTTTACTTTCACTTCCAACTTTTCTTGAATGAAATTTTCTATTTCTAATTTTAATATGCTTGTATCCCCTGCATCTGTTGACAGTCCGGTTATTACAATATTATTTTTTCTCTTTTCTTTTTCTAACCATTCTAGGTCATTTCTAATGACCATAAGCTCTTTCTTAATTTCTTCATTTTCTTTCTTGATATTTTCATTTTCCTTTATTAGTTTTGCGTTCTCATCTTGTATTTTTATCATGTCCTTGTTATACTTTGTTTGGTCATTCCTTAATTGTTCCAACTCTGTTTGTACAGCCTGAACTGTTTTTAATATCAGATCTAGTTTGTCTTCGCTTCCCTCTTCTTTTGTTGGAGTACGAGGTGTTTTTTGAGATCTGGGGAACACATCATTATTGTTATTAAAATAATGTTCTTTATTATTATCCAAGATATTGTAAGTTTATTGTGCTAGATTAGTCATTACAAAATAGACCTAATTTACATAATTTTAGTTAAATATTAGACCGAAACTGAGTCAGTCTCATGGAAAACAGAAAAAATCTTCCTACGTTATCGATCGTTGAACTTAAATTTAATCAGGAAATTAAATCTTCCAGACAAATGGAAAAACCATCCTAATATGTAACTTAATTTCTTCATTTTCTTTCTTGATATTTTCATTTTCCTTTATTAGTTTTGCGTTCTCATCTTGTATTTTTATCATGTCCTTGTTATACTTTGTTTGGTCATTCCTTAATTGTTCCAACTCTGTTTGTACAGCCTGAACTGTTTTTAATATCAGATCTAGTTTGTCTTCGCTTCCCTCTTCTTTTGTTGGAGTACGAGGTGTTTTTTGAGATCTGGGGAACACATCATTATTGTTATTAAAATAATGTTCTTTATTATTATCCAAGATATTGTAAGTTTATTGTGCTAGATTAGTCATTACAAAATAGACCTAATTTACATAATTTTAGTTAAATATTAGACCGAAACTGAGTCAGTCTCATGGAAAACAGAAAAAATCTTCCTACGTTATCGATCGTTGAACTTAAATTTAATCAGGAAATTAAATCTTCCAGACAAATGGAAAAACCATCCTAATATGTAACTTGGGTTGCATAAAACATGTATTATCATGAAACAATTTAAATGATTGAGATCCTTTTTATAAATCAGACTTTTTATATATAAAAATTGAGGTTACGTCTTCATAACATTTATCCTACTTGATTTATATTTTAAAAATTGATGAATCTATCTCTGACCTAATAGGTAGCCTTTATTTTATTTTGTTGCATGAACTAATTATTTTTAAGTTTACGATCGAATCGTCTAATGAATTTTCAATGAGATGAATTCAAGACATCTCAATATATTATAATAATTATTGATACACGCTTATTATTTTTGATCAAACTGTCATAGTATATATGAATGTCAAAAATACTATTAATTAAATCAGAATTTAAAACTTCTTGATAGTGAGAAAAACGCAATGCGCAACGCGTAGGTAAGTTTCTTTTTGTCCTAGGTCGTATGGTGGACCTCAGCTTCGCTTCGGTCCACCTCAGACAGAAAGATTTACTTACCAGTACTTGAAGTGCAAATAACTATTAAATATAATTGTCGTTTGTTATTTTGACACAACTGCGAATTTAATACTGTATACTTTTCCTCTCACTGTGCTGCAATCTGGAACTAATGAAAGAGTATTCAGTTCTTAAAACGCCATTTTTGAAATCATCCCCTAAACTGTCACTCCCCATAAATAATATCACGAAGTTAAAGAAAACCTGAATAATCAAACCATAACTATAAAATAAAAAAAACTAGTCACTGGCAGATAACTCATTTTCCAAACCAACCACTAATAAAGAAACTCGCCCACATGAATACAATACGCGGAGCCGTACATATAGGCGCGGCCGTTTAGGCACGGCCATTTGGGCGCGGCCGTTTTGGCGCGTGACACTTTGGCGCGGGACACTTCGGCGCGAGAAATTGTCTAGTATGATCGATGAAATACAGTATTCGATAAATACGGCATGATGAGAAAAAAACTCAATACTTGCCAATCACAAAAGCTCGTATATACTGCCAGATTTAAGAAAAAATCATTTTTCTAAGCTTTCTAAGCTTAGCTAAAAACATTAAAATAAAAATTCTTCTGCAAATCTCTGCATAAGGGAATAATTTGTAATAAGAACTTAATTTGTTTATTATGAATCCCTTATTGTTTATAAGCATATTGTTATATTATATGTTATATATTATAACAATGTTTGATAATCATATTTGTATAAATTAAAAAAAAAATCAAGAATTTTATAAAATCAATTAAATGAAATAGGCAAATTGAGATTAACATTGAATATAGTACCACTGATAAATACGTGTCCCACTTCACGAATTTTGTCTCAGTAGGTAACACTTATAAATGGATACTGCTTAGTGCTTATAGTCCAGTGCTTAAAGACAAAAAGCACTGGAATAACGCAATTTAAGTTTTACCCTAATTTGCCGCTGAAAGATGTACATGCCCCGAACAGCTTTTAGTAGAGGTGTGCTTGCGCCTAAGTGTCCCGGCGCCTAAGTGTGCCTGCGCCGAAGTGTCCTTGCGCCAAAGTGTCCTTGTGCCGAACTATTTGGCGCCAAACTGTCCTCGCGCCGAAACGGTCTCGCCTAAATGGCCGCGCCTTAACGGCCGCGCCAAAATGTCATAGACCGATACAATACGAATACGTACTTGTTTATGTTGACCCACTTTTACTTTTGTTAAAGTACGTTCACCATTTTTTCTTTGGTAAACGGAGTGTTTTAACACAATTAAAACTGACGCAACTAGTATAAGATGGGCATAGTATTCATGTGGGTTAGTTTTAAATTAGGAGTTTATTTGGAAAATGGGTTATGTGCCAATGAATAGTCTTTGATTAGTTCAAAATTATAACATGGGGGTTTTCCTTAATGTTATCCTTTTTAATCTTTTTCCTTATTTATTCGGGGTAGTATTCTATTTAGAGATTGATTTCGAAAATAGATTGTGTGTCAGTGAATGATCTGTAATTAGTCTAAAATTAGGACATAAGGTATTTCTGAACTTAGTATTGAATTTTTTGTCATTATTCATATGGGCTAGTTATCTATTTTGGTGTTTATTTTCAAAAGTGGTTATATATCAGTGAAGGTCTTTAATTAGGTCATAGTGATGGCTCGGTTATTAAGGCTTTTACTTAACTTCGTGATACTATTTATGAGGAATGACAGTTTAGGGGATGATTTCAAAAATGGCGTTTGAAAAATGAATACTCTTTCATTAGTTCAAGATTACAGCACAGTTTCTTTAGACTCTTACGTATTCAACTTCGTGACATATTATTCATAAAGGTAGCGAGGATTTACAGATTAGGGGATGATTTCAAAAATGGGTTATATACCAATGATTGGTCTTTAATTAGTCCAAGATTATAGCATGGTTTTTCATCTTTAATTCACGACATTATTCATGGGGTAAGTTACCAATATAGGGGATAATTTCAAAAACGAGTTATTTGAAAATAAATAGTCTATTTGTTTATATATTTATATATAAACAAATATATTTATGTACCTACAAATATATTTCTATATGTATATATTTACCTTGTGTATATATACGTAGTTGTTTAAATTGGAGTTAATTAGTGGGTAGCTAAGTGTAGGACGTAAATAGCTGCAGGGTAGTAGTCTGAATGTTGACTGCTGCCTCAGCTTCAATCAAAGATTTTGAGTTTTAATTAATTGATTAGGACTAAAACTAATCAATCATTAGTCATCAGGGTATGATTGAAACTAATTAATCATTAATCATGATTAAATTTTTAGTCATTAGTTTTCAATCATTAGTCCGACTCCCGGTGACGGCAGATCTGGTTAAGGTTTTCTGCAGTTTTCCTTAGCTGTGACACAAATGTGGGATTTGCGCTGTTCCATCTGTAAGTCGGCTGCAGCCGCACGTTGGGCCTACGTAATAATAATCGCCCCCTCCCTCCCGCAGAAGCTTATAGCTTCTGGGGCTGGCTTCCAGGTTATGGATTGTAGCAATTATTATTATTATTATTAAATTTTGCCCAACACTAGCTGTATCTCTGAAATTAATGCTGATATGATTTTCAAATCCAGATAGAAAAGGTGCAGCAGCACAATGTATGTGCAAAGAAACATAAGCCAGATTTCAAAGAAATGTTAGTTATTGTGTTGTTGCTTGGGACAGCTGAATTAGTATAAACGATATAATAATACTACTATCATATTATCAAAAAAACAAACCGTTTATTCATTAAATCAGTACATTGTGTGTTGGTGCTTGACGTAATGAAAACGTAATATATAGTACAAAGTTCTTATTTACAACGAAGACTTTTTGCAATGTCATATCATAAAGTTAGTAATAAAACAAACAAGCTCTCATTTATTATACATCACAGAGCTTCTCGCTTGCTTTTATGTACTCGTACTCGTTAATTTTTAAGTAAACTACCTTTCATAAAGGACAAAAATGTATAAGACAATTCAACACTTCAGCAGGTGTTAATTAGGTGGTTAGCTAATTATAAGTATAATGAATTGTTGTAATCCGATCTAAAACTTTCGCCGTCCTTCAAAATATTATAAACAGTGTTTCCGGATGTTTTAATAAAGGTTTACATGCCTTTCGAGTTTCATACCGTAGTCCATTAGATTTCCATTATATTCTAGAACGCAACGTTAATTAATAATTATAAGTATGTTGTAGAATTAGATGCTTCTAACCTTAACAATTTATTTTTATTTTTTTTTATTATTTGTTATGTACAGTGTACTGAACGTACAGTGTACGCTTTCTGCAATGTCTGCAGTGCATATTGAAAACGCACATTTATTACACAACAAAACTGATCTTACATCATATTTTTATCAATAGTTGATACAATGACTATAGGTACAGCATGATTTTTTGAAAAATGTACATACGTCATTATAGTAGGTATTTGTTTACTTTTACAACACTGATTTACCGAATCTTCCTACAAATAAAGCCTTTGTTTTCTTTGTGATCGTTTTGCTTATCTCTGCAGTAGTTTACATATAAGGTGTTTTTTCGCAAATAAGTCTTTCTTATTATAAGATATTTGGTGAACTTATGTACAATAAGTCTGAAAATTCGAATTTTTCTTAAAATGTGGAAATATTGTGCAACATTATCACCTGTTCCCGTCTGGTGATGGGTTCAAAGGTTACATAGTATAACTATCTAGTATTATACCAATATTTGTACATATCATGTTAACATTACCATACAACGAAGCAAAAGGCTATGATAGTAAATACTATTATTGAGGTGTGATGAATAAAAAAACGCCTACCGCTTTATAGTATACACATATTACTATCTTATTATCTAGAGCTCATTCCCAATGGATTGGTACAAATACGAGTACCTGGCTGGCGATTGACAGGCTGGGGAGAATTTTGGGGAGATTTCGAGGGTGGAAATGGTAATTTTACATAAATATGTTTATTCGGAATCATATGGTAATATGTGCATTCCTAACCGCCTCAGAGGGTGGGAAATTAACCATTCCTAACTTACTTTTAATTCCCTCTCTTGGTCAGGAATGTAATCATTCCCTACCTGTTATCCCTCTCTTGGTCAGGAATGTGATCATTCCCGACCTGTTGTAAGTTCGTAGTTTGCTCGGTAGAGGGCGGGTGTATTATTAGGTCAAGTTTGTCACTTCAGTTGTCAGTTGTAAATAATTATTTATTTGTTAAAAAATATGATGATTCCGAATAAAATAGTATACAAACCTCGGCGGGACGTTTCCTCCTGTCTCGAGCATTAGCTCACCTCGGGCCTGGGCCCTCGGTGAGCTATCTTAGCTCTCGACAGGAATGAAACACTTCCCGCCTCGGTATGTAATCTACTATTACATTAGCTCACAGGCGTATATTACGACACTCGTCGCGACATTCCAGAATCGCCGTGTGAAGTGTCGACTTTTTTATACGACCGATACTTCGCATTTACATCAGGCATGCGCTAGTGTAAATGTAATCTAATTGAAACGATGAGAAACAGTCAAAATTCATTGCTACGTAAATCATAAACTATAGATTAAAAATCAATTCTATGAGTTATAACTTCGTATTAATAATATTAAATTATTTATGAAACGGAAATTTAAAAGAAAAGAAACAAAGTCTATAAATAACTTGTAATTCTATTAATTGGAATTATTATAAAAATTATTTAAAAATATAATTTCGGCGTTAACAAGCTTTACAAATATACAAACACACCCACGCAGCATCTAAGTAGCAGTAACTGAGATCGGAACTTTGATTGAGTATTTGTTACGTAACTACAACTAAATTTATGACTTTATAGGTTTAATTGGTTCAATTCGGAATATTTTAGTAATTGTGTAGTTGTTTATACAATTTATCGGAACTATTTACTTCTAAGTAACTTTTAAAGCATGTGGAACGGTATTGCCACTTAGTGCAATTACTTTAAAGTCGTTCCAACTTCAAAGTGGTATTATGATTGTAGCAGTAACTTGCACGAGGCTGGAACCATTGCTTAACCCTTTAAAGTAACGGAACCTTACGGTAGTATTGAAAGTAAAGCTTACGTTTTTGCTACCCAGGAGAATCACTTTAAAGTAATTTTTCGTAAACTACTTCATCTCCATATTTACCTGTAAAATGTTGGAGGCCATTAATCAATTTGCAATTTGTTATAACTGCTATTAGATGCTTTGCTACATAACCTTCAATAAAAATAACAAATTGATGCCAAATTGTGCTTTAGGAATTGTTATATATGTAACTTGAAGTTGGCAACATTTATTTGTAGTGATGCACTTGAGTCGGCTTGGAGTACACACATCTTGTACAGTATATGCATTGTGTATGTAATTCGCCCTGCTCACTCAATATTAATAAAGTTAATTAATGACAATAATTGAGTATCTTTTATTTAAACACATAAAAGAACATAAAAGGAATAATATAAAAATGGTTTCTATCATGTGTATCAACTTATAAGTATGTTTGTCATATTGTATTAAAAACATTTTTTATTAAAAAATATATTTAAAAAGGCGCGTTGTTATTTTTCGACCTATCATCATCACATTTAACAGAAAAGTTGCAATGGTTTATAATTTTAGTATACTGGAATGGCAAAATAATCAAACAATTCACCGCTCTTTGTATAATTAACTACGTATTACAAATAAAATAGTAATCCATTTTGTGACACGATCGCAGCATTAGTACAGAAAATTATAGAATATTTATTAAACTGCCAGATTAAGAGAGAGTAACCACGCGACACGTTGTGTCAAAGAGAAGAGAAAAGAAGTTACACGAAAGTAGCAATTACTACGCCGCCACGTATCTGCTACTCAAAAGATCTTCCCCATTTTGGTTCCAGGCACATAATGAAACCGTAGAAATTACCTGCTTGTGACTAGTACCAAAGACTTGAAAGAATAGTTCCTGGTAGTTGCTGGTACGTAGCGATAACTAAAAATGCTGCTTGGGCAAACGGTACCTTTAATGAATGGACGGACAAATAGTAGAGTGCTCGGCGGAACTTATTTTAACATCCGTGTGGGTCTCGGGGTTACAAGCTGAAAATTCTACCGAATGAAGCTTAGGTTCTAATGGTTCTCAATCAGACCATGAAAAGGGGCACTAAACTCGAAATTTGAGATATATATCTCTATTTTACATGGTTATAAAATAGAGAAAAAAAAGTTTTGTGTTTCATTTCAGTTTCAAATTTTCAGTGTTCGTTATTTTATTATATTGAATTTGCTCCAAAAAGTTACTTATCACGTTTTGGGAGTAAATGCTTAATAATACTTTCCTGAAGAGCATATGAATTTTATGAATAAGTGCAAGAGGTTTTAAATTGTTCAAAAATAATAAGTTGGTACTTTTAACACTTAATACATTTTAGGAAATTCCTTTTCTTAAACTTTTAAAAAGTAAGAGGCGTTAACATATTATCTTCTTTAGTACATACGTACTTGTTTAAATTTCGAGGCATTCTCTTCATTGCAATTGTGTTTAGTTGAAGTTTTTAGCTTGTTTAATATTTTATTATTTTGAATTAAGAGGGATGAATTAAAACTGTGGTAAAATTTATTGCATAATGATTAAACTGCATATTTTCAGAAATTCTTTCACAATGGACATTGCCGAATGTGCCAGTTCCGTACGTTAATTACCTTAAATTCAAATCATAGAACATTGTGTGCAAGAAAATAGGAACCTGCTTTCGTACCACCGAAAAACTAGAAATACATTTATGAAAGTTACCGAATTAAGGGGTCTTGAACAGGAAAACTAGATCCTCAAATCCGTGATGCAATATCGGACGCTAAAAAAGGTAATCGTCAAAATCTTGTATGGAACAAATAGTGCTATGCAAGCTATACAAGTAACAAAATATTGAAGTCTTGACAGTGAAAAGTATCGACTTATTATTTTTGCACAATTTACAAACCATTGCACTTTTTCAGAAAATGAAATCGTCATACGTTCTTCAGGAAATGTGACAACATTGATTAATTTCAAAGTTATTTATTCCCAAAACATAATAAAGTACCTTAAGTTTTATGGAGCAAATTCAAGAAAACAAATCAAAAGAATGCAAATTGAACATGTTCATTTAAAACCATGTAATCCAGTGAAATGGAGCTGCATAGAAAGTGAGATGCTTGCCAGTGAGACGTGGACTGGCCAAGCATTAGCATGTGTTTCGAAAAGTAACATTTTCTATATTTAATTGAATATTTTCTTTACAATTACTAGTAAAAATATAATTCACTCTTCTCTGTTCTCTACATAGATAGGCCAAAATTTTATAAAGAATACTTTTTCGATTTAGACTTTTGTTTCGAAGATAGGGCGATGTAAATTGCAGATTTATTAAAATTGAAACGGATTTCGAGGCAGTTCGAGTCGAGATATGCACTTGTTTGTAGTATTTGGTCCCATAAGCGCCAATGATATTTTAGAATTTAAAATCATTATAAAAATGTATACGCTACAAAATTATTTTTGGAGTTTATACAACACAAGCCTTTTTCTCTATTTTACACCCACGTACATTTTGATTTAAGATCCATCAAATTTCGAGTTTAGTGCCCTTTTCCGTGGTCCAATTTTTGACAAATTTCGGATTTAGAACCATTAGAACCTAAGCTTCATTCGGTATAATGTACAGCTTGTAACCCCGAAACCCCCACAGAATTCATTTTTAAGCGAGTTTCAGGCACGGAGCACTCTACACTAAAATTGAGAATTAAGCTCAGTAATTCTTCTTCACTGGAAGTGGTAGATATTTAGTTTTATGTGTGCGTTGTATCTAGTTACCTTTTTTTTGTAAATACAAGAACCTTGTTAACCTTAACAACGTGCTTGTTTATCTCTCTAATACCTTTGATAATAACACTGTGCTACACATGAAATATACAAAACCTCCCACCTATATAAACTTTTCACACTTGCGGAATTTTCCCATCACTTCGAGTTTTTTTTCCAGCCCCCTAAATATACCTCACCCAGTTTTGGTGCCTTGCGCTACTCTAATGACAATTAGCATATTGCTTATATTAAGCAAGGGCAATAAACACACGCGAGATTAAAAGGCTATTTTGTTCTGTGGTGTATACGGTATTTTCTGCACGACCTAAACGACTTAGTCGCAAACGCCCCGAAATTTTCGAAAATACTCTGAAACATCATTCTGACAATTGAAATTTTTTAACATCAAAATCTCATAATTTTAGCATAGTAGGTTAGGTTTCCTTGGATATAAAGCGATTATTTTACTTTACTCCCTCCTTTGAGGGAGTGACGTAGAGCTTTACATATAGGCCATACAGTTTTATCGTGCCTGTTTTAGGCTATAACTCGGTAGTTTCTTTACCGGTTTTCATTATTTATTGAACTTTTATAAAGCAGCACTTCTTCTCTTCTTAGTAGAAAAAAGCTTTCCAAAATGTGACAAGAAATGGCTAAACTCCTAGTGGTTAGAGCAGTGCAAGGTACGAACACTGGACAGGCATATTTAAGTGGATGGAAAAAAGCTTAAATTTCTAATAAGGGCCGCAACATACAAAACTTATCCAAAACCCAAAATTACTTCACTTTTTGCAAGGTAAAATGTACAGATTGACTGGACACTGGACTATAATGACAGTTGAAATCAATGAAAAGAAATTGTTGTTTTGCATATTATTCGCCATAACTCGGTCATTTGTTAACCAATTTAGAAAAATAAAAGTTTCCTAGAAATGAAACAAAATATATCTTCAATAAATGAAGCGAAAAAAGTTTATTTGTTATATAAATATTATTTTGAACAGCTGAAACTTGAAAATTTCCAAAAAAAAAACTGTTTTCGTGACTGTTTCAGGCTATATCTCAGTCATTTCTTTACCGATCTTCATTGTTTTTAAACTTTTGTAAAGCTACACTTCTTATCTTCCAGTAGAAAAAAGATTTCCAAAATATGACTGAAAGAACTTGAAAATATGACTCCAAGAAATGGCTAAGTTTTGGTCATTAGAGTAGCGCAACGCACCTAAACTGGATGAGGTACATTCAGGGAACTGGGAAAAAAAACTCGAAGTGATGGGAAAATTCTGAAAGTGTGAGAAGTCTATTCTTCACTATCAAAACAGTTATGCAGGTGGGAGGTCTTGTATATTTATTTTTTTAATTTGTAGCACAGTGTCATTAATTCATTAGTTCAGGTGTATAAATAAAGGCAATAAATCTTGCGAAACTTTAAATAATTACAGTGTGCTACACATGAAATACACAAGACCTCCTACCTATATAACGGTTTGACATTGAAGAATAAAGACTTTTCACGCTTGCAGAATTTTTCCATCACTTCGAGATTTTTTTTCCCAGGCCGCTGAGTGTATCTCATCCAGTTTTCTTGGTGCCTTGCGCTACTCTAATGACCAAAGCTTAGCCATTTCTTGGCACATTTTGGAAATCTCTTTTCTACTGGGAAGATAACAAGTGTAGCTTTACAAAAGTCCAAGTATCTTCCCAGTAGAGAAAAGATTTCCAAAATGTGACAAGAAATGGCTAAGTTTTGGTCATTAGAATAGCGCAAGGCACCAAAACTGGATGAGGTACATTTAGCGAACTGGGAAAAAAACTCGAAGTGATGGGAAAATTCTGTAAGTATGAAAAGTCTCTATTCTTCAATATCAAAAAAGTTATGTAGGTGGGAGGTTTTGTATATTTATTTTTTTTATTTGTAGCAAGACTGATTTTGTCCTTAGTCAAGATTAGTTACTAATAGAAATTCTTTCAGTGTTGTGAATTATTTTTGTATACCTACTATAAAACTTCGGCAAATCAAGCAAATCGGAGCTAATAATAAACGGTACTCAATGATTAATACTACTAATAAAGCGTTAAATTGGACTGAGTCCGTATATCAGTAGTTATCAGAAACAGTTCTTCAAGTTCTGGACTACTTTAATAAAGTCTATTTGTCAATCATGTCAGAATCATGTCATTTTACATGATTCTGTGCACTGGCTGTGGTTCATCAACCACTAAAGGCTCCTCAAATAATAAAAATCACTCACCGTTTTGTTATTTGACACTATTATAAAAACTCTTTACTTCATTCTCATACTTTTTCTCAAGTGTTACAATAGTTTGATCTTTTTAACCAAGAATAGTTTAAAAGTATAACAGGCAATTTCAGAAATAGCCGACTCATTTGTTTTTATTTATGCCTTTTTTTAAATCCTGTTCGAAAAGATATATTTGCATGACGACCTTCATATAGTTTTGTGTTAATATAAACCGCTACCTTTTACTATAATAAGTGTGTATAAAAACCCAATGAAACGGATATCCTACACATTATGTAACTTCTACAAGAATATAGAGAAGAAAGCGTAAATTATTATTTATTAAATTATAAAAAGTACGATTTTCGTCAATTTTCTTTATACATACATCCGCATTCCAAAATCAGCCCAACGTATTAGTTATTATTCATAGAAACCGTTTCTCTTTACAAAATAGTTTCGTAGTTTCGTAGAAGCTGTAAACATTTATATTTCCATTAAAACCATAATTTCTGTAGGTATTATGAAGTTCCCCCTAACCTGTGGCATAAAAAAGTTAGCCGCCTTTTACGGAAAGGTCCTTTCCACGAAAACTAATACCGTTTAATTAATACATCGATTGCATGCATGCTGCTTTGCACGCCATCATCTGCTAGCAATATCTCATTTGTATATTACAATCACTTTAATAAGATGAGTTTGTTACGTAAATTTTGGTGTTTCCAGCGCATATGAAACTAATAAAACAAAAGGCTAATAAACGGGAAAGAGGAAAAACCAAATAACGCATATCCCATATAAGCATGGAACATTTGCACGTATGTTTTTAGGAAATTCTAATGCTCATTTAAATAAAACGTGTTGTGAAAATAAAACATTCTTAAAATAAATAAAAATATTGCATTAAGTACTCTTATGTAAATATAGGAAAGCGGTATCTACGAATGTTTATTTTATAACAATAATATAATTACAGCATTTTTTATATGCTTTATAAGTTATAATTATTTTATTAAATATTTATTTTGTTAATTACTGTTATTTGAGCTTTTATTCTTTTAAAATTTTAAGCTGTAGAAATAACAATTTAGATCTTAGAAAATATAAATTAATCCGAATAGCAACTAAATAGTAACTTATAACGATTTCAGTTAGTAACTAAAAAGGTGTGAATATTTTTATTATTATTCTCCTGACTGTATTATATCGTCGGTCTAATTCTAATACCTCGTAACCCCCAAATCTCAATTTTTCAGGAGAACAAGAAAATGTCACCAAATGTAAAACAAAACTTTTTTAAATGGTTTGAATTCCTGAAATTTTGTTAATTAAATTTAAACAGACAAATGTATTAATTTATCGCGCGATTAAGCGCACATTATTAAAAAGTGGGTTACCCATATCCCAAAAACTGTACCAGGTTGGGATACGAGGTATTTTTTAAATCGCTATAGAATAAAACTGGAAGCCCTGTGGTTTACGAGGAGTTTACTAATCGACTCAGCGCACTTTTTACCATGGGAATAGCTCATAACCCCAAAATCGCTCGGTTACGAGGTGTTAGAATTAGACCGACGATATGTTTGATGTATGTGATGAATCAGACATTATTGTTATTGTAGGGATTTAAGTTAACTATAAATATGTAAAAATCAGTAGAGATTCTGAAATTAATCATAGAATAATAATTAATCTAATGAAACATCTAGTTGCTTTAGGTAACTTAAATTTTCATGTTATTATGCAGTGTGTATATTTAAAAAAAAATACATACAATATATTAATTAAATATCTTGAAATTCAAATAAATGCAATTACTGCCTCGGACATACACAAATGCAAAAATATTTGCAGGTAGGACCGTAAAGGATTAAGTGCTTTAATATACGATTATAGTTAAAACATGACCGTCGTCTATAGTTGAAGTTAAGGATTCTGAACATTGCACCACGGTTTGACAACATTTTAAGCTATAAACGAAAGCTTAAGAGCATAGGACGCGACCACGCTTCAAACGAATTGATCTTAACGTAATTCTTATTCTACAGACCTGGAAATTGATATAGGTTCACCTAGAATATTGATATAATTTTTGAAATATTTTTGTTAAAACATATCTTACCGTAAAACCACTTTAAAGGTTTATTCACCAAACATCTTTATGTGTTCTCCTACATTTTCAAACCATCTGAATGTTTGGTACAAAAGGTAATAACATTTGAAGATAAAAATGAAAAGTTTAATATGTTTGTAAATTGGAAATTGAAATAAGTTCACTAATTAAAACTCACCATTTATTAAGCATTAAATTCTCAAAACCAAAAAAGAACATTCATTTAATACAGTAGCACCACCATTATGGTTAATGATTTGAAAAATTCGATTGTTCATGCTTAAGACGAGATAATTAAGCTCATTGACATTACCAAGACCTGCAAAATGGCGCCCCTAAGATCATTTATAGTGCGGAAAGGGTTATTTCTACTGTAAATCTTTTGAACGATAATGTCCCACACGCTTTTCATTGGGTTAATGTCCGGAAAGCATGATGGCTTGTCTAATGTTGGGATTTGTGACGCTACCAACCCTGCACTTATGTTCCGTAAGCGGTAAGCAGGTGCCTAGCTTGTTGAAAAACTAGGTTTTCATGCTCATGATCCTCACAATAAGGAATTTACTTGCCATTCATGCCAAAGGAAATGCCATCCGAACCTTGTTTATTCCCTTAAAAGTAAGATGTTTGCAATTTGCACCTGAAAACCTGATTGGACAAAAGTAATAACACATTTAATATTTCCTGTTGTTTAAATTAATAAAAAAAGGTATTTCTAAATAATCTGGAGGAAGAGAGAAAATTTAATTTTTACTGACCTGACGGGTTTCGTGATTATTGGCATGATTTATGAAAGAAGCCATTGAGCTTTTCACGTAGAAACTGTTATGGTTGTTTCCTAATAATCTAGGCTGGGTTTAACGAAATAAACAAGCTTCGGATGGTATTTCCTTTGACATGGATGGCAAGTGAATTCCTTATTATGAGGATCATGAGCATGAAACCTAATTTTTCAACAGGATAGGCACCTGCTTACCGCTCTCAGAGCACAAGATCAGGGTTGGTAGGGTCACAAATTCCAACCTTAGTCTGGCCATCATCCTCTTCTGACATTAACCCAATGGAAAACGTGTGGGAGTTTATCGTTCAAAAGATTTACAGTGGAAATGATCCTTTCCGCACCATAAATGATCTTAGGAGAGCGATTTTGCAGGAATTGGTAATGTCACTATCAATGAGCTTAATCATCTCGTCTTAAGCATGAACAATCGAATTTTTCAAATCATTAACCATAATGGTGGTGCTACTGATTATTAAATTAATGATCTTTTTTGGTTTTGATAATTTAATGCTTAATAAATGGTGAGTTTTAATTAGTGAACTTATTTTAATTTCCAATTTACAAACATATTAAACTTTTCATTTTTATCTTCAAATGTTATTACCTTTTGTACCAAACATGCAGATGTTTTGAAAAGGTAGGAGAACACATAAAAATACTTAGTAACTAAGCCTTTAAAGTGGTTTTACGGTAAGATACGTTTTAACGTTTAAAAATATTTCAAAAATTATATCAATATGCTAGGTGAACCTATATCAATTTCCAGGTCTGTATTTCTCAAAAAACTTCTGTAATAAAGAATAAATTTCTCTTTGTTTATCCTACCGTGCGTTACCTAATCGATCAGAGAAGGGCACTCGACTGCTACCGGCAGCCGATATGTATCCGACGCTCGCACACCGGCCACGAATAGATACGAAAAACATAAATCAGTTGTCCAACTATTTCATTACGAGAAATGAGCGTCGTCAGTATGTGTATCTTATATGGGCGATTGTAATTCCTTAATACACGCCAAATGCACACTTAGAATTCGACAATATACGACAAAGATAGTGCATTAGCCTAATAACTAAGGGGAACTGAAATGAACAATGCAGCTTTTTACTTTAATATAGTTATTGTTATTTAATTAAACAAAATTTGCATAACATAGAATTCTGGGTAGTTACCTATATGTTTATATATTAGAGGGAAGTACTTGATGCGGTTCAATCAAATGTAGTTAGTTTAGAAATTAAATGTTTTAATACATATAGTAACGAAGTTTTGTTTTTAATAATCCATTTATTTACACAAATATTACAAATTTGTTCAGTTTAACGTGTTTCCTCCACTCTATAACTCTTTAACTATCCAATTGATTTAGTTTTTTTTCTGATAAAAATGTTGTTTTTCCTACATTTGCAGTTTTATAAAAGTACAAATAACTCAGTCTATTTCCTTCTAATGTTTCGTATTATGGACGTTAGTAGAAGTAGTCTCGACGCAGTACGCGTCTTGTAATGACCATTTAATGAGGGATAAGCGTGTCCTGTCGCCTTAACATAAGAAAATATTTTCATTCGAATCTCTTTTTTATATCTTTGTCCCCAAATCAAAGAAATAAGAGCAGGAGTACCACAGGGGAGTGTCCTGGGACCTATGTTATATCTACCATTTAACGTTAAGTTAACGAGACTAAGCCAACTCATATTACGTTCACCACAAAACATCGAGAATGCCCTGCTGCTACCCTTAATGGTACTATCCTCCCTCAGTCCACTGAAGTTAAGTAACTAGAATTATATATTGACAAAAGTCTGACATGGAAAACCCATATTAATAAGAAACGGAAGCAAATGGATTTGAAACTGAAGCAGATGTACTGGCTCATTGGTAAGAACTCCAGTCTATCCCTAGAAAACAAGATATTGTTACACAAGTCAATTATTAGAGCAAGTTCGACCTATGGCTATCAGCTATGGGATTGCGCAAGTCGATCAAATGTTGAAGTAATTCGACGTTTTCAATTCAAAGCCATCCGTACTATGGCGGCCGCACCTTGATATGTAACCAATCAGACACTATGTAGACCTCAATATCCCTATGTGAAAGACTTAATAAAAAAGTATGCTATTAAGCACCAGACAACACTGGAGTTTCACCCAAATGAAACTCTTGCACCATTGACAGAATCTCCCCAACACAGACGTCTACAGAAAAAGTGACCAAAAAACCGAACTGTTTAAAGGGGGATGACTCGACTAGAAGTCTACCTTAGACTTGGTAGGCTTCTATTCTTCTATTCTGTTCGTCGAGTAGTACAAAAAGTCAACTCATAGTATGGGACATTTATTTTCTGTATGACAATTTAGCATCTTTACTGATTAATGAATAGTAAATGATAATAGCTAACGTCTTAACTAAGTTCAGTTTTGAATTCTTTGTATGATCCTAAAATGTATTTACGAAATACGAAAGAATGTGTAGCCATAAATTAGTCACCCCTCTGACCTTACGTCCACGTCTTAATAAGTTTTTGTCACACCCTCTGAAGCTGGAAAAAACATATATTCAAAAGTTTACAAGAATTAAGTAGGGTAGTTTGGGGGTCAATCGGTGATATTGTGCGAGAACGGACAGTTGCATTATAGTGGTGTTCTCGTAGGTTTAGTGGACGGTCATTTGAGGGTAGTGCGTGTATTGGGGCCATAAACACAGATGCGTAATGTTAAGATTTACTGTGTTCGTGATACGGCACTTAGAAGTGCTGGTACCTGTTACTGGTTGTTGTTATCATTTGGCAACGTGAGTTGTTGCTTGAATTGTGATTGTTGGCCAATGTGTGATTTTGGCTTTATGTTGATGTTAGCAATTGGTGGAATTGCTGTATTATATTAATGTGTTGGGAATTGAGGAATGCCTGTTGTTGTTATGTTAATTGAGCTCTGTAAAATTAACCTCACATTATACCGCTTGCTTGGAGTCGGAGAGATGGGCGCATCTCGAAGTCGGCCTCGACCTGGGTGACTATAGTTAGAGTCACATCAGTCGCTCAGGATGATCACTGGGCAGTCTTGGGTGCTTGTTCTCCTCTAGTTGCTGTATGTTAATCCCAACGAAGGGCGGTCTCGGGGGAGGTGAATACATGACGGTGCCACGGTGTGTACCTGGTCTTGTTAGCGCTAGGCTAAAGGGCGCCCGATGTGACAAGCATCTGTTTTAGGTCATCATGATCGTGATAGTGCACTGAAGGTCTTCACTACCGAAGGCTTCAATCATCCAGAAGCAACGTGTGACGGCACGGGGGATTCCCAACCCTCCCGTAAGTACTGCTAATATCCATGTAAGGTAAGCGACTAATGTGTTGTAATTATCTTTTCATGTGTGCTTTAATCCGGCCCTGTGGTATTTTACGTTTTGGTCTCAACGCGGCACGCATATGAATTATTGCTAGTGGGACATTCAGACTGGGATTAACTTTGATTTGCGAGAATTAGAACTCTTTAAAATAGATATACCAAAAGAATGTTTAACAAAATTTAAATCATTATTGAATTACGTTCCCGGTCTACAATAGAATGTATTAATATTCTGATTGTAATTAAATTTTTAAAAATATCTTACATACATAATCCATTTCCCTTTTACCGCATTTGCAGTGTCGGGTTCCACACAAACTATTATGGGAGTGCAACGGAGGTAATGGAGCTACTGTAGCAAGTACATTACGCTCCCCCATACTTTATATCACTTATACAACTTTTATACCTTATGCTAAGGAGCTCAAATACGAGTGTACTGAATTTTTAAAATTCAGTCGCAACCGAGGTTTGAACACCTGTCCCTCTGAACGATAAGTAGGGTCTGTACCACTCGACCACGGAAGGCAAAGATATTTAAAAATATCTTTGTAACTTATTTTACCCATCTACATTGTGTCATTTTCCCCAATTTCTTTTAGAAAAAGCAATAGGTACTACAAACTGCAGTTCATACGTATGACGAGAATTATTTGTTTTTAAAGATGCGACGTTGCGTTATATCAGTTAATTAAAAATTTATGTGATTATTTTACCGAATAGAAAAATAATCTTGGATCTTCGATGTTAGTGGCTCTAGCGCATACGTGCAAAGTGCATCATAGAAGTGCATCACATCCAGGTATTAAATTAAATCATCGAGAAATCTCAAGAGTACATACAAGTGTTTGGCATATGAAGCTATATGGGAAACTTTAAAATGCCAAAACTCCCCAAAAAATAACCAATAATAAATTTCTATTAAATAAATAAAGCTAATAAGGGAGATCTATAAAGATGGAAACTAGAAAGAGAGGTAAAACAAAAGTTTGAAAAACGAAATCGGGAGAATATTGATACGTATAATAATTGACACTAAACGCTTATCCAATTTGAGACTTGCTGATGAAGTAGTGTTGTTTGCATACTGCAAGAATATATTACAAAAATGATAAATTAGTAGAAAGTGGAAAAAAAGATTAACTAAATACATATAAATTACATTAAAACGGAAAAAGAACGACTGATAGGTTAACAATAAATAATCAAAGCCTGAAATACATTGATGATGTAATTTACTAGGCGCGGATTCATGGAGGGGAGCAATAAGGGAAATTCGCTCCTCCCAAATTTTATAAATAAATATTCATAGGATAGAAACAAATAATGTTTGTTTATTATTTATTAAAACAATTATTTTTCCAAAAATCCCCCCCCCCCAAATATATCTGTGAGTAAGTACTGTGCGCATCACAAACATGGACATTGAATAAAAGACAAAAGGAAACGATAAGGATAACGCAAATACGATTAGAAAGATCAATGTTAAGCATGTTAGGCATTAAATTAAAGGATAGAATAAGAGTGACAGATGGACACAAAAAAATGAGCGGTAGATGAATAAAACTGAAGTAGAAACGGACTGGACATCTACTGGAAGAAAGAAGAATAACAGATAGACACAGTAACGATTTGAGCACCAAGAGATGGAATCAGAGAAAAAGAAAGACAAACTCGAGATGGTCCGACGAAGTAATGAAAGTGATAGAGAAAAATGGTGGACAAAGACATGACACATGAGTGAGCAAGACCCTTGCCCAACATTGGGATTTAATAATATGAGAGGTTTTATAATAATATATTTTGTGAATGATCTCCTCCATCCTAATGAATAGGAACTGATCCTTTTGTCGTCCAGTAACCTTCATTATTTTCAAGTTTTACTCTTCCTAAATTTATATACATTTCTTTGTTTTCATCATTTATTAAGTTTTTTATTAATTTTGTACAGTAAAATTTTAAAACTTTTTAATCAGGTATATTTTCTTTTAAATTAAAGATTGTATACGTTACTTTCATGTTAATTAAGATCATATCGTAAGATAATTGTAGATACTTAGGAGTATATTTTCAAAAATTATGATGTAAAATGCTTAACAAAGTTTTAAGGTGAGCAATGTAGAACTTTGATTCCAATAGGTATTATTATTTACTTAAGTAATTAACTTTAAGTACAAAAACGAGAATTATGACAAAAATGGATCAAGAAATAGTTATGTAATGATATCATAAAAGGATATGACGATTTCGAATATTTTCTCAATGACAAGTGTGGACTCGTTTGCAAAAATATTGTAGGTTTTTAAGAATGTAAACAAACTTGTTCTTACGAATACTTAGATTACATCTCTATACTAAATATTATAACAAACATAAGTGTCCAAAAGCATTACACAAATCTCAAGTGCGATTATGTACTTTTTGCACTTCAAAAAGATCAAACATCTTAAGATTATGGCGACACACTTTATTTATCTTGATTATCGGCATTTTTGATTTAAATTGATTCCAATGACGATTATTGCAAAGTAAGCCGGACAAAATTTGCCACATAAGGACATATTTAATATTTCTCAATGTCTTTATGTTGTTACTTTGTTGTCTGTTAAAAGTTTAAAAACGTTTTTTTTAGTAAAAAATTGTTTTTTACATAGTGGCCGTATTTTCGGAAAACTATTCCGATTGAATTTTTGTATCTAATTAATATTTTTTAATATTTTTCTTTTGTAACGTACCATGTAATTTGTTGGTGGTTCATAATAAATAATAATAGGTCCCATTATTCCCTTAAGGGACATAGGGTTTTAATATAGTCCTTCCAACTCTTCTTTTCCACTGCTATTTGGCCAGCTCTGAAATTGTCATCTTTGTTTCCTTCTCTATTGTATTTCTCCAGGTACCTTTTGGATGCCCCCTTTTTCTGCTTCCTTCAGAATTCCATTTTAGTATCTTCTTACCAATTTCACTTCCATTTTTATGCAGAGTGTGCCCCAGCAAGCCATACTTTTTCCTTCTTAGCTCCATATTTATATTTGTTTGGTTTGTTCTTCTCCATAACTCTTATTTCCTAATTTATTTCTGGCCACCATACCTTCAATATGCCTCGCAAACAACGATTTACAAACACTTGTAGCTTCTGTTTTATTGCACCAGTTATCACCTATGATTCTGGTCCATATAACAACACTGGCTTCACCATAGAATTAAAAATCCGCACTTTGGTTTTGATATTTAAATTACTTGCACGCCACACTTCACTTATATAAACACTCCTTGGTTTGTTAATTCGACTATACAGGGTGTTCAAATTGAAGTCGGCACTATTGCCAACTTTGTTACTACTAAAGATACGATGTTGATTAAATTACCAAAGTAGTAGCGTTTTTCCTTCCGATTACGATGGTAAAATTTTAAAAACAATTAAACTTCGCGTTTTCGAGATATTAAAAAAACAACATTTTTTAAATTTTACGATCGCACATTTTAAACGATAATTTAATTTTAAACAAAATTTATTAAAACGACCACTTTTCTTTACTTGTAGAAGAATCTACTATTCTTTTACTTTCCAATAATCGGCCATTCATTGGCTACATGATATTCATTTCAACTTGAACTGGTACATTGTAGTTCGTTTATTTGTAAGATTAGGGTATTTATGTATTATCTAGTAGAGCGTTGCTAAATTTATCCTTAATCTCTTTATCTTCGACCTGTTTTATATCATATTTTATTTGTTTCTTTTTTATTCTCATTCTGCTTCCTTTCTCTTTAGTCTTTTTTACATGTAGTGTTAGTTTTGTGATTACCATATAATGCTCACTCTCTACAATACCTCCTCTCTTATTTTTGGCATCTAACCAAAGTCGGCTATATTTTTGGTTTATACAAATGGCGTCTATTTGGTCTTTCACGTTGTGGTTTGGTGCAACCCCGGTTACTTTATGACAGGTTTTATGTTTAAATACTGAACCCCCATTCTCATTTTATACAATTAGCATATCTCTATTTTCGCGTCTCTCCCCAATCCCTTCTTTGCCCATTATCTTTTCCATTCCTTCGTTGTTTTGCCCCACCTTTGCATTAAGATCACCTATCAATAATATTATAGCACCATGATTTATACTCCCCATTACTTTATTCAGTGCACTGTAAAAATCTTTTTTAATTTGTAGTTTGACACATCTATCGGAGCACTGTATTACCGTCATCTTGTTCTTACCAAAATCTATCCTCGCCATAATAATCCTCTGATTTATTGGTTTCCATTCTATTAGTAATCCTCGTACTCTTCTACTAAGAATGATTCCCACACTGTGTTGATAAACACTTCCTTCTTCTAAACCAGAGTAAATAAAGCTGTGTCGCCGTTGTGCATTCACCGTAGCCTGTCATTCACTTACACCCGCTTACTCCTAGCATATCAATGTGGTACCTATCCATTTCATCTTCGACTTGTGCTAATTATCCCTCTTGGTAGAGTGTTCTCATGCTCCACTGTCCTATTTTTATAATTTCATTCTTATTTTGTTCTTGTTTTATTTTCTTTGTGTTTACTTTATTCAAGCGCCTATAACCTGCCTGTATTGTCCCCTGTATCCTGGTCAGTTTTTTAAAACTACTATTCCTTCTGTCCTCTCATCCCAAATCCAAAGCTCGTTATCAGGAACAATGTTTCCAAAAGTCATTTTAATTTTTTTTTGCCTTTACTGCTTTAGACTTTTCAATCTCGCGAAGCTTTTGCTGCTAAATATTTTTCCATCCTCCTGGGTCAAGTCATCGTCAATGTATATCGGTTTCCCCTTTAATTTTGCATTATTTTCATGTTTTGAATGAGCTTTTAGTTTTTATCACTTCTGCCGACATGGCCTAGCCGTCACTCTACAATTCTACTTTTAGGTATTCTTGTACTCCTGTTTTCGCCATATCCTCACGTATATTGGCTCCTTTAATTACTATATTGTTTTTCTCCCGCTTCGTTCTAGTTTTTTAATTCTCGTTTCTAAAATTTCTAGCTTACAGCGGAGTTCTTTATTTTCCTTTTTTATTTCTATTATTTCTTCTATATCGAGTTCCATATTCTTTCATTATTCCCTAACTTCCTTCAATGTTTGTGACATTATTCTCCTTAAATCATCATCATCATTTTCTTCTGCTGTCCCATCATCAGGCGCTTTTTTTCAGGCGATCTTGGAATGTGTTTACTTTTTCCGAAGATTTTCTAACTACTTCTCTCTTTTTTATATTCATCAGTGGTTGACTCATCACTATCATAAAAAACCCGTATCATAGTGATTAACCATCATATATTATTATAAATATACTAGCATAATACCCGTTGAAAAATCAACGGTCCCCTTCTGGTCATGTCACTCGTCTGGTCTATCCACGAAGTAAGAAAACAGTTCTACTTATAAAAGTTAAGTTTTGGGATCCACCACCGACACTCTCCCACCTATTTTAGTAGTCCTTAACCCCTACCGTAAACAATTACCAGTTTATATGCATGCATACTTGAGCATTAGGGTGGAGTGAAAATACGAAACTTGTAGTTTATACTCGGCTTGATGCGGGATTGATGCTCTATGATAGTTTGTTGCTTGTGGTAAAAGTTGACAACTATATCTAAATGCTTTGTACTGCCCCAAGGTGAATAAAAATTGCAAAAAATTAAAAAAAAATGAGAATAGATGAAATAACACTTTTTATTTGTATCCAATGTAGTATAATAGTGGTACAATTCAGAGAAAAAAACTCAAGAAACATTTACTGCACAAAAAATTTCAAAAAAAAACTAAGTTTAAGTGAATAAAAAAAATTAAGAAATTATACATTATTGTGTAACGTATTCTTTTTTTGTATTGAAAACAGGAATGATTTTGCGGGCTTCAATTCTGGCTCTTATAGAAACATCTCTGTTTGAAGAACTACATACAGCTAAAGATGCCTCAGTTACTGTTTTTACACACCTTTCTACAGCTTGTGCGTGACAAGGGAATAACGCTGCCTCACGCAATAGTTCATTTGCATCTATATTTTTCATTTCAATGGCATTTAGGATTGATTCTTCACTCAACGATTTAGTCGGAGGTGTCAATATAGTCAATATAATCTGTTGTGGAAAAATTAAATTTTGGTAAAGTAAAAATTCTTGTAGAGGTATTTCCTAATGTCTGTGATCGAAGAATTCGCCTTAAAACCAACTCTCTGACATGTTGCCAATCATCATATAGCATTGCCAACAAAATATTTTTAGGATCGCCGAAGAAGCCATTTCTCTGGATCACCGGATCAATTATATTTTTCAAATCTTGAGGTAAGTATCGTGAAAGAATGATGGTTTGACAGAGCCCATTAATGCACATTGGGGCATATACTCTTATTATAAATTACACCTAGGTAATTAGATTAGATGAAGGTTGAGCGGACGAAACATATAATCTTAAAATTCTGTTCCCTGGGCTGCGCCTTGTCAAACTAGGAGAACAAATTCCTGAGTTAATTGCTCGACAAATATCCAGCAAATATTGTTGATACTTAAATCTGTAATAGATTCTGGTAGGTTACAGTCCATTCTTTCAAACTGGGAAATTGGGAGATCTTCGCATTTTGCAAGCTGTTTTACAATAGCACCTACAAAACCTTTTGGACCACTTGTTGTTCCATCCAAACATTAAGTAAAGGTGTCTAATGGAAGTTCATTGGCATGTAACTGGCAAATAAACCACTGAACGGGCCTTTTAAGCTCCAGTTCCAAGAGCCTAATCGCACCGTCTTTTTGACCAGTATTTGTAACTGTACCATCACAACCCATTTGCTACGAGTTTGTGGAGATCAACTGAATTTGTAGAAAGAAAGTTTAATATACCTTGTTTAATTGCCCGAACTGTTCCAGATGCTAGAGAAAAATGTCCCACATATAACGATATCATTTACTAATGATAAATGTTCTTCCGTTAAAACTTTACGTCGACAGTCACTCATAGTAAAAGTCTTGTTTCTGCGGCCATCAAAATATTCGCCAAACATATTGCAGTCGGTAAATAATGTGGATGAGGATTGACATAATAAATTCTTTCTTGTATTTGCACGAGCTCAACGAATTCTACTTCTATCTACTACATTAGAATAGTTGTCTTCTTTTATCACTCCAATGTCCTGTAATGTAGCAGAAACGATTGCAGTCGCAGCTCTATCTAATGTTCCATGTCGATCTAGTACTCTTTGCCACAACAGGATATTTTGTTTTAACGCTTTCTTCTTCATTTTGCACTGTTTTCTTAGATACATGCATTTTCTCAGGAATGCAAACAAATGATTCTTCTGATAAGGAACTTGACAAGACTTCTGGAAAAGAGTAAGAGAGAGTAAAAAAATAATGAAAATAATAAGAGTAAGAATAGAAATTTAAAAAAATATACATATAAGTTTTTACCATTAACAAACTCCAAAGCAGTACTACATGACGGTTCAGATTATTTAGAAATTGTAAGCCTGATTTCGTGCTCCTGTTTCCTTTCAGTCAATGACAATTGCTTCCGACTAGTAACCACATCAATACCGCCTATTATCATTTTTCTTCCGCTTCTTTGGTCATTTAAAAAGATACGTTCCATGGTAGGGATTTTTCGCATACTTGGGCGTTGCACATGTAAATGTCAATTGAAGAAGCTTGTCACGACATGTTCCCGGTTTCACGTCGACAAATAGTGCTGGATCAGTATTTTCGATGACTCTAATTTTTGGTAACTTTAATTGTCGATTTGTTAGACTTTCCAATATCAACTAAATTTAAAATTAAAAACATTTAACTAAATAGGAGTTATGATAATTTTGTATTTTTTCCCACATTTTCATAACTTTTAGTCATCCGGTGGCAGTATTAAATACCAATATTTTTGCCTAATCTTTTAACACAATATTACTAATACACTAGGGTACCAAGTCAGCGCCAAGCGAATTTAATATAAAGGAAAACATTATTTTTTTATATAAAAACCATCTTATAGTTTTTTCAACATTTTCATGACTGTTAATCATCTGGGGGCAGTATTAAATATCAATATCCTTTTCTGGTATTTTGACACAACATTATTAACACACTAGAGCACCAATTCCGCACCAAGCGAATTTCATTTGAAAGAAAAACTATTTTTTGATATAAAAACGCTCCACCCTATTGAGCATATTGTTGAGTAACCTTGGCGGACGAACGAACATACGAACCAACGAATGGACATGATTCCTTAATTGAATATTTCGTCGTACACAAGGTTTGTCGTAATCTTTTCCTTTTCGATTCCTCTTTCTCTCTATCATTTTTATTCCTCTTCCTATCAGCCGCTTTATTTCCAATCTTTCAACGTCTATCTCTCTGATCTTCCAACCTTTCTTTTTCGATTTCTCATCTTTCTTTTTAGCATTTTTCTTCCTCTCCCTGCCAGTCTCTTTATTTCCGACCTTTGCACGTCTATTTCTGTTATCTTCCAACCTTTTCTTTTTCGATTCCTTATCTTCTTTCTTTGTAGCATTTTTCTTCTTTCCCTTGTCAGCCTCTTTATTTTCGACCTTTGTATGTCTATCTCTGTTATCCTCCAACCTTTTCTTTTTTGATTCCTCACTCTCTTTATCCCTGACTTGTCTCTTTCTTTCGATTGCAATAAATCGACCTTCTCTTGGGCCAGACTCTTCGTTGTCTCTCCATCTCGCTTTCTGACTTGAATCTTTTTGCCCCTAATTGTTGTTGACTTCCTTTTTTTGTGCTTCTTTCGAACAGACCCTCCGTCTTCTAAACCTTCTTGACGCGATGCTTCAATTTTCTTCACAACACAACACATCAAAGTGACCCTCTGAGGTAGTGATAGGTAAACTCCCGGAATTTATTTTTGGGGAATATTCCTGGAAATATATCTGGGAATATTCCCGAACTTCTCACTTTGTCGGGAATTTATATTTTTGCTTTAAAACAGGTCGATCATAGAGAAATTGCTCGAAAAAAGTTCAATTCACTACACGTCAATGCACATCAAAGATAAATGTACTCTAAAAGTTTAACTTAACGCTAGAACCGGCCATCTGTTGGTAACAGGTCTTCTTCTTCTTCTATGACAGTAATCCAGTTGGATTATGGCCCATCCTATATAGAATGTAATATAGATTCATTTAAGGTGAATCACTCCGTAGTGTATTTACACTATAACTTATACACTAAAAATGATTAATGTTACGTACAGCTTGTTTTATAATTGGGAGTGTGTTTTAGCACTTGTCACTATGTTCTTCCATTCTCGTATTATACACTGCTCTAGTCAAATTTTTAACACAAATTATTTTTAAGTCTCTCAGCACATTTTGCCATTTTTTCCTTGGACGTCCTCTACTTCGAGGGAGGTTAGGGAACCATTGTGTCATCTTCTTCAACAGTCTGTCATCGCTTGATCTCATGATGTGTCCAAACCATTTTATGGGTTGAGCTTTTATGAAGGTTACAATGTCTTCACCATCCAAATCTTTCCTAATTTCATGGTTCATTCTTGGTCTGTATTGATCTGAATTGAGTAAGTGGAGCCTAGTATTTGTCTTATGATTTTCCTTTCAAATCTTCTTAATGCTTCTTCTTCTCCACAAGGAAGGACTAAGGTTTCCGCAGCGTAAGTCACCACTGGTCTACTAAGGGTTTTATAAATCTTCAACTTTGTTCTTCTGCTTAGCTTCTTACTGCACAGTAAGTTTCTATTACTATAGTATGATTTGCTTCCTTTCTGCAATCTATAATTAATTTTAATATTCATTTTTGTTGTCTAATTCGCAGCCTATGTAGTTGAAGGTTTGTTCACGTTCAAATTCAAAGTGGCTTACCCTTAACATGTTGCTAACTTCACTATTTTTTCCAACATACATGTATTTCGTTTTCTCTTCGTTGATGAGTAAGGCTTAATTTTCTGCGATTTAAGTTAGGTTCAGTACTGCCTTTATTAGCTCATCCTTCGATCTGCTGATTATAGTAATATCATCAACATAAGCTGTTACTTGAGTCATATTGGTGATAATGTAACCTAGGAGATTCGATCTCCTCATTATTGCTTCTAGCATACTATTGAAGAGTGGTAGAGAGAACATCTCCTTGCAGTACGCCCTTGTTTATTGTGAAATTATTGTATCTTATAATTTAACAGTTATCTTGTTATTGTTTATTGTCATTCTCACCAGTCTTACTAACTTTGATGACAAAAGTCTATTTGAAATCAATAAAGATGAGATGTAGGTTTATGTTGTATTCATTTGCTTTATCAAAGGCCATTTGTAGTATATGTATTATATCGACTGTGCTTCTTCCTGTTGTGCATCCCTACTGGTAGTCGCCTATAAGGTTCTCTGAATATTGTATTAGTCTATTTTTAATTATTGTTGCTAAAATTTTATAGGCAGTGCTCAGCAGTGTGATACCACGGTAATTTTTACATATCTCTTTACTACTCTTTTTATGTAGTAGTATCACATCAGTTTGGTAAAAGATCTTAGCTTGCAAAATTGTATTAGGAGGTGTACGGCTTGACGCGCGTTTACTTGCGTTTCACTTACTGGAATATAAAAAATAAATTTCCATTTTTCTGGAATTTATCGGTGATTTTTATAAATTCCCAAATTAAATTCCCGACGGGGAATATTCCTCACCGGGAATATTCCCGTCGCCCATTACTACAGTCTGAGGGTCTCCCTGAGAAATGTAGCCTTTTTGTATGGAGGTCAACTTGAACCTGAGGTTTAGTCAGATAGAAAAGGCCGCGGTCCCTTCATACTTCAAATACAAATGGGAAGATTTGGGTAGCTGCAATAACTTCACACAGCGAGCCATAAGTCGTACGGAGGACCATCTCTGCCCGGTATTCGGCAGGAGTTAGGTAATTATCATCGCCGGGGGTCGAACTAAGAACCTCAAACTCTTCTCAGTTGTTGCACACGTGGTCGAAGATGAGGTCCCTTACCACCTCGTGTACTGTCTAACTGTTAAACACACAGTGTGCGATAGCTCTAAATAGACAGTTCTTATCGCCACTCATTGACACAATGCGATGGGAAACTTTACCGTCTTCCATTGCCAGTTTCTCCATTGTAAAAATCAAATATTAACAACTCCGTAACAAAGTTTGCTAAATGCAAATCCGAAGTAAAAAGAGTTCAAGTTAAAACGGTCGAAATAAACTCGCCCGATGTATGAATAGAACAACGTTCCTAGCGAAAGAAGTGTCGCCTCGTAGCTCAGGATGTGCTACCCCAATGGAATTTATATTTTCGTTAATAATAATGTCAATAGGATCATAACATGTAACATTGTAACTATAATTTAAAATAATCACGTTTGATTCATAATTAGCAATGCTTGTTTCTTAGAGAATGTTGTTATGTATACAGATTGCTCAGAGGATCTTTCGAGAGTAGAGTAATGAGCAAAGTGTGAAACAAGTAATTAAGAAAATAGGCTCAAACAGGGACAAAACGCATTACGCTGCAAAAATGATAGGAGAGGGCAAACTGTAAGCGAACGAATTGTAGATCTCAAAAAGATCTACAAAAAAGTCCAGGATGGCATGTACGTATCTCTTACAAATTACTCACAATCAAGATTTCTATAATAGTTATTTTTGCGGAAAACTATTTTCCCCCTGGTATGTTACCTTACTCCGCCCCTGGATGAAATGCCAGTAATTTCTGTATTTTTGTATCTTCAGAATTGTTTCAAGTACAATCTGTGAAAATTTAAAGCTTGTAGCTTATGCCATTCAAGAGATATATAGCCATAACGACTTTTTAAGAAATGCCTCCCCCTGCGACCCCTCAGGTTTTTAGAATTAAAAATGTACTTATAAACTCCTTTGGGGTAAGGCCCACCTGCCTGTAAAATCAGCTTCCTAAGTCTTCTAGTTTTCGAGATATTTTTCGCTGGACATTGGACATCGGAACTGGCTATTATTATATTAGGACCTTATTATTATTATAAAAGTGCAAGGTGCCCATCGGTACCTTTGTTATATATTGCTTAAACCGAAAGATTTTAAACAAAAGGTGAACAAGCTTTTTTTAACCAAAACATGTTTTTTACATAAAAAAAGGTCCTTAGACTCATTACTGTATCTCTTCCCCATTACTTGTTATAGCCATTCCCATTCCTTCCATTCCCATAATTTTAGTAAAAGATATATAAAATTCCATTGGTTCGAGTTCTGGTTGCTATTAATTTTCTAAACTAATAAAAAACGTTTCTTAAGAAGAAACAGAAAACAACAAACTAATGAAAAAGAAACTAACCGCAATGACCGAATCATCGCCGACCAATTTTAAACCTTCAAAAGTGCTTGCATAGAGTGAGATTGGAAGAAGATAGTGTTTTATTTATAATGTATCATCCAATAGTAAACCTTAGATTTTTAAGATGTCCTTCCCTCTGCACTAATTTAAGATACCCATCCTGAAAAAGCGACAGCAAACTGTAATCAATCTAAATGGGATAAATTCCATCACGACCCACCAGGCATTTTTTAAGCAAGGGAAAAGTTATTGCAGCTCAGTTTATTTATTACCTTTATCAAGCAACACAAGGCTTGTAGACGAAATGCAAATATAATTTAATGAATTTTTAGCAGTTTTTTTCTACCGTTTCGATATTTATTCAATATATGAGGATTTACCACACAGAGAGTGTAATTAATAATTTAATGCTACGTTCTGAAGTATCAGAAATATGAAAAATTTTCATGCTTTGGATCCTTTTTTTTAGAGAACTAAAATGTTAATAAATAAATACACTGACAGGCAATACATGAATGAAATCAGTCTAATGAGGCTAAGATGCAGGTAGATTTCAATGAAATTGCTAGATTCTGATTTTGTTTACTACTTTCAACTGATTTTTTAACTTAAAATCCATTTTACTTTTATGTTAATTTCTTGCTTGAACTGCAAAAGCGTTCTTTTAAATGCTGCATCTTTAAAATGCAAGTATATTAAATTTCAAACGGGGTGGTATATAAAATAAGAATGTTTTACTTCTGAAACAAAATATGTTTTTAGAACAAGGTATGCAGTATTTGCTTTTGCTTTGAAATCAAGACATATTTCTCAATTATAAGTTGCATTGCTTTTGATTTATTTATAAAATCTTTGAATTGAAGTGTACATTCTCTTGTTATACATAGAAATGATAACTACTTTTAAAGTAAAGAGAGCGTTTTAATTCAAGTGCGGGTGGTTTTAAAATAAAAGTATAAGTTGTTACATTCACAAATAAATGTTTTTGAAATAATATATTTGGCTTTGTTTTGACAGAAATTCTTTTAATTGGAGTTAATTCGGCATTTTCATTTATATCGTTAAAACGTGCACATGGTTAAATTAGTTAGTCATTGTTTTACGAATTGAACGAAATGGAAGGAAATTCGCAACTAGTGTTTTATGTTAGTGCAAGTGCTACTTCTCAATAAGAACGTTTTGAACAATTTTTTTAATAATGCTTTCATTGAAATTATTGCATATAAGGAACCCCAACAAAGAGAGCCTGAACTATAGGAATATTTAAAAACCGGAACGTTGAGGAAGCGTGTTATATAAAAAAAATAGATATTATCTTAAACAACTGTAATAAGCTTTTTGTAATAGCTACTGAAATTAGTATTTAAATGTTTTAATGAACATACATGAGAAGAAATAAGTATTTAGGTATAAGCAAACTGTATATGTTCTGTATTTTTTTGTTATTGTTTTATTTCAATAATAAAATATTTTTATCTTTTATTTGTGTACTAGGTGTGATGTGATTAAATAACGTTTATTTTAATTTTAGATTAACAATAACACTATTAAAAATCAACCCCCGAAATAAGTTTTTAATTTAAATACACACTACGTTGAATTAAAAAGTAAAAAGTTTTGACGTTACCTGCAATTTTTTTGAGTGTAAGTAAATTAATAACAAAATTTTAAATATTGTTTTAAAATAATAAATTCATTATTTATCATAAAATCCATTTATGATACTCCTTATGTTTAGTTAGTGTCTAAGAACACATGGAAGTCCAACAGCCTATGATTTATAAAGTACTGGAACCTTCGCATTTGTTTATCTGAAGTTGTTATCTTCTAAAAGAGTGAAAAAAGTAGTTTTTTTCTACTACTGTCAAAGAAAGTGAGATAATGTAAATATAATAAATAAGATAAAACTGAACTCTTTCCTCACTAGTGAGGAAAATACTTTTCCTTACTCGTAATAGTAATGAAAATAAAGTAAGCATTAAATTTGCATATTTGCACGCGTTTTGTTTGACAATGACAAAAAAATATTTGTATAACACCTGAAGGAAGTGTCAGTGTGTGTTTTACTCACGTGGATATTCTAGGAAAACGTTTACGCTTGATGGGAAAAAGAATCATTTTCTTCACTTGTTGTATAAATAACTATTTTTCATTCTATTTTTAAAAGAGCGAAATAATAATAATAATAATTAGCAAAAGAAAAATTGAAACTTCTGGGCATGAAAAAAAACATTTTTTGTGCAACTGTACGCAAAGTGGACACATCGCGTACGCAATACAGGACGCGAAATACTATTTCGCGGCCGTTGCCCCACTATTTTAACTATTTTAAAAAAGTGATAAAGAATATCGCTTTGATATTGAAATAGACATTTGCAAAAAAATCTATTTTTTTGTACGACCCTGCTATTTCGGATTGTTTACCAAACTTGGTTTTAGAACAGTAGGTTATGTTTACTGGTTACTAAGCAACAACGCGTCGGTAAGTAATAACTTACCGTTCAGTTCTGTCAAAAACAGAACGGTAAGTAAATTATATGTTATTTATAAAATAAATGCATCATCTTTAGATGTCTCTTTCGTAAAAAATCATTATTTTCTAAATAATTATTAAACTATTTAAAAAGAATTATATTTTTTATTTAAATTTGTTGTGAAAAAATACCCAATAAATAATAATAACAGCGGATGCTACCTATTTATTTACGTTGAAACGACAAAAATATCGTGACATTCAAAAATAAAATTACAAACGTATACATGGTAACGACAAAACCTACTTAATGGTTGGTGGATAAACAGGGCAAAAATAAATGATCTTGAATCTATTTTTTACCATCTTTGGGATATTTCCTTAGTTAATACATTTATATTCATAATGGTCGTACAAAAAATAGTATAAGCATCTCAAACAGTAAGAAGTTTACCGATCTCTTCCAATATTGTCGTCGATCGGTAAACTGTCCTTACTGTTCTCGATACTTAATATACTATTTTCAAAGGCAAGCTGACATCAAAAGTTCTTAAACACATTTAAATGTATGTAACTATATGTATGTATATTTTGTAAAAAATTATTATTCCAACAGTAGTTTTGTTACTAAGAAATTTTGTAAAAAATACATATTTGAGGTTACAAAATAATATTAATAAAGGGTTCTGCAGTCAACTGTCAATGCTGAAATAGAGTGTTGAGAATATCCCAGTTTTATTTTTGTTTCTAAAAAAAATTATACATTTTGAAACATCTAACCACAACAGACTTATTTTTATTTAATGGCTACAGTCTCTAGTTGGGCACGTTGTACATTTGTTTATCTATGTCATTTAAGATGTCGTTCAGCTTTAGTACTTGTACTGTACATAAATATGTATTATCCAAATAGTTTAATATATATTATGTAATTAGGAGATCAAACGATACTTATAACATCGCGCCAGCCGAGGCGTTATAACATCTTCGAGGATTTAAAGAAGCTTGATCTCCGTATTGCATAAGTTGTTTTATTTTATTTCGTATTTTAATCCTAATTTCTCCCTTTTAAAATCCATCCGAATTTATTGTATAAAGAAGCAAGTTGCCTTGTCTGTGTCATCATACGCGTAACTAAGGAGATAAAAAGCAGCATGCATGCATGCATGTGGCTATAATGCAACATCAAATTATTTACGTTGCCAACAAGAACGTCTTGATCTCCGGTGTCATTGACAACGGAGATCAAGATATACTTTATATTACTAATTGTGGTATATAAACAATTGTTTGAAATACGAAATGAAATAATAAAATAAAAAGTATGTTTTGCTTGACAGATATATAATATTTAGTCAAATGTCAAAAATTATTTTTAAATGTTTTTGATTTCTTTTGGTTGTAGGAGAATATGCATGCATCTGACATTGTGTTTTTGTGGTCTTTTAAACCTCACCAAAGAGTTGGTTCAAAAACACCTTCTTTGACAAAATGGGTAGCTGACCAGGTTGATATTAAGGTTATTAAATGTTTATAGATATCGCCAATTCATTCCGCAATTTTGTTCCCCACAATTAACAGAGACAGAATTGTATGATAGAGAGATGTAAGCTAACAAGTGTTAGCAATGACAGCGTTCTTGGAAAATTAAAGATTCTTAGCCCAACTTCCGTACCAAGTTTCAAATTTTATTTTTATTAATGGGACAAAATTTTATTAAGGGTGCTGTTTAGCTATAATTTTTTGGGTGATTTTTTGATCTTGTAAAGAACAAGAACTTTTCTATTTGCATTCGAACAGTTGCTTTGGATTTTGGTTTTTATACAGCGTGGAAATAAATGATTTTCATCAAGTTCCCTTTGGCATTTTTTCACATGTAAATTTTTCTGTACCGCTCTACTCTTTTTGATTTAGTACTAAATTAGTTCTGTCAATAAATGAAATCAATCTGTCAAACAATTCATAGAATTTATTGAATTTGAGGTTATGGTACTGCCTTCTCTATTTTCGTAGAGCGGCACGTCGTGCTTTTACATGGGGAATGCAATGGTAACTTGATGAAAATCATTTATTTCCACCCAGTATATGAGCAAAAGAAAAATAGCGAATAGTAATATATCTGTAAAAAGATTTTTTTTTGGAAGGTTGGTGCTAGGTAAATCTTAAAAATAATTGATGCTTGTCAATTTGACATAATTGACCTTTTCATCAAACGAGTGCTACCATCGCCGGTCTACTATTTTGTTTTTAATATTGGCAGTAAATCTGGAATCTTTCCTGTGGTTTTATTGGTCTTACTATAACGTAAGTATCGTGAAGATAGTTGTAATGCGCAGCCGCTAAAAACAATACCGTAATTATTTTTAGCATTGATGTCACCAGATAAAAGTTTAAATATTACTTTAACAAATTTTGAAAGCCTCATAATAGTTATTTACGTGCCAAGCTTTGTAAATTAATCTTTACGGGCGAGCGACGAAGGAGCGAGCCTCCATAATCCAGCGAGCCCATTAACGATTAATTGCAAAGCGTGTCGCGTACAAACTTTTATTTCCACTTTCACCAGCATTTTTTTTTTATTGTATATTTTTTATAAAAAGACATTTTGGAATCAAAGACGGTAGCACAATTTATAGCTAGACGTTGCCATGGTGTTGTGGTTAAGCACCACATTAGTTGCCATAGCTTTTTGTTGATGAGCATTGTAAAACTTTACAGGTCTCTTTTAGAAGCCCGTAAAGTTTTACAGGGCTGTAATTACTCATTTACTTAGTTACATAAAGACCTGTAAAGTGTCATTTATTTCATACTGTGTCACATTTGTCAGTTTTACGTCAAACTTTTTAGTCCAGAAGATGCGATTCTACGGTCTAGTATGATTGTAATAGTATATTACGTTATAAGTCCGGTAAACCCAAGTTTACAGTAGCGAGTTGAAAACGTTTCGGGACGAGGCGACGAAGGAGCCGAGTCTCGAATGTTGAAACGAGCTACTGTAATGGTTTACCGGAAGTATGACGTAAGGCGTTTTATTTCATACTGCCTCACATTGTTCATTTTTTAAAAAAATGCATTTAAAATTTTCAGTCCGGTAAAATTTTTTACCGGACTCAAATTAGATTTTCAGTCCGGTAAAATTTTTTACCGGACTCAAATTTTTTAGAAAATTTTTTAGGAGGATTTTTTTATAAAATTTTACCGGACGCAAATACAATCAATCAACTGGGCATTGTTTTAGTACGTAATCAGTTACCATGGACACTCATTCTTCATAGATGTCCATATTTTGCATTCGGAAATTTATTTTATATAATTTTTTGTAAATTGAAGCAATAATTCAATAATTGCATTATGAAATAAAACGCATTACGTCATACGTCCTGAAAATGGTGTTACAGTCTCCGTTCGATGTTCCGGACTCGGCTCCTTCGTCGCCTTGTCCGTAACATCTTACTCGACTGTAAAATTCCATTTCCAGGACTTATAACGTAAATTACTATTACATAGAATACTTTTATTTGTAGTTGTAGGGCTCACAAAACGTCCATCAATCAGAGGTTATGTTTATGTACTGGTTGTTTATGTATTTCATTAAATCTGTTGAAGTCCGGGTTTAATTTTCCCTTTCTTTACATTAGGAGCTGCCTTATCAGATTCCTTCGATGTAATGTGCTGTCGTTGGTAGGATATGTTGTCAATAAAAAACAACCAATTAAATTAGGAGAGTTTCTTTAATTGTACTTGACAAAGTTGAACAAAGATTTAATAACATGTCATCTATTAATTAGGAGAATTTCTTTAGTTGTATTTTACACAGTTTTTAATTAATTCTAAGAAAATGTCAACTATTACAACAATAAACATTATGTTTTCACAGACTCCTTATATCTTTTTTTCGCAACCACAAACAAATAACCCAACCAGTATTGGAGTGGGGAGAATTTCTTGTTGTAAAAGCAATTTACAACAAAATCATATCGAGATTGTTGCCATTATAAGTTACTAAATTAAAGTAACTAGATCAGTTAGGTTAGCCAATATTCAGAACTAAAAAAGGTAGACCCGTTTTTAATTCTGCATTTCACCATTGGCGGGAAGAAAAGGTCAACTGGAAATTTAATACCCTGTACTTTTCCCTCTAACCTAAAATGTTTTTTGGCAAACATCAATCATTTTTGAAAATTTTCATCTAGCACCAACCTTACAAAAATGTGACTATATTATAAGATTTGGCAAGTATACCATAATATCTATCTTTCTCAGATGTATTGCTATTCGCTATTTTTTCTTTGCTCAAAAATGAAACTTAAAATCCCAAAACGTAGTTTTACCAATACTGTATAATTATGACAATCGTTAAAACATTACGACCTATTTAAAAATGAAACTATATTTTCTTTCAACGTCAATCACAGAAGGTAAGAAATAAAAAGTCAGTATATCAACCTAGGAAAAGCAAAACTTCTCTAATAACAGCAGTCAATTTCACAATAAATCTTATTCATTTAATGATATCCCAAGCAGCATCTAAGTAGCGGTAACTAAGATCGGAACTTTGATTGAGTAGCTGTTACGTAACTACAACTAAATCTATGACTTTATAGGTTTAATTACTTCAATTTGGAATATTTTAGTAATTATGTAGTTACTTCTACTATTTATTAGAACTATGCAGTTCCATTACTTCTAAGTAGCTTTTTAAAGTATGTGGAACGGTATTGCTACTTAGTATAATTACTTTAATGCTGTTGCAACTTCAAGTGATATTATGATTGTAGCAGTAACTTGCCCGAAGCTACTTTAAAGTTTTTAAAACTTTAAAGTAGCACCGGAAGTTCCTGCCACCGGTCTGAAACAATTGCTTAACCTTTAAAGTAACTGAACTATACAGTAGTATTGAAAGTAAAACTTTCGTTTATGCTACCCAGGAGAATCACTTGAAAGTAATTTTCCCTACTTATTTTGCATCAGAATTACTAGAAAGTTCCAGTTACTATTAAAAAATTACAATTAAGTGACAGTAATTTCTAAAGAAGCATATCGCCTGTGGTTTAGTTTGGAATTTGGAGGTTAATTGTGTTTTTGCGGTGGTAGTAGTTTTGCAAGTTTTTAATAAAAATGTCAAAGGCAAATTCAATAAGAAAAAAGAAGGATTTTGATATACGTCCACCTTTTATAGAAAATTAAAACAGCAGTTAGGTGAAATCAGTGGAAACAAGATCAACTGTTTACAATACAAAATAGAAAAAATAGGTATGAGATCACTGGTAAAACATCATGTATGTAGTAAACAAGGATGAAATATATTCCCCTTTTTTCTTTCGTCGCTACAACTTACACTAAGCCATAATTAAATAATAATTGTTATTAAGTAGCAATCAGTATAAAAGTATTGGTTGTTTGTTTACGATTGAAGTTTAAATTTGAGGTTAAGTTTCAATGGGAATTTTGCAGTGACATTAGGAGCTAGAAAGTGGCTACGGAAACGTCGACGTCGTTTTATAGTAAGAGTCACTTGAAAGTTCCAGAACTTTTTAACTTATTTTATACTTCGTGGTAACAACAACCTAGAAGTAGCATTTGTTTAGTTCCCGTTACTGTTTATAAAGTGACATAAACTTTAGACACACATTTTACAGTTAACACAGTTTTACTACTTTAAGGTGACTTTTTCAAAACTACTCCATATTCACTTGTAAAATGCCCAAGGCTATTATTCAATTTGCAATTTGTTGCAATTGTTAAAAAGTGTTTTACTATAACTCTCAATAAAGATAACAAATCGGTGCCAAATTGTGCCTTAGGAATAAAATAAAATGGTTTTTCTATCATGTTTATCAATTTATAAGTATTTTTGTCATATTTTATTCAAGACATTTTTTATTAAAAAATATATTTAAAGAAGGCGCGTTGTTATTTTTTGATCTATCATCATCGCATTTAACAGAAAAGTTGCGATAGTTTATAATTTTGGTATGCTAGATTGACAAAATAACGAAACATTTCATCTCTTTATGTATTATGTACGTATTATTACAAATAAAATAGTAATGCATTTTGTGAAGCGACCGCAGCATTAGTAGAGAAAGTGAAAGAATATTTGTTAAGTTGTAAGAGTAAGAGAGAGCAACTACGCGACACGATGTGTCAAAGAGAAAAAAAGTTCCACGAAAGTAGCAATTACTACGCCGCCACGTTCCCGCTACGTAGCCAGCCAGCTACCTTTAGCTGGACAAGTTCCGGAGAGGTTATTGCAACGTATCTGCTACCCGAGAATTGTTTCCCATTTTGGTTCCAGGCACGTAACAATACCGTAGCAATTACGTTCTTGTGACTAACGGCAAAAACTTTATAGTTCCACCGGTGGTTGCTGGTACGTAGCGGTGACTAAAAATGCTGCTTGGGATGAGCAGTTTTCTGATTGTCCATGTCATGAAGTGATAAATATTTTGACCTTGATATTTTTAACAAAGTATTCGTAACAAATTTTGTTTAAAACTAAGTTATTTTTGTTTAAAACAATTACAAATTAACGCAAATAGAAAATAGTATATTAAAGAATAGTTTCACAGGACACGTTTTTAGCACACGCGTCCAAGTTTAGAAAACGACCCGAGTAGTGGCGGGGAGTTTTCTAAAGGACAAGTAGGGTAAAACGTCTTATGAGACGAATACTCTATACTATTATTTCTATTTGCGTTGTTTTGTAACCATTTAAAAAAAATAACGAAGTTGTAAATAATAGATACGCAATTAGAAAAATTAGTGCAAAATAATAGTTTCATAAGACATGTTTTTAGCGCACGCGTCCAAACCTACAAAGAACAAGAATACTAAAGGCCAAATAGAAAAAATAGTATAAAGTATTCGTTTCATAAGACGTTTTAGCGCACTGGTCCTTATAAGACTCCCCGCCACTACTCGGACCGTTTTCTAAACTTGAACGCATGTGCTAAAATCTTGTTTTATGAAACTAATTTTTTAATATACTATTTTGCACAGTTCAGTTAAATTTCTAATCGTTATTTGGCTATTTAGGCTCTTCCGACAATAAAAAGGGGTTCATATATAGCTTTATGTTCCGTTATTATTACCTATGCAAGTGGTACCTATGCGTAAATTATTGAAGGAAAAAACCCGGAAAAATTGTATTTTACGACCTCGAAAACCGGCAAAAAACCTAGGATTTAAAAGTACCACTCTTGCTGGCCACGCTGTTAATATTTGGCACTTTTTTCCATGCAATCTATAAAAACAATATAAATAAACAGTTACTATAGGTATACGTTCAGAGCCAAGTCCGCGGATTTTCTTTTATTATTGTATATCCCTCCCCCAAGGGCTAGCTCTGGCTACGCCACTTCAGTACCGCGTTCTGGAGCCCAGCCTTGCCCTGAAGTCATCAAATTAAAAATAAATTAAAATAGTAAAAGCGAATACGCAAGAAAAAGTGAATGTTCGAAAATTAGCTAAATGTTTAATCGGAAAGCTTAAGCTGCTGATATTATAAACACAGAAAAGAATTGCATCAGAAATGTCAAAATAACACAAATAAAGAGAAGAAAATGAGTTTTCATAAACCAGAAGGACACTGACGCTAACTATTGACGATTTGTGTTATTAATGGTTTTCTGCCAAAATGTTTAAAGAATATGTTTCCTCACACAATCTTGTTCTTTGCTAATATATTAGGCGGAAAAGAAGAACTATTGAACGTCAAAAAAACTGCATATAGTTTAAAAATGACACGTCACGTCCGTTTCTTTCATGGGGACATCCACAATCAATGGACTAAAACTATAAAACCATCAATGTCCGCTTATTGGGTTTCATTGTAGATATAATAATGTCACATTTGATAGAATACATTTGGAGTTAAGTAACTTTGTTAATAAAATAAACACATCAAGAATTCACATTTGGTGTATTTACAGTTTTTTTTTCAAAGTAACTTTTTCATAACTTTTAAGGCTATATTTCTAGCTACTGCCGATAGAAATATAAGTTTTTGAATTCCACAATTTTTTTGGATTGTTAACTGTGGTTGGCGATATCAAAATGCCGGAAATAGCTATATGACAGTGACTGACAGGGCTCCTCTTTTGCTGTTTTATGTTTTGGTTTCTCTGAACAACTTGGAATCGAACTGGATATTCTATTCTCTCTTCTCTTTCTATTTATTCTATAAATTAGTAAGTGTCGCAAAAGTTAATTGAATAATTTGTCGAATACTTACATAATAAGTATTTTACAAAATTGAATCAATTGCAATAAAATTTTATCACATAAGAATAAATCAAGAACTAAATAGATGTTATATTTGATAGAGTTAAAGATGGAAAGCAATAGAAGAAAAATAATTGACGTCGACTGCATTGTACTGAAATTTGTGTCCTATGCAGACGATGCAATTGCAGTTTTTCTAAGGTATTGATTCAAGAACTATGGTAGAAATTTCTTGACTCAATTAGGCATGTTGGATATAGCATAATACTATTTAAATTCTGTTGTTGTTTCTTTTTCGATTACTCTTGCGTCATTAGCGTTACCGTATATTTGTGCTCTTCAAACCCACCAAAAAGGTATATCGAGTCATACAAAATGGAATGCAAATATTTATTGCAATCATAATATAATAGGTGAAGGTGTGGAATATCTTTCCGGAAAATACGCCATTACAATTCAATTTCGTCAATGTAGTTACTTTAAATTCATTACAACAACGTAATAGCTATAGTTATCATAATGATTATAACCCAACGCTAGACTATGTACTGTATTAAATAATTAGTGTAAGTAAGAATAAACACAATGGATAGACGTAAAAGGATTTCCTGGAAAGCATTTCCATGTTTTAAAACTTTGAAAGGCCTATTTCCGAAATTTATAATCAAAAACCAGCTCGATAGCTTAATCAGCCAAGATTTTTTCTTCAAATGCAGCTCCTGAATCTTCTCCTAATGAAAAACGAGAAGTATTATTATTAGTCAGAAAATAATTGGAAGCAACAAAAAAGAAGGAAATAGCAAGCATTTTTTTACTATTATAATAACAACTCGTGTCTGCACAAGCTAACAACTATTAATTATTATTATTCTTTTTGTCGGAAACGCCAAAAGCATTAAAAAAAACTGAAAAATTAAAAATATATTTCCTGAAAAACCAATCTAAATTAGTATATTTTTTTACGCAAATAGGATTAATCAGTAAATATTTTTTATAATAATAGCATTTTAGTCACGTTTTTCATACGATAAGGTGCAAAGTACAAAAATAAGAAAGCAGAATACAGTTTATGTAATTAATTTGATAGTTATGTAAACAGGCAAACAACGAGGGTGACGGAAAGTGTTTAATCGTTATAGTGTTTACATTTACGTGTATTCCTAGCCGTTCATGAAAAGGCATAAAAATGTAAAACAAATTTACTCAAACTTAAAAGGGGCTATTATAGAAAACTCAAACAAAAAGAATTGTTATTCTTCTGCAAATCTACTACGTGATTTTCGACATTTGTGATATTCTACTAAAAAATTATTTCGTATTTTTTTATCGACATACGCAGTTTGTTACAAAAACATATGGTAATGTCAGTTTAGCGAACATGAGAGCTGTAGATACTAATGTAGGCCACATGTAATAAAACACACAAATTTAATAATGCTGTCAATCACTGATTACTTTTATTAATTTAGTTTGTTACACATCCGGCCGGTAATTTGTTAGTAATTGCAAGATTTTATTCAAATATTACTACATGTTGTGGAAATGGTTTTAACATGACGGTGCACTTAACTGTAATTGTATAAAAAATAAGAGTGAACGAATATTTAATATAAAAAAACTAGGTAGGTAAATCCTTTCGAAATTTTCCTAAATATATTCAACTTATGAATTTTATAATTTTATCGTAAAAACCCGATTAAAGTTTAATCCGGCTTGTAAAGATTACATGAAAGAGCTGAAAGTTCAAGACCCTTCCATTTAGTTGAATGATGCAATTGTTACATTTTTTGCATTAGGATCAACTAACTACCTGACGATCACCTTGCCGTACACAATACCAATCTACAAGTTACAATTTTTGGTTTTACATCGATACTTAAAATCTTTTTGAAAGTGATGTTATAGTTATTTTGCCTCTTACACAGGCCTACGAAAAATTTGTGATTAAACTATTTTGATTTTTTTACTTAGTTGAGAGGCATACAGGGTGTTTTGAAAAAGATGCCTTTCCCGTTAAAGAGCAATAGAGAAACATGTGTAGAGTAACATCTTACTAACGATTTCCTGAAATGCCCCTTTGAAATGACAACCCCCCTTATAAAAATAATAGGCACGCCACTGCAAATAGTAGATAAAGCTGTATGAAATGAAAATTGTGTCTACTAATACATACTTTTAAATGTCATGGACAAAGAAGCCATAAACTAACCCAAGCAAGTAGCAGCATAAATATTTATAAATTCTTCGGAAGATTGTAATCAACACCAAATTGCAGTACGTGCTTTTAAAACGTTTTTAACTATAAATAATAACACTCATTTTGAACATCTGTAATAACTGTTACTTACTCAGATCTTTGAGATTTGTAACTGCAGTATGCAGTTTGTCGTCAACTTTCTTTGTGTTAGGTGTTGGTAAACTTGAGTTTCGATTAATACACGTGTGGGACATTTATTTTAGTGGCGTAGTTTAGCGATTTTAGGTATTCAATTAATTATCAATGTTAATGGTTCATGCATGTGTTTTCGAATTTATGTTAAAAACCTCAAATGTATTTTTAGTCGACGAAGGAATAGAAGGCAATAAATTCGTAACCTCTCTGACCCTAAGTGTTAACATTTTTTTGTCACACCCTACGTTGTGAGAAACCAAACATCCAACAAGTATTCAAGAATCGGTGAGATTATGCCGGAAGGGCCAGTAGTGTTCTGGTATGTTTAGCGGACGGTCGGTCGACGGTATAGTTACTGCGCGCTTTGGGACCGAAAATGCAGATGCGTAACGCTAATATTTACTGTGTTTGTTATATGTGTTCTTGTTAATATTCGGCAACGTGAGTTGTTGCTTGAATTGTGATTGTTGGCCAATGTGTGATATTGGCTTTATGTCGATGTTAGCAATTGGTTGGAATTGCTGTATTATATTGATGTGTTGGCGATTGAGGAATTGCCTGTTGTTGTTGTTGATGATATGTGAATTGAGCTCTGTAAAATTAACCGCACAGTATACTGTATTCTTAGGAGACGGAAAGATGGGCGGATCTTGACGTTCTCCTACGACCTGGGTGGCCCAAGTGTGTCACCCAGTGGCCCCAGCTGATCACTGGGCAGTCTTGGGGTGCTTATTCCCCTCTAGTTTCCTGTATGTCAATCCCGCCGAGGGGCGGTCTCGGGGGAGGTGAATACATGACGGTGCCCAAGTGTGTACCTGGTCCTGTTAGCAATTCGGCTAAAGGGCGCCCGATGCGGCAAGCATCTCTGTTTCAGGTCATCAAGATCGTGATAGTGCACTGAAGGTCTTCACTCCCGAAGACGCCAATCATCCAGACGCAACGTGAAATGGCACGGGGGATCCCCAATCCCCCCGTAAGTACTGCTAATTTCCATTTAAAGGGTAAGCGACTAATGTGTTGTAATTTATCTTTTCATGTATGCCTTAATCCGGCTCTGTGGTATTTTACGTTTTGGGTCTCACGCGACATGTATCTGAATTGAAGCATAACCGACCGTTCCCGCCCACGCAGGAGCAAGCAGTCACACGACCCGAAAGGACCTGTCGAATATAACATTCTGAACTGGGATTAACTTTGATTTGTGAGAATTAGAATTCTTTAAAATAAATGTACTGAAAAGCATGTTGAACAAATTTAAATCATTATTGAATTACGCCCCCAGCCTACACACGTTTTTTAGAATTAATAACTTGCATTAGGTAGTGTTAAGTGTTTGTTTTAGTGATATGTAAGATAATTAGCCAGGTAAATCAAAAGCCGATAATCCAATCTTTAATGTTTAATATAAAAATGTATCAATACATGGACCGAATCCGACCAGTGTTAACTAATAACTAAAACTTCCCTTTCTTTTAATAATCGTCTTGCCGTTACATGGCAGACGTTCAGCATCATTAAGCATTTACGACCCTTAAAAGTTATGTATAAAATCAGAATGTTTCAGATTAGAAATATAAAGGGCTTATTCATTCTCGTATCCCTACAGATAAGTAGTTTATTTAAGTGTATTTAGTTACTGTTTAAATTATGGCAGAACCAAACACGCCTGTTGAATGAACGGAACTTTTCAAAAAGTACACTTATACCGCGAGTGCAATTTTGTCAATGGCTATTGGAACGCAAACAGAAAAATCCCCAGTTTGCACAAAATGTTTTACTCGTAAACGGTAAGTAACTAAGTAAGTACTCTTTGTTAAAATGACATTCGTAAAATGAAAAACAGGCAATGTTTCCATCACAATTAGGTCAACGAACGTATGTTACATTTTATTTACCAACCTTAATAAGTCATCAAGTCATCAAGGTATAGTGAGTCACTCGGCAACCGCTGCTGAAATTCAATTCTGTTGTTTCTGTAAATTGATACGTACGTAGCGGAGGTCAGTTACTATTGTTTGCTTTATCAGTAATTCATGGTCAACAGCTTACAAACAATCCATAGTCGACTCGTGACTTGTAAAAAATACGGAAAAATCCGAAATTTTTTTTATTTTTTATTTTTATTTTATGAGTTTTGGGGTCTCTATATGGTCACCTTTCACCCCCTTAAAGCATTGCATATTTTTCCGGAACACCCTGTATTTAACTAAACAAACCCATTTTTGTTTCATCCCATACATTTTTTTTTGTAAATCAATATTGTGATATTTCTTGATGTTCACATTAAATATTTGATTTCATCTCCGAGACTTTCAAAACAGAGATGCTGATAAACTTTGGGTATCACAAGTTACATATTAATATGATTATCGGGTTGCCCCACGTTTGGGCAACAAGTTAATATGAATGTAATAATCCGGTGTTTTTGTTGTTGGGGCGAAAAACTTCCGGTATATTATTTATGATTATTGAAAATTGATAAATTGATTTAAATTGAAAGTACAAACATAACATATAGCAACAGACTTCGATAAAAGTACAGTGATGATATATACAAAATATAAACCACTTACCTTTTACTTTTTTTACTTACCTTTTTCACAACTGAGACCCACAGGCGGGTCACTTTTAGTATAGGGCACTAAATAAATATATATCAAGGAAACATACGGAAAGTACAACAAAACACATAAACCCCAGAATTTTCTTTAAATTGAAATGACAACAATTTATCAAACATTGAACACAAACACGACACAATCAAAAAAATTTTAATATTAAAAGAAACTAAATTTTTGATATCATAGATAAATAAAAATCAGTCCTAAGGAAGTTTAATGCTTTTTATCCGAGGAGTAATATTTCTGGCATTCTCATAATCTTAATTCCTAAATTATAACTAAATAAATACCTTAAACTTTTTTAAATTAAATCGAAATTCTCTGCTTTCCATGTGATTTGAAATTAAAATGGTGGAATTATAAACATTTACCTTTCGTTCAAATAAAGTCTAAATAAATGGGATTCATAATTAAAATCCAGTATTGAAATCCAGCTGCTTGCTTGTAGTACGGTAAGTCCATTTAATGATTAATGGATTTTATTTTAACAATTCGTTTTCTGCATCCAAATTGTAACAAATATTGAAAATTTCATTATCCATAAAAAATTTTATTTTCGTAAATGAAAAAATTATTCCACAAATAAATTGATAGCACTGAATATTAAATTGATTAAATCTAATTATTATTAAAAGTAGAAGTTAAGTTCAAAAATTTAAAATAATTATTTATCACTTTGGCATTTTAAAAACAATATAACCTAACATTTTGACGTTTACAAAAATTATCCAAACTCACTACATAACCTTAGATTTTTTAAATCTTGCTCTCAACGTAAGTGCAATGTGAAGGATCTAAAATAGCCGAGAGTTGGTCACCAAATCGGTCGTTCTTTTTATATCTTTTACAAAACAAACGAATGTTTTAGTGAGATTTTTGGTTATAAACAAAAGACAATTTAGAACTAAATACTACATAACCACATAACTGTTTATAACTATTAATTATTGTTTAAACAAATTCAATAAATAGATAGCCAAAAAATCTCCTTTTTAATGATATATGTATGTATTACACTTGCACTATCATAAAATAACAAGTTCACTAGAACATGTCAATGAAATCATCTTCCATATACAACTATCAAATAACTAAAATTGAATTAATTGCTCAAGACTGCCTGGTTACTTCTTCCTATGCTAATGAAATCCGACCTTACATCTTATTGAACATTATTCACTTATTTTTATATGTGCAAACTTTGAAATAATAGTAAAACTACCTTATTTCAGATTGCCCTGTCAAAACGCAGAATTTTGCATTTTATTTCTATAGCTCCTATAAAAAACAAACCCAACATTTACATGTATTTCAAAATTGTGCCCAAGGAACTACTTGACAAAACAGCAATGAAACATTTTAGCTACAATCCGTTTAAGCCAACTAAAGGAGAAGATTTTAACGATTTCTCTATCTCGTTAAATTGAAACATAATTTCTTCAATTAATAATGCAGGTAAGGTGGAAAATATTTGCATACATCATCACTACCATGCACCTTGTCTGTTTTAGGTCAAAACATACCTTGAAATGGGTTCAAATTCATTTTTTATGTGCATAAATAAGTAACAATACCACATCGTTACCTGACAATAAAAATTTACCAATATTGTAAGAGAAATCAACTTTAGAATTTATCTTTTTACTGGATAGAGTGTTCTATAGAGCATATTTATTAAATTAAAACTTTTTCCTTAGCTTTATTAAAAAAATTATAAAAAAATTCTCCTAGAGGTTATGCAACCCAACTAACGTTGTTTTTTAATAAGGGTGCATACTTCCTATCTCATTTCAAATATCATGACAATATGTATATGCAAGATTTGTGACTTGATGAATTAGATTGAAGGAACAAGAAAAGCTCTGCCTTTTGAAACACCAGTGGTCTGGAGCAAACCAAGAATTCACACTGACGGCTGTTATTTTTGTGTTTGTGATATTAAGGGTCATAATATAAGAACTCTTATAGTATATTAAGTATCAAGAACAGTAGGACAGTTTACCGATCGACGACAATGTTTGGCGACTGAGCGAAGCGAAGTAGCCAATATTGGAGGAGATCGGTAAACTCCTTACTGTTTGAGATGCTTATACTATTTTTGTGTACGACCATTATGAATACAAAGGTATTAACTAAGGAAATATCTTGAAGGTGGTAAAAAATAGATTTAAGATAATTTATTTTTGCTCTGTATATCCACCAAACATTAAGTAGGTTTTGTCGTTACCATGGATACGTTTGTAATTTTATTTTTGAATGTCACGATATTTTTATCGTTACCATGGATACCTTTGAAATTACTATTTTTGGATGTTACGATATTTGTCAAACTCGTGAGCATCAGTGAATCTGAAAACGAATGTAATTCGGATATTGAAGAGGCCTGAGCAAATTTTAATAAAAAAAAACATACATTTTTTAAATAGTCCAATTATTTAGAAAATAATGATTTTTCACGAAAGAGACATCTAAAGATCATGCATTTATTTTATAAATTACATATAATTTACTTACCGTTCTGTTTTTGACAGAACTGAACGGTAAGTAATTACTTACCGACGCGTTTTTGCTTAGCAACTAGTAAATATAACCTACCGTTCTAAAACCAAGTATGGTAAACAATCCGAAATAGCATGGTCGTACAAAAAATATATTAACCATCCCAGTCTTCAGTCGGCAATGAGACGTGTTCCACATGATGATGATGATATACCTGTACCAGTCCCACATAAAGCATTGCAGTATAGTGTCGATTCCGAACAGATGCGGAAATTGGTCTTTTTAAATTATGAAATAAATAAAGATTAGTAAAAGTTTCACAGTTTTATTAAAATATAACCTGACAATATTGTTTCGACGGCTATGCTGTCATTATCAAAGGTAATATAATTATAAACAAACACGTCGCTAAGGTCGACACAAAAATAGGTAACTAGATAAAATAATAATAATAATCAGAATTAAATATCTAATACTTCCAGCAACGGAGAATTACTGAGCTCAAGTTGTTCATTCATTAAAGGTACCCTGAGTTTGTGTTTGTATATCTCAAAGGCTTCTAAAATGTCTAATTTGCGTTTGTTATTACAAAAATGTAAGAATTTAATATTATTTTAAGGAGTCATTGCGTGATTTTGTTCTAAAAGGTGTTTGGCTTAATTAAATTTTTCAGGATGTTTATTTTTGTAATGACGTACGTGTTCTTTATATCTTATGTCAAAATTTCGAAGTGTTTGCCCAATATATACCGAACTACAAAAAGAACAATTGAAACGGTAAATGTCCGATTTCATGATATCATGTGTTCTGTCTTTAGCATTAAATAAAAATGACAAAGTGTTACTGTTGGTTTTAAATGTTATTTTATAATTGTTGGTTTTTCTTAGTATATGTGCAATTTTTTCTGATATTTTGCCAAAATATGGTATAGATATGTAATTTGTGTCTTCTGTTTGATTGTCAATAGGATATATTCTTTTGATAGCTAACCTATAATCTTTTTGTTTAATTAAAGTGTCAATCATGTTCGGATTGTAATGATTTGCATGTGCTAGTTGTTTAATGGTTGATATCTCTTTGCTAAAATCTGATTTTGTTAGTGGAATAGTTAAAGCTCTGTGTACTAATGATTTGTAGGATGCTATTTTGTGTGTTTTATGGTGACAAGATTCATTTGGTATTGTTATGTCTGTTTGTGTTGGTTTTCTGTATATGGAAAATTCAAATAGATTGTGTGCGTTAATCTTGATATTTAAGTCTAGAAAGTTTATAGCCCTGTTTTGTTCTGTTTCTAGTGTAAAATTTATGTTAGGGCGGATACTATTAATAACAATTAAAAATTCATTGATAACTTCAAAAGAACTGTCAAAACAAGCTAAAATGTCATCAACATAACGAAACCAGAAGATAATGTGTTTAGAGAGGTTTAATTCAAATATTTGATCTTCGAACTTGTCCATAAATATGTTAGCTAATAGAGGACTTAGAGAATTACCTATAGGTAAACCATCCTTTTGTAAATAAATTATGTTATTAAAAGTGAAATAATTTTGACTTATACAAAGGTCAAATAATTTAATTAACTCTAACCTTTTAACTAATTCTATATTACTATTGATCAAGAAGCTATCTAATAAAGGAATACATTCTTGTGGGGGTATTCTGGAGAACATGTTGCAAATATCAAAACTAACAAGTTTTGAATGTGGTGGAAGATGTATGTTTTGCAGCTTATCTACTAATTCTAATGAATTTCTAACAGAGTATTTCGATTTGTAAGCTATCGTGTTAATAATCTGGTTCAGTTTTTTGGATAAAATGTGATTAGGTGCATTGATGTATGATACAACTGGTCTTATTGGCATATTCTGTTTATGTGTGTTGACTAGTCCATATAGTTTAGGTGGTTGTGGGTTTTTATTAATGATTTGTTGCTTTTCTAATTCTGAAAAGCAGATATTGCAGTTTTCTAAACCTTGTTTTATTTCTTTTTGGAATTTTGTGGTTTGTTGAACAGGTATTCAAATTGTATACAGCTATGCATTTGTTCGTAATTATTTCTAAATAAAATGAAATGACTATTGCAGCGCAAGAATATGGTTAATGGCTTGAAAGAATAATGTAACTTTAGTTGGTAATTAACGATGTAACAAGAAACAGCTCTTCTAACTTAGTTTAATAAATGTTTTAAATATGTAAATTGATTATCGTTTTATTTATTAGATTCTATAAGTAAAACAACTTCAATCAAATGGTTCACTACACATAATTCTATTTCATATTTTACTATACTATCATATAACATAAGAGATTTTGTTTACATATTTGTTCGACACATTTTATTGAATGCGGCCCTGCGTTTTATTTACCGGCGATGCCGACCGATAAACGTCGGTCCACTACTTCGTTTATGGGCGTGATATTCGAAGGTGGATTAATAAAATGAATGGTGCCGCATGGAAGTAATCCTACTGATTGTTATATATACTGTGCTAATACTACACGATTGTGGGTTTATCCGGCTCTGGTAATTTCGATACGTTCTGTTGCGTGTTTGAAACAGAACTGCTGTCTGCATACTGCCGACACGCGCCAGCATGTAGTGTGGTGGATGGAAATTATTTGCGACAGTCGCATTACTGTATGTTATATATACTGTGGTACAGGGATCTACGCCAGGGGCCCCGGCTCAACGGGGCGCATTCAGCCAGAAAAGGAAGTAAAATTAGAGTAATTTATATGTTCGATACATTTACCATTTTAAATTACCAGAAACCAAATAATTAAAAATCTTAGGGTATGATAAATTATAATATTAAATAAACAAAAAAATGTTTCTATAGATTTCGTCAACTACAATATTAAATGTAACCCTGTTTGCATTTTTAAAATATAGGGGCTATAACATTAAAAAGTAACTAATTTAGTAAATTACGGTAACGAAAATTGTAAACTATAAACTATTTGGTAAATATAAATAATGATATATGTCCATCAATGGCATCATGTGCAAGACTCTTAAAAGCTAAGTATTACAGCATATTATTTCACTATACTATAACGTATGGGGTGTTTGTTTACCAGTTGATACGTTATTTTAAGAGATTTCTTATAACGATAGTTCAATAAAAAAAAGCGTGTACACTTATTGAATCTTTATTACTGTTTTGTTTATTATGTTGTTATGGCAATCCATATGCTTTAATGCCTTCCTGATGGAAGTTGGGAATGTATTAATATATGTACATGGTGAACAATATGTACAGCAAGATCGCTCCCCGTAACAAAAGCCTGAAACATAATGTGTGAGTAACGGAATTTTGATTCAGAGTTGGCCTTGAAAGAAAGAGATAGACATATCGGTCATGTGAAATTTTGAATCTTATGAATTAGTTCATTTAAACTGTCACTTTTTGAATAGAGCTGTCAGATTAACTGTTGTTGAAAAAAAAATCAGAGAAAATGAGTTTTTAATAATGGCATTCATATTTAATGAAGTACAAAAGAGAAATATGGTAGAAATTTATCTGTGAAATGGTAGAAAAATTAATGGAGCTTGGGTTTATTCTACGAGGGATGCGTTTGCGGATTATCAAGAAGTATTCCCAAATGAAGCCATCCCATAAGTTCATTTTTGCAGATCTGTTGAACGTTTTGGGACACGAAGTTGTTATGGGACACAGGTAGTGTAAGCCGCAAAGAAGGGAGCGGTGGAAGAGTAGTTAGGAACCAAGTGACTATTGAAACGGTCAGGCAAGTTATGGAAGCGCGCCCGCAGTATCTTTACGGCATTTACAACAGGAGGTGGGCCTTTCTTATGGCACTTGTAGAAATATTATTAAAAAGGATTTTCACTGCCATCCCTACCATTTGCAAGTGGTCCACGAAATACTTCCTCTAGACAGACCTCAGAGGCAAGAATTTTCTCGGCAATTTATTAATAGTTTGGCAATAATAATGAGGCTTTTGAAAAAATTATGTTTAGCGATGAAAGTTGGTTCCACCTCTCTGGGTATGTCAACTCGCAGAATATGAGAATGTCGGAGAAGCTTGGACAATCCACACTTTTTCACCGAGACTCCATTGCATCCACAAAAAATAGGCGTTTGGGCGGCCATCAGTCGAAGAAGAATTCTAGGGCCCATATTTTTTCAAGGCAAGCACTTTTACCCTACGCTATTAACACTCTTATTAAGTTTTATTATTTAACACCACAACATGTTGCATGATGATGAACTACAGCAAGGATATTTCCAACAGGATGGAGCTCGTATACACACTACTTTTGCAAACATTACTTCTCTGAGGAAATTCTTTGAAGGTCGCATTATTAGCCAAAATACAGAAACAATTTGGCCTCCGGGGTCTTGCGATATCACACCTTGTGACTTTTTCTCATGGCCATATTTGAAGAATTCAATTTTTACAAATCCCGTTGTCGATCTTGAAGACTTACAACACAGAATTAGCAACAAAATTGAAGAAACTACTAACACACCTTGTATGCTCCATAATGTTATCGATTCCGTTAAAAGGAGAGTTGCATTGTGTAGAGATGTAGGTGGGGGGTCATATAACTCATCTTCTTTAATAAACTTTAATTTAATTGTATTATTTAAAAATTTGATTAAATATTGTTGAGACCTCCGAAATCCGAACTGAAATGCTACGCGTGCGCACCATTTAAAGTATGTCTGTCAGTTAGTGACTGAGAGTAGTTCTCAATGATCTGTACCTACTTAAAATTAATACCAGATGTAACCTAAAATTTCAAAGGCCTTCTCTGAATCAGAATTCCGTTGCTCACACATTATTTTAAATGGTAATACAGAATAACTTAGAAGGGCATTCAATGCATTCCCGAAAAAAAAGATAGAATCTATTGCTGTCTTTGCATATGGATGTATAATAGATACTAGCTACAAAAAACTTCATGATTGATGTTTGTTTTCAATGAGTTTGTGCAAGAGTATTCAAGTTACCTTTAACAATATAATTAATTATTGATAATTAAAAATAAATTTAAGACGATTTAACTAATTCTAATAATCAATAATAATTAAAAATAACTTTAAGATGATACAATTCAACTAATCTTAATGAAACTGTAGTAGCCATGGCACGTATATCTTGAAGGTTTTTCTTATTAGAACGAAGAGAGAATTAGAATGAACAAATTCCTTTTCGATTTATTTAAAATAAGCAGGCATAAGTCTGTCTATTGATATGGGTTGATTTAACTCGTCTAGTTGTTTATTATGTTGTTATAGCAATCCATATGCTTCAATGCTTTCTTGATGGAAGTTGGGAATGTAGTGACAATGAGTGTACGTAGTGTACAAGTTTACAGAAAATAACAAATATTGCGATGCTCAAGCTCTGACCCTTCACCTGAACAAAATTGCTACATTTTTACAGTGTGCATTTTGGTTGGGGTTGATACTTCTTGTGGAACATAATAAATGACTACGTTCTTTAGTATATTTACTGCAAACGGGTTTTAATTATGTTTCTGGATCAGCAGAACGTTGGAAAGCTTTGTTAAATTTGAAGTTGACTTTCAAATATCAATTTGATACTAGATCGTCGTGTAAGTACAATTAATTTCTTGTATACACTTACACAACTTCCTAAAGTATCTATTACATACCACAACGAAGGGAACAAGCGAGACAAATTACACTACAGAGTTTGTTTCATCGGCTAAGAGCATAATAAAAATGATCAATATTATGAAATTTATTTGCCTTTTGACAGTGTTGGATTAAATACAGGGTGATCCAAAATGACTGAAGATAGTTTGAATTTACCGCCACGTTAAATTATTGTCGCGTTGGCAACATGAATACCTTTTAAGGTAAGTACTCACAGCAGCGGATCCGCAGGCGGAAGTCATACGATTGGTCGGTTTGAGTCAAATCGACTCAAACTGACCAATTTTATGACATCCGCCTGCGGAACCGCTGGTGTGAGTATTTACCTTTAGACATTTTTGTCTTGCTTTTATTTTATAGTGGCGTCTCAAAAATAATATAGCTTATAAACGTCATTAATTTTAAAAAATAAACTTACTTGATAATAAAACCGTCTAACAAACTGGAGTTCCGAAAAAACTGTTTTGTAAAATAAGAAAACAAGCGAAGAAATAAAGCAAAAATTCAATGAAACCCCAGAATAACGTGGCAAAGCACAACGATCTAAACGTGAAAGTGGCGAGTTGACGCTGTAACTTGACGCAACACATTTCAATAGTGCTACACTGACAACGTGAAATACACTAAAATCTAAGGCGCGAAATTCAAATCGACTTCACTCAGTTTGGATCTCACTGTATCTAATAGAAATATTGATTGTGTCAACAAGATTTTCTATAGAAAGAGCATCACGACACCTTCAAGGATTGAGAATTTTTAAATAATTTTAGGCAGAATCAAATCGATCAAGGTATCAATAGAACCCGAATTTAAACTAAAAAAGTAAGAAAAATGTTTGATAAAAAAGCCTAAGATGATGTCGCTTCTTTAAGAGTACGGATTGGCGTCCAGTTTTCCGAATATCGCTACAATTAGCGCTCAAAAAGATATTCAAGAATGGCTTTTGTCAAAGGATCTATTTTTTGAAGAAAACTACCTAAAATGCGAGTTACTTGATATAGTCAAGACCTTCAAATCAGGATATGACAGGATATATACAGGATATATAATTATACATCATAGAAGATATTGTCAAAAAGCACAATGTGAAGATCTTGAGACTCCCACCCTATCACTGTGAACTCAATCCAATCGAAATGGTTTGGAATGAAGTGGAAAGGTATATAGCTGGACGTAACACGAATTTTAAAGAAGCTGAAATGCGAAATTTAATTGCAGCAGTATATCAGGTCGTTACGCCAGAGAAATGGAAAAACTACGTAAACCACGTAATAGCAACAGAAAGAAAAATATGGGAAATTGACAATTTGTTGGATGATATCGAACCAATTATTATAAATATTAATAATGGAGATAGTGATGATGATAATAATGATAATAGTGAAGTGGAAACTAAAAGTGACAGCGATTAACAGAAAAATGAACTATAATATAATGGTGTACAATTACGATTACTTATACACGAAATTAAATACCATGACTTTTATTTTCAACTTATTTATTAAATTTTTTGTTTCTATTTTTAATTTATTTATTAATTTTAGTTCGCTGTTTAATTGTTTTGTAACTTCAATCAAATAGTTTGTACCACTAGCACATACTGTAGAATTAAAAACAAACTGCTGTCGTGACATAAATAAAAGGCATTTCTTAATTTCTATTTTATTTTTCTCTAACCCAAGTATGTTGTAGCAAATATTATTTATGTTTGAGAACCACTGACAAAAGAAAGCCAGATAGGGTCGTTGGTAGGCATTGGTACTTCAGCTGCCCTCATCACAAAAGACGGATTAAGCTGATAAGTAATAGGTGTATGTACGTTTATTTCAATACAAGTTTGCATAGAAGTATGGCATCAATGTCGTGCATAATATCTGTGCAGAATACTCACGTTGAGACGAACTATAGAACCAAGCTGTACAAGACATTTTTGTTCCTTTTTATGTCTTTTATCGCCCCTTAAAATTAGCACACAGTAACCTCTTCCATCCTGTATAGGGTATCATATTTAAGAAAAGCGTAGTTCCATTTTCCCCGCATTTGTGAAACACCCTGTATTGTTGTAAATATTTTTAGAGTATGCATCTTTGCTAACCAAGAAACTTTTGTATCTAAAGTTTTTCTTGATATTTATCGTTATGAATAATTGCACACTAAATGGACGCCCTCTATCTTTACTGCTGGTAAATGTTTTTTAACAGTAAACATTTTAACAGTAATTATCCGGTTTTAGGATATGAAAGCAAGTAGCAGTTAGGCAACCAGGCATTTTGCTTTCGTAACCGAGTGCCTGGTCCTCCCATTTGGGAGGAGACTCCATTTGGGAAATGCCGTCCTACCAAATGATCACTTCGTAGAGCTTGTGATACGCTGGTATCTCCACATCTTTAGGTACAAATCTTTTGTGAAATGTGTCTGATTGCAGCTGGGGAAACCTAAGATATTATTCTTAGTTTTATAGTCGGTTTTCTAAAGAAAAATACCTCGGAATTCGCCTTTAGGGCACCGATTTTGATGATTTTTCTTAAATTGTAGGTAATCGACTATATTTCAAAGTCTAAATGTTAGATTTGTGCGCGAATGCCTTGTTTAATTGTTATAAACAAATTATTATTTTTTCCATAAGGGGCTAATTAATAATTAAATAATTTTATCAAATTTTTATTATAATTGAGTAAAATTAGGTAGGTACTTATAGCTTTTAAGGGTCGCAGATTACGAATTCCCAATAGGTCCAAGGTGTAATGGCGGCTACAAAATGGCCACCGGGATCAAAAATTTAATATTTGAAATTTCAAATGAAAAATAGTACTAGAGATTTTTAAAGTCCCAAATTGCGATGTTAAGATAAAAAATAACCTAGATGAATGAATTTATATACGAGTATTATTTATTTAAAATTCAAGTTGAATATACAAACACAAACTCAGGGTACCTTTAATGAATTAACAACTTGAGCTCAGTAATTCTCCGTTACTGGAAGTATTAGATATTTAGTTCTGATTATTATTATTATTTTATCTAGTTACCTATTTTTGTATCTACCTTAGCGACGTGTTTGTTTATAATTATATTACCTTTGATAATGACAGCATAGCTGTCGAAACAATATTGGCAGGTTGTATTTTAATAAAACTGTGAAACTTTTACTAATCTTTATTTATTTCATGATTATGGAGTTCCACAAAGTAAGGCTGGAAACAATAAACAAAATTCAAGTTGATGGGAATTTAGTTTGAATCGTGTTAAAATAAATTAATATTCCATAATTTAACCATAATTCCGTTTAATATTGAAACTATATTCATCGTCAGATTTAAATAAAGATTATTGTTTTAATTATTATTTACTTGTGTTTCTTTTAAAATACTGTTAGTTTCATTTTCTACTTCTGGTAACGACAAAATCGGTTGTACATTTAAGTAGCCATCCCCGTTGAATTCTCTGCAAGCTGAAGTACAGTATAGTCCTTTTTTTACACCCACATGCTGTTCCACGTACAGTTTTGCATCGAAAAAATATATATACTCTTCAATCCATTTGCTAAAGCTGCAGGTTCTGTCATTCTTATGGGGTAAAATATTATATTTATAATTGTCCAACCCTAGTCCTGAATTGTCATACTAAATATTTTCCAGCCATAGTTAAACTTGCAGATATACCCTCTTTAAATGTTACTGTGCAGAATCGAGTGTTGGGCACAAGCCTGCTAAATTCACAGAATTATTTTACGCCGTGGCGTCTTGTACGTGGTAAACGTACAAGACGATATCACCATCGGTATTACTGACACGCAGGGCTTGAGTCTGGGCGAGTCAGGGCGAAACACGTTTCGTCATGAAAACACAGTTTTGGAAACCTTTTAACTTGCATGCGGCAACTTGTTTCGGTAAATATAGTTACTACATCTAAAAAGTTTTACACTTACGTTTTGATCAGGAATATTTATATAGCATAAAAGATTTGCGGAGGTTTCTTTTTAACACAATAAAAACTGAACACTTAAAATAAACATACAGTAACTGTAGCAGCACAGCTTTAAACACAGACTTTTGACTACAGAAATCAAACACGAGTTTCTTGTACACTACAATTTTGACACAATGGTTTTAAATATTTTTAAATAACGTAGTGTCAATAATGTAGTGTAAAAAAATCGTGTCCAATTTCTATGGTCAAAATTCTGTGGGGTATAATAGTTTCTGAATGTTGTATATAAATATTTAGTATTAAAGTGTTAAGAAAATATTATATGCAAAAGTTTTGTATTGTATATACTATTTTTTTAATTTTAGCGGCCATTTTGTGACGGGTACTTTGCATCTAGGTCATTTCTTAGCTTTTCGCCATACTATGTTGTTATAGAAGGAATAACTTACAAACACTGTTGTGTTCTTCCAGAAAAGGAAACAAGGCACTGTTGATGTTAAATGTTTATTTAATTATTGGAAATTGTGACAATGTTTATTAATACTAAAATTGTTACACGTTCCCTTTTTTAACTATAATTAATTTCGTACTTAGTTATATAGTATGATGTTTCTTCGATGAATCTACTTCTTGTACTGTCTGAATAACAAACTGCGTTCCATAAGAAAACTTACTATCAATTACTCATTAAAATAAAATGTTCCAAAGGAAAATTAACGACAACAACATGATTCACTTTGAACTTAAATATTTACGTCCAATGTAGCATTTAATTTAATATATTTTTGAAGGGAAAGTTTAGTTTAATGAGTTACTAATATGTAACTAATGATAGTAGCTATTTCTGAATTATGGTAAACAAAGAAAATGAGATATGAATAACGTTGCTTACAATTTTATAATAAAATCTAACGATTAACAAGCTATAGTTAAGAATCACCTTAAAATATGATTATAATAAAAAAGGATGTATCTAACAACACTTGACAACCGTTAAGCTGTCCGTAACACCCTGTAACACTCAGGGCTGTGAAAGAGGTTTCTTACCCGATTCTTGCAAAATTTTCATTGCCAAGGTGACAACGGCGACTACGATTTCCCGATTGCGGAAGCATTAAAGCCCTCCTTTGTCGGGCTTCAAAGAGCTTCCTTGGCCGTTATAGCTATCTTAACAGATCTTAATACGTAAATAACTATAACCTGACCTAAAACTGATCTCGGCGGCCATTATGTAGCCGCCTTTTTGGACTTTTGACCGATTTGGAATTCGTAATCTGCGACCCCAAAAAGCTACAAGTACCTCATTTTATTCAATTACATATAATAAAAATTTGATGAAATTATTTATTTATTAATTAGCCCCTTATGGAAAAATAATAATTTGTTAATAACAATTAAACAGGGCATTACGGTAAAATCTAGCATTTAGACTTTGAAATATAGTCGATTACCTACAATTAAAAAAAAATCATCAACATTGGTGCCCAAAAGGCAAATTCCAAGGTATTACTCTTTATTTGTCTCCAGGAAACCTACTACTATTTCCCTTTTACCTATCCATTACGTCTCGCTTATTAATTCGTTTTCATCGATGTGCTACTCAATCTTTTCTTTCTGTTTCTTTCTTCTTGGCTGTTTAGAAAAATCTCCCCAACTTCTCCACAGTACTTTAATATAGCTTTATACTATTTATATATGCAATCTCTAATGGGAATTTCTCGGCATAAAAGCTAATCCTAATATTTATAAAGGATTGAGAAGATTTTCTTTCTATCTAGAACCCTTTTGTTTACTACAAATTATTCATTTCAACTGGTGGGTTTGAAATGTTTGATTCATTGCATGCCACATTTTTATGCAATGTTTCCATTTTATTTTAAGTTTGTTTTTATTTAAACTTCCAAAGTAAATAATTTGTGAAATATTTGCCTGCTTACTATAATGTTTATTAAACTAAATTTCCAATTACGTTAGCAAATGAAAATAAATCTAAATTTCCTACTTTATCCAGCTACCATTTTATAGTATTATTAATATGCAACAGTGGCGTGCGGTCCATGGAAGCAATGGAAGCAATGCTTGCCTTGAGAATTTATTAAAAATAAAAACAATGCTAACAAAAATACTTTTGTAAAATTATGGTTATCGTTTATTTAAATTGAAATATTTATCAAATTAAAGCTCAATATCAACTCTGTACAGCAAAAAGTATAATTATTTAGAGTACTATTTTAAATTAGGCTCATTAAACTTGCACGGAAAGGTAATACCGATTCAAATGTGATACATACACTTCATATAAGCACTGTTTACAAATGCTCTTCTCTTAACCTTGGCGTGAATCAGCGAGCGTGGGGTGTTATAGTAGACGGATGCTGTTAACATTGTTTGGTCGTTATTTTTATTGTGCTTCGTTCCCAAATGTTTATTTATTATAATTTGGTTATTTGTTCGATTTAGTGTTACTTAAGTAATGTAAATCTGCGAATGAGACTGTATTTTGTCGCATTTTATTATTTTAATTTATAAGTTGGATTTTCTTAAAGACAAATAGTTCTATTTAGTTTGCCTATATGCAAATTTAAAATTGCATTATCGTCACGACTGCAAATTCAACTGCTTCGGAGAAAGGTTCGAGTAACTTCGATATAGCCGAATCGGGACGATTTTTTGTTCAGTTTGTAAATTATTAATAAGGAATTTTTCGCATACAGTTTTGGAGAGAAATTACAAATTATTAAGAAAGGCAGATCAAAACCAGATCTTTCAAATTTAACAACAAAGATTAAAACCTGTACCGGTATTTTGCTAAGAAAGACCGGAAAATTGATACGTAGTAGTAGTTTTTTTTAAATAAAGAATGATAGTCAACAAATTCCATAAATATAAAGTGTAAAAGTGTTTCTTTGAAAAACTTTTAAGTTTAATAATTATAACACTGTTTTTTATTGTACCTAGCAGGGGGGGATCCAGAGAAGTATTTTGAGGGGGAAATCTTTGGAAAAATAATTGTTTTAATAAATAATAATTAAACAAACATTATTTGTTTCTATTCTATGTAAACTTATTTCTAAATTTGGGGCGGGGGGGATTATTCCCTCCCCGTTAACGTACCTTTACCGCCTGTACCTAGGAGTATTATAATTAAAATCGTGGTTGCTTCCCTAATCTAAATTCTCACCGCACGTCACTGATATGCAAACTTGATATTCATTTTATAATTTATTATGTTGGGTTTTTTGGGAAAAAGTCTATTAATATATTTTTTAACGTAAAGATTCGATAGTTTTAGTAAAGAATCTGAAAGATATCCTAAAAATCCATATAAATTATGCAACCCACTGCAAGAACCATCTCTAAATTAAAGCATTTGTTCAAATATAAATACCGTAAAAATTACATAATTTCTAGTCGTTTTTGCAAATTAAACACTGTACCTCCTCCTACTTACACAAAATTCATGTTATATTTCACAATTTCTTTCCTTGGCCTCTAATGTTTATTTAAAAGCTAATTTAAGGCGCCCTGCCTTTTTCATAAGGTTCTGTTTGTTCTTAGCTGGGTAAAAGTGTAATTTTCTGGTGAAATCTCATTATACCTGGGGCAAATCTTACATGTACACATAAAAAAATATGTCGCGTACACCGTATTATATTAGTTAGTTTAGTATGAACCCTGAATGAAATGCATTCATTGCCAGAAGAAGGGCGTGCGATTTTTTCTCTAGCATGACACATCAAGTTATTTTAAATTATGTAACTGGTCGTAACTCGTTAATAAATCTCGGAATCATTACGCATAATCGCGCTCTGTACACACAAACTACGGCACACACGTAATCTCAACGAACATCTGGTAATTTGGCGCCGGCATTTCATGTATCTATTTAATAATGTCGGAATTGTGGAGACATTTGAAGTAGCGCTGTCGCTAATCCGTTTTTTTTTATTAATCCGATTGCGATTCCGAGTGTTTTTCTTATGAGCATTTTTTGCAAAACAAAACGAAAACTTCCTAAACTTATTAAATCGATTAGGTAATAAGTGTTTCCATTTTTAGAAACAAAACGTCCTTAACAGTAAATTCCACACTCACTTATTGAATTAACAGATTCATACTGACTATAATTAGCTCATGTATTTGTGAATAGTTATATAAATAGATTTGGACATTATAATATCAGTGGCGTTCATAGAAGGATTGAGTTTTATGAAAAAGTGTATATGTTTTAAAAAATTTTAGCAATCTTTAAAAACTTCAGTTTACTTTTTGCATGCTTATGAAAAAGGCATAATAAACCGAGACATACTTAAATGTAGATCATTTTTCTAACATTTAAATTCAACGTGGTTGTTGAATTGTTGTTCTTTAAACTATTTACACATTATGTTTCACAAGGAGCCTACCGCGATTTACATTTCTCTAATTTAAGTTTTATTTGTTCAATAAAAATATCGTTTGCCTTAATCTCTTCATTATGTACATTTTACATAATATGATGAAAAAATTAATGTTTTTTGTTCTGACGACAATTTTCTATTGAGTAACAAATTTATTAAATATTGTTTATTGTTTCCAGCCTTACTTTGTGGAACTCCATAATTATGAAATAAATAAAGATTAGTAAAAGTTTCACAGTTTTATTAAAATACAACCTGACAATATTGTTTCGACAGCTATGCTGTCATTATCATAGGTAATATAATTATAAACAAACACGTCGCTAAGGTAGATACAAAAATAGGTAACTAGATAAAATAATAATAATAATCAGAATTAAATATCTAATACTTCCAGTAACGGGGAATTACTGAGCTCAAGTTGTTCATTCATTAAAGGTACTCTGAGTTTGTGTTTGTATATCTCAAAGGCTTCGAAAATGTCTAATTTGCGTTTGTTATTACAAAAATGTAGGAATTTAATATTATTTTGAGGAGTCATTGTGTGATTTTGTTCTAAAAGATGTTTGGCGTAATTCGAGCTTTCAGGATGTTTATTTTTGTAATGACGTACGTGTTCTTTATATCTTATGTCAAAATTTCGAAGTGTTTGTCCAATATATACCGAACTACAAAAAGAACAATTTAAACGGTAAATGCCCGATTTCATATCATATGTTCTGTTTTTAGCATTAAATAAAAATGAAAAAGTGTTAGTGTTGGTTTCAAATGTTATTTTATAATTGTTGGTTTTTCTTAGTATATGTGCAATTTTTTCTGATATTTTGCCAAAATATGGTATAGATATGTAATTTGTGTCTTCTGTTTGATTGTCAATGGGATATATTCTTTTGATAGCTAACCTATAATCTTTTTGTTTAATTAAAGTGTCAATCTTAAACAGCCTTGGTAGTGTAATGTCTGGCGTGCCGGACTTTCACCCAAGCGGCCCGGGTTCGACTCCCGGCGCTGGCAGATCTGGTTAAGGTTTTCTGCAGTTTTCCTTAGCTGTAACACAAATGTGGGATTTGCGCTGTTCCATCTATAAGTCGGCTGCAGCCGCACATTGGGCCTACATAATAATAATAATCGCCCCCTCCCTCCCGCACAAGCTTATAGCTTCTGGGGCCTTGGTTTAGGTTATGGGTTGTAGTAATTATTATTATTATTATTATTATCATGTTCAGATTGTAATGATTTGCATGTGCTAGTTGTTTAATGGTTGATATCTCTTTGCTAAAATCTGATTTTGTTAGTGGAATACTTAAATCTCTGTGTACTAATGATTTGTAGGCTGCTATTTTATGTGTATTATGGTGACAAGATTCATTTGGTATTGTTATGTCTGTTTGTGTTGGTTTTCTGTATATGGAAAATTCAAATAGATTGTCTGCGTTAATCTTGATATTTAAGTCTAGAAAGTTTATAGCCCTGTTTTGTTCTGTTTCTAGTGTGAATTTTATGTTAGGTGTATACTGTTAATAAGAATTAAAAATTCATTGATAACCTCAAAAGAACTGTCAAAACAAGCTAAAATGTCATCAACATAACGAAACCAGAAGATAATGTGTTTAGAGAGGGTTAATTCAAATATTCGATCTTCAAACTTGTCCATAAATATGTTAGCTAATAGAGGATTTAGAGAATTACCCATAGGTAAACCATCCTTTTGTAAATAAATTATATTATTAAAAGTGAAATAATTTTGACTTATACAAAGGTCAAATAATTGAATTAACTCTAACCTTTTAACTAATTCTATATTACTATTGATCAAGAAACTATCTAATAAAGGAATACATTCTTATGGGGGTATTCTGGAGAACATGTTGCAAATATCAACACTAACAAGTTTTGAATGTGGTGGAAGATGTATGTTTTGCAGCTTATCTACTAATTCTAATGAATTTCTAACAGAGTATTTCGATTTGTAACCTATCGTGTTAATAATCTGGTTCAGTTTTTTGGATAAAATGTGATTAGGTGCATTGATGTATGATACAACTGGTCTTATTGGCATATTCTCTTTATGTGTTTTGACTAGTCCATATAGTTTAGGTAGTTGTGGGTTTTTATTAATGATTTGTTGCTTTTCTAATTCTGAAAAGCAGATATTGCAGTTTTTAAACCTTGTTTTATTTCTTTTTGGAATTTTGTGGTTGGGTTTTTGTTTAAAGTTTCTAAATTTTCTTTATTAATAAATTCATTAACTTTTTGTATGTAAATATCTTTTGAAAGAATTACCAAAGTGTTACCCTTATCTGCTTTAACAGAAATTAGATTGTTCTCTGTGATTTTGTGTTTTATAGATTGAAGAAGTGATATGTTAGATGTGTTGTACATTTTGTCCTGTTTCAAAGACATCTCTTTTAACAAATTCGAAATTTGGAATTTTGCATAGTTATTATGATCTTTCTTAAGTATAGTTTCGCATTCAACGGCCAAAATTTCTTTAATTTTGTTGGTAAATTTTGGAAAAGGACAAAACTTGAAACCTAAGAAATTGTGTTTCTCTGTCATTGAATGTTATATTCGACAAGTTTATGAAACGAGGATAAAAGTTTGCAGTGTTCTGACAATTAAGGTTATTTTGTAGTGTACGTTTTTGTTCTACAAGTCGATGAAGTTTATTTTTCTGTGTGGTGTATTTTTTGAATTAATGTGACTGACGGTTTCTCTAATGTCAAAATCTAAGATGTCAAATTGGATATTGTGTAATTTATGAGTAAGTTCTGTATGGAGTACCTTCATATAAACGTGCATATTGTCTCTTATACTAAACCATTTCTTCGATTCTTCTTTGAGCCATCTTCTTTTGGCATTTCTAATCACTTTTTCGGTAATCGAATTCTTGATTCTGGTAGTGATGTTTATGTAGTTAGGAATAACCTGACGTTTCAGACATTCTTGGTTAAACCAAACATTCTGACTTGCGATTCCGTCAAAACACCTTTTAGAACAAAATCACACAATGACTCCTCAAAATAATATTAAATTCCTACATTTTTGTAATAACAAACGCAAATTAGACATTTTAGAAGCCTTTGAGATATACAAACACAAACTCAGGATACCTTTAATGAATGAACAACTTGAGCTCAGTAATTCTCCGTTACTGGAAGTATTAGATATTTAATTATGATTATTATTATTATTTTATCTAGTTACCTATTTTGTATCTACCTTAGCGACGTGTTTGTTTATAATTATATTACCTTTGATAATGACAGCATAGCTGTCGAAACAATATTGTCAGGTTGTATTTTAATAAAACTGTGAAACTTTTACTAATCTTTATTTATTTCATTATTAAATATTAATAAAAAAAAGAAATGACTTTGTGTATAATATTAAATTTTGAATCAAAGTAATTATTAAAAATAATGAAAACTAAATAATATGATTCTAACTCATTGAAATTGCTTAAGGTCCAAGTGTACCCAAAAAAATTAACGGTACATTCAAAGATTCTACACAAAATCATGGTAAGTTTACTTGTATTGTAAATAACTATTCCAAATTTTAAAAAAAGCATTACAAAGGGGCCATTTAGACACCCCACTACGGTGCATAAATCTTCACCGCATGATCAATAATCGTTGTTTTTTCCAGAAATAATATAATAATGTAATAACTTTGGTTTTAGATTAATACTCTATGAATGTTAAAACTTGCTTATATAACTTGTTTTGAAAAACGATGTTTATTATTTAAATTATTTCACATTTTTTACGTGAAAAATTAATTTTACAGAAACTGTACATTCAAAGTTAACCAAAAAAATTCCACTTAAATTTCATGGTATTTGAACTATTTTTCCAAAATTCTAAGAAAATCGTATGTATAGTGACCAAATTATTGCCAAATATTAAATTATTTGCAAAAAAACTGCTTTTTGGCAAAGAACAGGTAATAATTTAGTCCCTAGACATACGATTTTCTTAAAATTTTGGGAAAATAGTTCAAATACTATGAAATTTATGTGGTATTTATTTGGTTAACTTTGAATGTACAGATTCGCTAAAATTAAGTTTTCGCGTAAAACCTGAAATAATTTAATTAAAAATTTTTTTTTCCAAAAGAAGTTAGGCAAGCAAGTTTTTAACATTCCTAGAGTATTGACTTAAACCAAAGGTATCACATTATTAAATTATTTGTGAAACAAGCAACACAAGTTTTTCTGGGTACACTTGGACCTTAAATAATTACATATAAAGGTTTTTTGCATATTGATTATGAAAGTTGACTTTTTTAACGAAAAATCCTAATGAAAGTAGCACTTTTTTAATTATTTTTTAATTATGTTTGTAAAAAAACTTTTCTGATTTTTCTAAAATTTTGCATAAATCCTTTTAGAACAAATTTCTCAACTTACAATATGCAAAAAAATGTCGTGCACACCGAAAGTGCACATGAAAATCTCTTTTTTAACTCATTTTCTTGATAAACTCGGGCTTCGCTCTCGTTAATCAAAACTGCAAGTTCGTGAAAAAAAGTATGACTTTCATAGCTAGTTGTACAATATACTATTGTTCAAATAATGTTACATTGAGAAAAAGGTTTATTAGATGTAACTGAAATTTAATTGAGGTAAACAAATACTAAAGTTGGATACGGCGAAACAAAGCTACAGTTATATGAACCAAAGGCCAAAGGCCTAAGTTCCATATTACAATTAAACACTAGTTAGTAGAGGTCAGAATTTCTAAAGAAACAAAGCGAAAAGTTAAGTCAAATATATTGTTTGTTTCACAGAACTAAATAGAATTCGTACAACCTATGGCTTCTATGCCATGACCTAAGTAAAATAGTTGTGAAGTAGAACTAATTATTTAGATATAGAACAACTAAATCTTAGATTGTAGGAAATGTAGGCCATCTTCCCGTAAGTATGCGTCAAAATTGTTTCATTCTTCAGATTATTTCTTCATAATTCGGGATTATTTGTAACAACCAAATTTTCTATTCTTTTACATTAATGAAAATGTTATTGTAAGGTTGTCCAGTTTTAAAAAAAATTAATTATTATTTAACTCAAGGAAAGCAAAATATTTATAATTAAGGTATGCATGTCACAACTAAATCAAAATGTTAATAGAATTTATTGTTACTTCTTTTAATTATTTACAAAAAATTGAATGAAATCATGTCATATATCATAGACAATAAAACATCTGATTTTCCTTTAATGTATTTTTCTTGAAATTTACGGTTACAAAACATATTTTCTACATTAGTAATAATTTCATGCCAAATCACCTAATTTTAAAATATGACCGTGCTTCGACATCTCAGATTTTGTTCAAATTTTTCCAGATTTTTTGGATGAAAAATGGTCGAAGTAGAAGTTTTTGAAAATTCTGCTATCCGACACTCTGCATCATCGGACTAAAATTGTCATAGGTCCCTATTCTTCGAGTCATCTGGCTCATCCAAGTGTCAGGTTACAGCTAGTTTTTGAATTTTTCAGACTATATCAGAGATTAAATCAAAGAAATTGCACGTAGAAATGTAGCAGACTCTGAAGGCAAATGTTAGTTTTTCTTACAATTTTTGACATTGCTCCTGTGATACAATTATCACACCTTTGAAACGCTGTTTATAGTTACCTTAGCATCTAGCATGTGGTATGGTTAAAAAATAAAAAGAGCGTTTTTGTAGTTTTGGAAAATAAAATTATTTTTGAAAAAAATAGTCTTCAAAGCCTGCTACTTTTCTACTGTACAATGTTTGCACGTTGATATACTCTAATCTAAAGGATCCAAAAACTAGCTTTTATTTGATACATAGATCAACCAGATAACCATGACCTATTTTTTAACTGAGTTGGGCCCTAGACTCAGCTAGCAAATTTCGGGCCGCGTATTCGAATGAATAGACTACCAAACAGGTGTAAAAAACGAAATAAAATAAAAAGTAGAATATTTAAAAACAAAACTCAATATATTTTGATTTAAAACTAAACAACTTCTCAAATTGCCCTGGCGAAGGAACTAAAACCATAACACATTTTAACACAAGAATTTAATTTGTTCCTTTAATTTTTTATTTATTTTTTTTATCGGTAACCGTAAATATTTTTACTTTTCCCAAAAAATATACAGCATATTATATCTACTCTCGAGGAAAAAAACCGCACCACTTGAAAACGCACCAAAAATACCAAAATTTCAAACCGTCATAACTCGGCTAATTTTGAGCTAGTATATTAAAGAACAAGTTTTATACGACATGATTTATTGCACGAATGCTAGTTTAAAAAACGACCGCGTAGCGGGAGTTTTTTAAAGCATGAGTGCAATAAGTCGTTTTTTGTCGATGAAATATTTTCATCCTAGTGTTTGAAATAGTTTCAATTGTGACGTCATGAAGTTAGTGGACCGCGAAAATACAAAATTTTTAAAATATAGCGCAAAGTGGAAGGGGATGACATTTTCGCAACATTGTCAGATTTATGACACTTTGCAAATCCAAAACTAACGTATAAATCATGCAAAGGTAATTATTAATAATAGTAAATATCAGTGATGTGTTTTTAAATAAATATGTAATTCTATTCTAGAAACATTGCATTAGATGTGTTATCGTTGATGGCAAATGAAACAGCTGCCCAGCAAAATATGTTCATCTTATACAATGTTATAGATGCTGACGATGATGAGGATGAAATCACAGATATAATGGTAGCATTTACAAATCACCAACATATCAGAATAGATGGATATTTTGAAGAGTGGCTGCCCAGATATTTAGATTGTGATTTCTTTAGTTTATACAGAATGTCCAAAAATACTTTCTACACTTTATTGGGAGCACTAAACTGTAGAGAAAAAGCATATGTTGGAGGTGAACATCAGCCTATTCCGATGGAAAAAGCACTACTTATGACTCTTTCATGGCTGGGTAAAGGCGAGACATTGATTCGCATAAGTGAAATATTTAATGTTGCAATATGTACAGTTTATAATTGTACAGAATATATGTTACGACAGATTTTAGCACTTAAACATAAGATTATTGTTTGGCCAGATGAGAGAGAAGTAATACAAATCGAACAAAATTTTAGAGCTCGAGCAGGATTTCCGGGGGTTATAGGAGCAATTGATGTATGTAATACGAGGGTAGATTGAAAAGTTTCCGGAATGGGCAAGAAAACGCAGTAATTGAACAGGTTTTTGTTTTTATTTTTCAACATAATATCCTTGCAGGGCGATACACTTTTCCCAGCGGTGCTCCAACTTTTTTAAGCCTTCAGAAAAATATGATTTCGGGAACTCTGCAAAATAAGCTTTAGTGGCGGCGATGACCTCCTCATTTGACGTAAAGCGCTTGCCTCCGAGCCAAGTCTTCATGTTTGTGAACAAAAAGAAGTCGCACGGGGCCAGGTCTGGAGAGTACGGGGGATGCGGCACCACCTCGTAGCCCAATTCAACCAATTTAGCATTGGCGATTCGGGATGAATGGGCCGGCGCGTTGTCGTGATGGAAGAGCACTTTTTTTCGCTGCAAATGAGGCCGTTTCTCCTTCAAAATGCCGTTGAATTGATCCAATAAATCGCTGTAGTATTGTCCCGTGATAGTTCTTCCCTTCTGCAAAAAGTCGATGTGTATCACACCTTGCGAATCCCAAAAAACGGTGGCCATGACCTTTCCAGCAGATGGGACAGTCTTTGCCTTCTTCGGAGCAGATTCGCCTGGAGAAATCCACTGTTTCGACTGCTGCTTGGTTTCTGGTGTGTAGTGGTGGATCCATGTTTCGTCCACGGTCACGAATCGGCGAAAAAAATCCGTTGGATTACGATTTAACAAGGCCAAACACTCTTTCGAAGTGGTCACACGATTTCGCTTGTTGTCCATAGTCAGCAAACGCGGCACCCATCGCGCCGAGAGCTTCCTCATGCCCAAATGTTCGTGCACGATATTTTGCACACGTTCATATGAGATGCCCGTGGTCTCTACTATTTCGCGCAACTTCACTCGTCGATCGGCTAACACGAGATCATGGACTTTATCGACCATTTCTTCATTTGTGGCCGTTTTTGGACGTCCACTGCGTGGTTCTTCCTTGGTGCTCGTACGGCCACGTTTGAACTCGCTCACCCAGAAACTAATAGTCGAAAATGAAGGTGTGGATGTGCCATGAACTTTCTGCAAAATATCTCGTATCTCCGTCGCCGTTTTCCCGTCCATCCAGAAATGTTTGATGACTGCACGAAATTCGTTTTTATCCATTTTTGCAAAAGTGCCTGAATTGCTTCACAAGATATCCTAGTAAACATAAACGGAACGACGCACGTGTCTGAAAATTTGACAGCTTTCCTAAAATAGGTTAGCCTTGACAACCATCATAACAATTTCACGATACGCGCGCTATCTCTTGCCCATTCCGGAAACTTTTCAATCTACCCTCGTATAAAGTTTAAAGCTCCTGCAAATCAACAGGATAGCTATACAGATAAGAATAACAATCATTCCATAAAGCTGCAGGGTACTGTAACAAGTGATAAAATTTTCACAAATATAATGGTGGGATATCCTGGTTCAGCCCACGATAGCAGAGTTTTTAGGAATTCACAATTATTTTTAGAGGTGGAGGAAAACGAAAATTTTAGAAATTATTTTTGTCAAGATGATTACCACTTGGTGGGTGATAAAGCTTATCCATTAAAAAATTGGATAATGACTCCATATAGAGCCAATATAAACATTACAAATCAACAACGTCGTTATAATACTAAACACAGTGTTACCAGAATTGTTGTCGAGCACACATTTGGTTTGCTGAAATCAAGGTGGAGAAAACTCTTATATGTAAACGTAAATAGCATTCAAAAAGCAGTTGCAATTATTGTTGCATGTTGTGTATTGCATAATTATTGTTTTATGAATTTTGACTACTGGAACGAATATGAAGAAGTTGAAAACGATAATGATGCTCATGAGAATGCGGCAGATATACAAGTAGATGCTATCATGAAGAGAAATAATATTATGAATTTATTTTAGAATGTTGAAAATTTTATGAAGTAGGTATGAATAAATGTTATTTAAGAAAATAGTTTTTATTGAGATAACCAACTTGTATCTTTACATCTACAAAACAAAAAACAAGAATTAACATTTTCAGTCAATCATAAACACATTATTAACACATAAACATAGAATATTGCAACTTAACAGTTTCTATTCACTACTGTCATCTTCATCAGTTGAAATTTTTCTTTTCCTACTAACTTTTTTTGGCTTTGTGGAAAGCAGAGCCATAATTTCTTCATGGCGTTGTTGATTTTGTGTTTGAAGTAGATGCATCATGCTCTGGAAATTGTCTTTCTTAATTTTTTGATTTTCTCTTTGTATAGCAACCAATTCTTGCAATGCAGCACTTCTAGGTGGCCCAGGTTTAATTTTTTTGTGTAAATGTTGAAAACGGTTCTTTGTCTCCGCAGTGGTGTTGCCGACACATGTCGTTTCTAACGATGTTGCTACCTCTTCATCTTTAACAGTAGATTTGTTTATTGCAGAACTTATAGACGGTGCAGATTTAATTTTTTTGTGTTGATGACACTGATTCTTTGTTTCTACAGTGATGCCTGAACTGAATGCTTCCCATGATGTCGCATCACTGTCTCCAGATGTAGACGTTGAGGGGCACACGTTTTCATTTGATGTTACATTACGATCTGCTTTAGACGTTTGAAGTGTATCTATTATCATTAGCGGTTTGACCTTATGCTTGTCTCCTAATATTTCTTCCAATTCATCATAGTATGGGGGAAGCTTGATCTTTCCTTCTCCGGTCGTCCTCATTTTTTCATGATATTTGATATATGAAGACTGTAGGTTACTAAACTTCTGGCGGGTTTTTTCTCGACCTTGAATGCCTGGTCCAACATTGTATCCCAACTGATTTAGTTCTTTAGCAATTGCCAACCATAAATCAAGCTTTACATGTTTCTTATCGTCAAACTTATCTTTGTATTGTCGTCTTAACGACAACAATGCAAGTGTTGCTTCATGATCTTGTCGAGTTGGTCTCTTCGAGCTCTTCCACACAGAACTTTCGTCAGTTGGTGCTGAGGCAGTGACATGGCTTTTGCCTTTGATACACATCAAATAGCCGGCTGCTACCGTTGGATCTACTCCAAAAATTTATTAATTTACCATCAGTAACAATTTAAAGACTTCTTACCTTGTAAAGAGGCTGCAGTTTCCTCATCAACTGTAATAATGTGGTCTCCCAACTTAACTGCCACCAAATTTACCTTACTACTCATTTTTTATGCGACTTTAGGCAAACTGCAAACTGAAAGTTTGACGTTTGGCGCATTAAAAATATTTCAAAACCATCTCGCCAGCTAGTTTCAAAAACGTACCAAAATAGTTGAACATTTTTCGTGCGTGACGTCATGGATTGACGATAAAATTGAAATAGTTCAAACATGTTTAAAATTTTCATGCGAGAAAAAACGACTTAAATGTCTTATAAAACGAGTTCTTTATACTATTTTTTGTACTTTGCACCTCTTTTTTACTAATTTTATCCGTTTTAAAATAAAAATTCGCACTTTTAAAATTTGGGGAATTTTATCGTGGTTGGTACCAACACTCGATAAATGTCAAATTTTGACATTTGAAAATTCAAATTTTAATTTAACAATGATTTCCATGACATTTCATTTGTCATGGTTCATGACTGACACCCTCGAAAAACTAAATTACACTAGTTCTAATTCGAAACTCAAATGAGCTAGTTCAGCACTACTTTCGGTTCTGAATGAGCCCTGATATAAACGCAAAGTACAAAAAAATGGATGAACTTTTGCGTGCTGAAAAGTTTAAAGTGTCTAGTTTAAGAGCGTGTGTTACGTTTAAGCCTTTCCGCTCCCCGCGACCCACTCCCGCAGAAAAAATGTCAAACTTTTACAGCTTGTACGGTGTACCAAAGAAATCGTGGACCCAATCGACTGCCAGGGCAATAAAGTTCAGTCCTTTTTCTGTAAATTCTTTAAAACTTCGATCCTACGATAATTTGGCGCGAAGTTATGAATTTTTGAAATTTACCCTGCATTTTGTCGGAAGTTTGAACATTTTTTGCCAAACATTTTTTTAACGTGTGTGTGTGTTTTCTCCTCTTTGTTGGCGCACCTCTTGCAACCTCGCTGGCATGTTCAGAACTGCGCGAATCTCATTCTGGGAATTGTTGTTCCACAATTGCGTCAGTTCTATTCCCAATTCTCGGAGAGTAGTTAGTGGTCTCTGTAGCTTTCGCAGACAACGCCCGATTATGTCCCACACATGTTCAATTGGGTTGAGGTCTGGCCTGATAAGCAAATGAGGAAGAACGCGTATGTTGTATGAATGAACTCGTCCCATCCAACGTTGCATGGGCAGAACGTGAGGCCGAAGAATTTTGTTGATGTACCGAACCGCTGTCAATCCAGTAGCTGGTAGAATCACCAGATCGGTGCAACCATCATAGCTAACGCCTCCTCAAACCATGACAGATTCGCCGTTGAAGTTGCGCGTCGAATTGACGCAATTGCGATCAAGTCGCATTCCTCTCCGACGCCATACGCGATCTCGTGCGCTCAGAATGGAAGAGGCAAAAGCGGCTTTCGTCGGTAAACAAGACCTTTTGCCGTTACCTCGTCATCCAATGTCCATAGTGCATACTGCATTCTCTCCTGATGATGCCAGTCCGTCAAGTGAGGAACATTAGCTCTAAGACGAAAACGAAGTTCACCTTCATGTAGACGATTTCGTACCGTCCTATCGGATACTCATCGAATCAAGACCACGTCTGCTGCAATCATGTTAGCGCTTCTTACAGGATCCCGTCGAGCTGCATTCACAAGTCTTCGATCCTTGACGACGACGAAAAGTTCCCGTCTCTCGATGCCGGGACCACAAACGAGATACAACACTATGGTAAACTCCCATATCTCAATGCGACTTTTCGCATACTACCTCCTACGCCCAAAAAAGCAACAGTTTGTGCACGTTGAATGTTCGTTAAATACGGCATTGCAATGCTTCGAATAACTTTGTGATACTGATTAATTTCAAAACATTAGTAAAATAAAAATCAAAACATTAATTTAGACACTTGCACATCGGGTAACAGTAGTGTCGGCGGTTACACGTTAAAAAAAATAAACGTTACTAAAAAATGTTTTTATTAATTAAAAACATTTTTCGACATTTTTCAAAATTTTTCGAATTTGGAAAAGAAAAGGTTCTAACTCAACCGATAATAATGTCGCTGGCAGAAGAGGAAAAACACCCGACAAAATGCAGGGTAAATTTAAAAAATTCATAACTTCACGCCAAATCATCGTAGGCACTCGAAGTTTTGAAAACTTTACAGAAAATGGACTGAACTTTATTGTCCTGGCAGTCGATTTTTTTCGGTCCACAATTTTTTTGGTACACCGTAAAAGCTGTTAACGTTTGACATTGTTTGAATCTAAAATTTTTCTTCGAGGGTGGCAGGAGGCGGAAAGGCTTAAACGTAACATTCGCTCGCACGACCTCAAACTATTTAGCACCTTAACACGCAAAGGTTCATCTATTTTCGTTCAAAATCCGCCAAGTTGTGACGTTTTGAAATTTTGGTATTTTTGGTGCCTTTTCAAGTGGAGCATTTTTCCCTCGAGAGTACATATATTATACATAAATAGTATCAATTCTTTCCTATCCTCCATTTGAAACGAATGCGGTGTCGCAGAAAGTAAACACACAGATACATAAACGTCAACGAACTCTACAAAAGTGCAATGGAAACACTAAAATGACTAAAAACGTAGTTTTACTAGATGTTTTACTTTTGTCACGTGCAGTGAGTTGCACACGTGATTTTTTTGTGCATTTTTATGATTTTATTGATTTTATGTTTTCCAATTCGGGCCCCTCTTGCCGTTGGACCCTAGGCACGCGCCTAATGCGCCTAATGGTAAAATAGGCCCTGCAGATAACAAATAAAACCAGATAAAAAATAAGGGAGTTTATGAGAGTTTCAGTTAAATAATGCATAGTGTTGTTCAAAATTTCAAATGCGAAATACTGCTATCCCACACTTTGCATCATCTAGCTAAAATTGTCATTACTCCCTTATTTTTTAAGTTATCTGGCTAATATAGGTATCAGATTAAAACAACTTTTTGGATCTTTCAGGGTACTATATCAAGAAACGTGCAGATATTGCACAGTCGAAAAGTAGCAAGCTCTGAAGACAATTTTTTTCAAATATAATTTTTTTAAAAAACTAAAAAAACGCCCTTTTTATTTTTTAACCATAGACCACGTATATGCTAAGGTAATTCTATACTAACATTAACATTTTATTTTGCTTGATTTTAACCGTTTAAACAGTTTATTGTTTGAAGTCTTTCCTACCTTTAAAATAATCAATCAACTGTTCTTTCCAGTTCCACTTAAGATTAAAAGATTTTCCACTTTTTGGTCAGTCATTGAAATACGAAACAGTAATCAGCAATCACAATTAACTATTAAATTAAATTATAACTATTGCTGATATTATCTGTTATTAACGGAATTTCCGAACCTGGCGAATATCAAATACGCTGTGCAATATTTTTGCACGTGTTCTATTAACGAACATTTTATGAACAAAGAGAGTAAAACTAAATTACTTGCAATTTATTTAAATAAATATTTTATATTTTGCATGGAACTCAAGCTTGCAGTAACCACACATGGACCAAATAAAGGTAGAATATCAGCAATTCATAATTTAGTTCTTAGAACGAAATATTTACTCTCCTGCGATCTAATGTTACCTTACACAACTTTATCAAACAGTTGTTGCAATTTTCACAATAGATCAGCCCGATTATAATAATTTTATTTAAATAAAGAGCAGGTCGACTAAACTCATAGCATTAACTAAAAAAATATATACAACACTGAAATAAATCAAGTTCAAATAAAGTACCAACTTGAGGCAGAATATCTTGTTTCGTCCTTTTAAAAACAGTAATATTAAACTAAAAGACATTTGTTAGCTTTAATTAAAGAAATCTCAATTGTACCTATTTAAGTAAATATATTTTGTATTTGGAAATAAACTTTTTTTTCTCAGTTTAAGCTTCCCCAGAAACACAAAATAGTTATTTATTATATAAGGGGAAAAAATCACATATTTTCACGAGACGATCACACAGAGCTCTAAAATCTGGAATATTCCACGTGTATAATCCAATATTTCTATCTATAACTTAACGTCCTAACCTATAACTTTAGGCAGAGTAGCGATGTCGAAGGTCCACCAAGTCTTTAATTGGTAGACTGGGTGGGCAAATCCTAGGTAACCCTAGGCAGGCCTAGCCTAGTATCCACACTTGTGGTCGGAATCGGCCGAGCAGTGGAAGTCTGCATGCTGAACTAGGGGTGATGGGATTTTTCGGGACTCCGACGGGTTAGCACGTTAATAGCTCCGTCACTATCTTGGAGAGCTAGTAAAGGATGCATAGTACATCGCTCCCTTCAGTGAGAACTGACAGAACTCATAAGTATGTGACGAGTTTATTGAGCGTATTTAAATTCCTGTCTAAGGGGCCGGCCGTGGCGGTTAAATGTTCTATGTTCCAAATGGTACAGCCCAATGGTTCGTTCATAGATTCAAACAGACATAGAAAGAAGAAGCAAATTTATTAAGATTTTAAAAAACCAATAGTGCCTTGTAGAGAGATATCTGTATTAACGGATAAATACCTGTATTTGTGAAGTTAAGCAATCGGTCTCGATAATCACATAAACATCTTTCTGGGGTTGTCGTTAAAAATAACCGCCCTATACCACGCACAAGTATGTACAACTTGTCAAATTCAGCTTGGCCGGCGAAGTTTGGATGCCCATAATATTTGCGGCATTAGGGTAGGGATAGCATTTCACCTAACGTACTCGTCTAGTACAGATCGGTACATTCTATGAAAAAGTATAAAATATATGAAGAAACACGCTAAGATTTTATCACAAAAACTCGTTAGTTTTAATCTTTCTACCTGAAAAGTCTTATGTTTGGATTGTTAATAATTTTACACAAGGGTATAATAAAGATTTGTATCGCTAAAGTAAATTCCAATTTACACCCTTTTGTTAGTTGAAAATACTTGTACCACAGATTGTACTTTCTCTTTACCTCCTACATTTTGTCTTTGTCGAACATCGACTCTTTCTATTCCCCATCTGCGCATTCCGCCGGCCATCCTACACTTGACAAGTTGTATTTACTTCAGTGGTTTTTGTAAAAACTGTAATTCTTTTATTATTTCAGCCTTTGCGTCTTTTTTACAATAAAAAAGACACAATAAAAAATATGTTCTTACAATAAAAGCGAAACCGATCACGAATAAAAAAGTTTTGGGATTAAACAAGACTCTTTTTCAATCATATCTCTCTGAAGATTTTATACATTAGAAATGCATTATTTCATTAAATATAAAAAATAATCTAATAAAAAAAACTGCTGCTAGTTTTACATTTCTTGGTTTTACGATTAAAAATAATTTGTGTTTGATGTTTCTTCTTTAGATTAAAAGTGGCCTATTTTAAGTAAATAGGTACTTTTTATAATTAATAACTGAAAAATTGATGTTTCTGTTACTAGTCGAATTAAAAAAAATAAATATAAAATATTCAACTTGTTATAAAAAATATGTATGTGTTTGTGGAGTGAAATAGAAGACTTTCTTTGAAAGAGTGAGTTTTTCAAAAATAACCTACGTTGCTAGATTGGTTATAGTGTAACAATATCATATTAATTCAACGAGTGGTAATGTATGATTACTTGGATGATTACAGCTTGATGATTACTTCATCCGCGTGAGTTATTACGATTACCGCGAGTTGAACACTACACTTTATCTACGACTATAACAATTTTCAATAAAGATTACACTCAAAGTTTAAAAAAAAGCGATTTATAATAAGTATATAAATGCCATTAAGCATTCAATGCTATTTAACACACTCAGCATGGTGATCTCCATAGAAGGTGTCGAATTATGTAAGGTTCATTTATCAGGTAGCAGATTAAGTGATGTTACCATGGCGGCTTCTCTCACTTTCACTTCTGGTAGTGTGCGCATTTCTGATTTACTTTCCGATATCATTTTCGTACTCACTTTACTTAAATATTATTTCTCGCTGCTCAAAAATTGCGTTGTGAGATTAACAATAATTGTTTGGAATTAGTCACAGAATATCGGTTAAATGGATTCCATTGTGTCGGTAGTTACTATCGCAATCCAATAAACAGTGAGTTATGGTTCATAACTCACGCTATGTAGTTACCTGCGCCATTACTTACACAAATGTAGTTGAATAATGAATAAATAACCCAATAGAAGTAAATAAAAGAGTAAACTATCACTTTTCTTATTTAAATTAACACAGTAAACATGGTATTTATGAAGAGATGTTGCATAAAGCTTTTTAAACGAATTTTAAATAAAAATTAGCTATATTATTTCATTATTGGATGACCGAAAAAACTCCGGAACATGTTCAAACTTTCTACAACCCTTAATAAAGATAGAAAGTGAAATTTAGAATCTGCATGTAATTAAGAGTAGGGGTTCTGAATAGGGACGTATGGTAGTAGGTATATATATATATATATATAATTTATAACAGGCTTTTTGTTTTTAACATCTAACATTGTTAAGTTTATAAAGTACAGTATTGCTTTAAATTGAAATACTGTGCAATTTGATGCATATTTCTCCTCTGAAGTCATGATATTAGACGTAATTAATATTTGATGCGTAACTCATGTTTTTGCAGCGCACATATTGTTGCATTTAAGAATATAGTAGAAAGAATTGTATCTTCTTTGTGTGTAATAAATAGGAAACGAATGTTAAAACTTTTGTTATTCATGTTGTTTTACTATTCAAAGAACTAAACAAGGAATGCGTTTACAAAGGCCAATATAGAATATTGATTGGTCATCTACAGGGTGTCTCATAGCCACTGCACCAGACTTGGCCAGCGCATTTCTAATGGCATTTGGAACAAAAAATCTTAATAACATTTTTTTTATTAGAGAAAATCAAAATTTTTTAGTAATTTTGACCGACGTTTTTAGAAAAGTACGTATAAAATTATAACTCGCTGATGATATTGCTATCATTAACAATAAAGTTAACTGTATAAGTGCAAGATTTAAAGTTTTAAAGCCAGACAAACATGATGAGATCACATTTCGCTGTGTATTTTTCTAGTCCAAACCCACCGTTTTCAAGCGCTTTGTTGTGTTACATTGTACTATTACAGAATAAATTGCTTCGCTTAGTTGACATAGGGGTTTTGGCTTTACTAAAATGCACGTCTCAAATGATGACTAATTGTAATACAAAACGTAAATATACAAAATTGTGTATTAAAAGCTTTTAATTTTTACAAGACATTTGTCTATAACGGGATTTTAATTTTATTTAATCGTGACCTTGCATATCTTTTTACTGTAAAATTGGTTAAATCTAGTGTCAACTTTCAATAGTAAAAGATTGGGTAGGAGTTTTCTACATCGAATTCTAATCGCCTATGGAATTTACTAATTAGTGTTAATTAATAATGCTAACCTAAACAAGAAAATGAAGAATCTGGGTCACAAAGATTACCAGGGCAAAAGTGCAAAATTTAAAAATGTAATTTAATTGCAGTAACATTAATTTAGTTAATTTTAAGAAGAGAAGTAAAATGAAAATAAACATATATTACCCCTATCCATATTTAGTCATATCGTACTTCGCGGACATTTTTAACAGCTTAAATAACATCAGTGTAGCTTAAAATCTGATCTCATTTTATCTGTTACACAAGTGTTGATCACGCGTTGACCCAGGTTCTCCATTTACTACTTGTTTATTAGGTTATAATATCCGTGGTTCAATGGGGGGATTCCCCGAACAAATTATGCTTTATTTTTACTACATACATTACTAAATATTTTAGTAAGGAGAACTCTAAATTTAATGTCCGTTGAATTTTGCGAATCATCATCGTTTACAATGACTTGACCTACACCAATTTCCTTTTTTTAATTATCTGCATTCGCGGAATTATCATTTAAGTGGCCGATTTCATAAAATTGTATTGTAAAAATGATCATGTTACAAAATCAGTAACGGAAACATAACAAACCATAAAACATCTTGTTTGAGGAACATAACAAACACTACTGTATGTGCTAAAAACATTATACCCGTCTCTATTTGCATTTTTTCCGAAAACTACGCTTCTGAGAAAAAAATGTAATAGAGATTTTTTGGTTTGTCTTATCAATGTTTAACTACCTGCCGCGTTTGATGTCCTTGTTATTGTTATTTTGTTCAATTTTATGACATGTATGGAAAACTATTGCCGTTCAAATTATTTGCAAAATTATTTAATAGTTTTTTCCTGCACATTTCCAAGCATTTGAAAATGGTATACAGTATTGGTAAAACTTCGTTTTGAGTTTGGATTTTTAGGTGTGAGAAAAAGAAAACTAGCGAATAGCAGTACTACTGAGAAAGATAGGTATTTATCGCATAGTGGCCTTTTCGCTAGGTAAAATATTTTAAAACTAATTACAGTATTGCCATCGTGACATGTAAAGCTTGACAAGTATGCGATGATATCTTTTTCTCTAAAGGTTTAAACCCAAAACGAAGTTTTAGCAACACTGTATAATTTATAATATGGTAAGTAGTTTAATATCAGCAGCATTTATTTGTTACCTAGCAGATTCTTAGCGAGATTGTAGTGATCACGAGGCTAATTTTTAAACGAGGTCACAAATAACGATAGTGTAGAGCAACAAGCTCCAATAGAACAATCGGGAAACTTTGCATAAAATTTTATCAACACTTACAGTCTAAGCTAGTTGCTAATTACATTTCAAGGCTCGATAACATTTTTGACACTTATTTTTTTGCATAGAAACTGGTCTTTCGAGATTCGAATAGATTATCGAATTTCTATTAACTAAAATTTAATAGACATGAGAGTATTCTACTATTAAATAGCACAACTACTAACATTCCTCTAGTGTTTTGGTAACTACAAGAATCCGCTTTGGTCATTTATTGTTTATGGTCCTATCAATTATGCGTCAGTGGTCTTTCAGAAATGATTAAAAACCCCTCCTAGTTCAGTCAATAGCGATGTGAGGAGTGCATTTTCGTGTTAACAGCTATTTTATTGCGCAAACCTACTTAGATAAACCTACTAAATCGTAGTGACGGCACAAAAGTTATTGACAATTTAAGAAGCGTACAACCGTTTTCGGGGAGTTTCTCTTCCGTAGGTCATCAGGATGACTTCCTACGAAAACATGTTCCGTATATGATTTTGTTTTGTTTGCAATAAAAATAGCTACAAAATGGTACCGGTTCAATTGTAGTAACTGCAATAATTAAGTTGCAAAATTGAAAAACTGCCGAAATCGCGTGCTTTTTGAAGTTATACAAAACTTTTTGTTTAGCAAGGTTTTATACGTCTACTGCGCCTAAAACTTTGGACGTTTGCAAAAGCTGTTTAAAGCTTTAAATACTATTGCAATTGTGCATATTTATAGTGCAAGTCATTAGAAGTTTGTGCAATAAAATAGCTGTTAACACGAAAGAACCAAAAACAGATACTTTTAGTTTCCTGTAGCCTGGACTATCCAGCATCATTCAACTTTTTCAAAATATTTTTAGGGTATAGAAGGAAAAAATTACTTAAATAGTATTTCTATTTTGACTATGTTCATGAAAATCAGATTTGTACACTTCGAGATTTACTTTCCAAACACCTGTGCAGAATGAGCGCCGCACGCTGCTTAAAATATACCAGCGTGCATCACCGGTTTTTAAACCTTTATTTATGGACCAATTTTAACATCATTTTTTGTTTCCCCAAGGAAATCTGAGCAAAATGATTAGATTAATAACACTTCAATATTAGTTTCCCTATATTAAATATCGCAAAAACCGTAACTGCTATTTAGATAAGTAGTTTTAGTAATCACAAGGTGTTTTCTCAGTCACCCATGTATTAAAACTGATATCAAACCATCTCATGATATTGATGTTGGTTATCTAAAGATAAGTGCAAATTTCTTAAACTGTCATTTGTTGACCAACGTAAAAATTCTCTCTTTAGAGCAGCGAGGTTCTGAGAGGTAAGTAGATTTTTAAGTAAGCTACCTCATCGTAATTCATATTTCTGTTTACGAAAATGATTTTGCAAAAGAGAAATTAATATACAGCATAGTTCAGAAACAAAATAAACTTTATCTCGTTTATACTTATAAAATACTAAAGATATGGTACAAATGGTTTCAGTGAAATGCACATTTCCAGAAATCAAGTGATCATGTTCGCTACACTACGGACCTAGCTGTATATCGAGACCTAATAAATTTTAGATTACGTTTGACGGCCTGTATAACAATCACGTCTGGTACCGGAATAACTAATAATAATTGATCGTATTGTCGTATAATTTAAACGGTAGAAGTAGCAAACCTTGTTACAATTAAATTTACTTGCTAATCTCCATTACCACTTCTGTCTATACAACACCATCATAACATAAGTTTTCATTGCTCGCAAGCTTTTTGAACAAAACGCAGTTTTGTTCCAGCGTAACAGAGTTTAAAACCTTATGTTTATTACTGTAGAAGACATGTAATATTTAGTCTTTCTAGTAAAGTAGTTTATGTTCCGTAATAATAAGTCGTAGTATTTTAGAATTTCATTTACCCTACTTGTTAGATATAAAATGTTTCGTACTTAAAGCTGTGAAAAATATGTGGAAATATAATTCCAGATACAAAGAGCACTCCCAAGCAGCATTTAAGTAGCAGTAACTGAGATCGGAACTTTGATTGAGTAGTTGTTACGTAACTACAACTAAATTTATGACTTTATAGGTTTAATTTCTTCAATTCAGAATATTTTAGTAATTGTGTTTCTACTGTTTATTGGAACTATGTAGTTTCATTACTTCTGAGTAACTATTAAAGTATGTGGAACGGTATTGCCACTTAGTATACTTACTTTAAAGTCGTTGCAACTTCAAAGTGGTATTATGATTGTAGCAGTAACTTGCCCGAAGCTACTTTTAAACCTTTAGTTTAAACCTTTAAACCCGAAGTTTTTAAAACCTTACAGTAGTATTGAATGTAAAACTTACGTTTTTGCTACCCAGGAGAATCACATTAAAGTAATTTTTTGTAAACTACTTCATCTCCATATTTACTTGTAAAATGTTGGATTAATCAATAATCATTAATCAATTTGCAATTTGTTATGATTGTTAATAGATGTTTTAATATATAACCTTCAATAAAAATAACAAATTGGTGCCAAATTGTGCCTTAGGGATTGTTATGTATGTAGGTTGAAGTTGGCAACATTTATTTGAAGTGATGTAACTAACCAATCCTGGCCCGTCCTCTGGGCGAGCGTCAGTAACACTTGGGTCGGCTTGGAGGATTCACGTCTTATACACTCTATGCATTGTGTATGTAATTCGCCCTGCTCACTCAATATTAATAAAGTTAATTAATGACAATAATTGAGTATCTTTTATTTAAACACATAAAAGAACATAACAGGAATAATATAAAAATGGTTTCTATCATGTGTATCAACTTATAAGTATATCGTGTATATTTAACATATTTTATTAAAGACATTTTTTTACTAAAAAATATATTTAAAGAAGGCGCGTTGTTATTTTTCGATCTATCATCATCATATTTAACAGAAAAGTTGCAATGGTATATAATTTTGGTGTACTGGGATGACAAAATAATCAAACACTTCATCGCTCTTTGTATTAAGTACGTATTACAAATAAACTGGTAATTCATTTTGTGACACGATCCAGCATTATATAGTATAGAAAATGATAGAATATTTGTTAAGTTGCAAGAGCAAGAGAGAGCAATCACGCGACACGATGTGTCAAAGAGAAAAGAAGTTACACGAAAGTAGCAATTACTACGCCGCTACGTACCTGCTATCCAAAAATTGTTCCCCATTTTGGTTCCAGGCACGTAACAAAACCGTAGCAATTACGTGCTTGTGACTACTGGCAAAAACTTAATAGTTCCACCGGTAGTTGCTGGTACGTAGCGATGACTAAAAATGCTGCTTGGGCTGTGTTGTATACTTATTCCAAGTAAATATAATATCTATAAAACGGCAGATTTATTAATATTTTTTTCTAGTACTCCAAATATCATTTTAAGTATTGAATTTGATGTATATAGTGTTGGTAAAGCTGCACTTTGAGTATGGAATTTTGATGCGTGAGCGATAAATATCTCATCCTCAGATGTGCTATATGAATTGCTATTCGCTATTTTTTCTTTGCTCGCACATGGAAATTTAAACCCAAAGCGAAGTCTTACCAACACTGTACATGTTGATAAAACATGACATATCTTGTTATCTTTTCTTGTAAATTGAAAAACTATAAACTGAAAAACATTAACAAATAAATACGGAAAAAGGTTGTGATTAGTGTGACAGGTACCAAATAAATTTAACATTTTAATTGGAAGCTAACAATGGTTAATATAATTTTAAAAAATATATAACTGATAAAGAATATGAGTCAAAGTGGACCATCTATTTATCAGTGGTGCGATATTCAATTTTAATATAAATTTCCATGATATTTAATAGTAGTGACCCGATCCCCAATAAATTTTATAAAATTCTTGATCTTTAAAAAGTATTTTTATGGAATAATAATATTTTTATGGAATGATTTAAAAAACTCATTTTTCTAAGCTACTAAAACATAAGGGAATAAAGATTAAGAAGAAGTAAATATTTTTTATCAAAGATGTTATTCTTATGAACAATAAGCGATTTATAATAAACAAATTAAAATTTATTTATTACTTCTCTATCGAGTTGGAACATTTTTCTTATCAATTTATATTCTGTATACATTTACCAAAATATTTCTGAAAAAAGATTTTTCCGATTCCAATTTGCTAGGAAATTACAGCAATTTTTATCGCGTCGCGCAAGTACACTGCCATCGTACACTGTGTGTTCAGAGTATTCCTCAATAAGACTTTACTACATTACGCTGCACAGAGGGACAAACTACCTGTAATGCTGGTCAAAATTGAAAAAATTTGCCTTTTCAGAATTAACCTGAGACCCTTACACATTGAAAGAAAAATGTCTGGGTTTTATAACAGGATACGTTATGAGGGATTTTGATCGTAATTTTTTTTTTCAACAATGTTTGATAAATGTACACAGATTATAAATTGCTTAGAAAAATGATCCAACTCTATAGAGAAGTTATAAGTTTTTTAAATTGTTTATTATAAGTTTATAAGAATATCATGTTTGATAAAAAAAATATTGACTTCTTAATCTGTATTCCCTTATGCAGAAAAATTTTCATTTTAGTTTTAGTAACTTAGAAAATTAATTTTTCTTAAATTGTTGCATAAAATTGTTATTGTTAATAACTACATATTAGAAAATCAAGAACTTTATAAAATCAATTAAGGATCAGGTTACTACTACTAAATGACATAGGAAAATTTATATTAACGTTAAATACCGTACCACTGATAAATACGTGGCACACTGCACGAATTTTGTCTCATATACAAAAGCTATAAAACTCAATTTTTTATTGAAATAAATCATAATAAAAAGGAAATACATTATAATTTGAACCCAGAAGAATTCATTAAAAGTAATTGAGTAATTATTGATAAAATACCATGAATACAGAAAATATCCAATTTAAATTTGAAAAAAAATTATTTTGTTTAAGATTCTCTGTTTATCACTAATTAGCCGCCTTTATAAATATGTGTACCATGTACGTACATTTAAATCTGTATAGTTTCTAATATTTAGTTTAAAGATATTTTCTTGCATCAAAAGCTGTCTTCAGCAACCCCTTTATATCAAAAAGTGTTAAGTAAATAAATGACTACTTTAATAACAATAGCAATATTCCATTTAATAATTCAAATATTATCACTAACACTATTATGTAAATTGTAGCCTATCGTTTAAATTAAAGTTGTACCAAATATATCTTTTACTGCTACCTCAAATAGAACTATAGATTTTGAGTAATTAACTAGAACCATGATATCAAATTAAATCTTAATCAAATTACTAATATACAATATTCTAGAATATTATGCATTACTATACAATACTACTTTTACATTCATATTCTATTAGATGACATGTAGAAAAGTAGGTACCAACTTAAAATTAGTGTTTCACAAGACAAGATTTCTCGTCTTGTACGACTACTTCTAGTCTTGTCTTGCAAAACAGGGCAAGAATTCTAATAAATGCATGTCTAAACGCCGGGACTTCCCCGTTTCTTGATTTTCCTGGAATTCTTACACTGTTGTGACTCGGAGATTTAGCTGTGTCGTTCTGTTAATGAATCACAACCTCATTGTCAGTAATCAATTGGACTTCGCGTAGTATACGTATGGACCAATAAAGCTTAGTCAATATTGATAAAACATTTAACACAGGCAAAGACACATTTAAGGACAGATAAATGGCGCAGCGAACGAAATGAATATTTTGCTTATAAACGGGTAAGCGAAGATACTGACAGTGTAGTGCGATCATACAAAAGTCTACCCTGCTTTTTTTGAAAATGCTGAAGCCTTTATATGTTAATTCCTGGTTTGACGTTTTCAACCAATATAATAAAGAACCAAACTTAGGCGTTTAGTTACGTTTCTGTAATATTTTCTTTTATTGTTTTAGCTTTTAGGTTATTACGTAATTTCTAGTCACCTAAATGTTGATATCTTATTAGTCACCACACTAGAAAATATGAGTAATAGGGTAATAGAAAAATATTTTATATATTGTTTTTATATTTTTTGTTTTATTTATACACCTTTTAAATAAATAAATAAATTATATTATAAATTCATGATATATCTAGGCTAACACTGCCAATAATAATTCAAACATACCAATATCTTTTCAAAACCTGAATTTTAGTAAGACTGCAAGAAAATGCAAGAAAATCTTGCTATTCTTGCACTTTTCTTGCAGAAAAGATTCTTGTCTTGTCTTACGCAACTGATTGCGATTCTTGTCTTGTTCTTGTCTTGCAATTTGTGCAAGAACAAGACAAGAACAAGAAAATTGCAAGACTCTCGTGAAACACTACTTAAAATTACTGTTCGTAGTACTGTGTGGATACACTATGGTTATTAATTTAAATTACGTAAAAGTACACACTAACTACAATATAATATTATTAAGGTTTGATAATTAGACTTAATGACAACAGTCATGATATCAGTTTCTAACATTTTACAGAAGTTGCGCAATCCAACAGCAGATGAAAATTCTAGAATGTTACAAGATAAAATATAAACTTTCGTACAATTTCAGTAAATCACGATTTTCCTTTATTGATCTACCTTACTAAGCAAGATAAGAATTATAAAAAAACTAATAACTTAATAGAATTTTTTTATTGTTTTTGTGTAATACTCGATCTATCATCTCAGACACTTAAAATTTTTTATTATAATTTGATGATTTATTTCAAGTATGACTAAATGATTCATCAAACTTTTGTTGTTCTTTGTGAATTTTAGTCTCTAATTGTCATTATTACATATTATTAAACGATACTTTTCATGCTGCAGCGTTTTCCTTAAGTTCTAAATTAAAATCTGTTTTGCCAGTCAGCGCGTTTGTATGAATGAATCATTTTAAATTTAGATTGTTAGGAATCTATTACGTTATATTGCATAAAGTTTTCTGAATTTCATTATAGACATTTAAGAATCACCCTACAGACGAATGACTTAAAACTTCCATTAATTTTTATGCCAATATATGTATTTTAACTGCAGCGGATTAATGGATTAAAGTTATAATAATAATTACTAATATAAACCACGTGTTTAACTTATGTTATATTGTTAATTTCTATTATAAATTACTTTCCGCACAATCTTTTGTCTGCTGACGTAAAGGACGTTATTTAAACGATATTAAATTAGAATTTTTGCGTTTTATAATTATTGATTATTTTAACCTCTAACCTCAGATTCACTAATAAATACTCCAATTATTTTTTTATGTAGGAGATACACCCCATCCTAACAAATTTATCACTTTAATATCCACAATTACTAATGGAATACAAGATAAATATTAAATAAAGAAAATAGATTAATGGCAGTTATACAGGTGGCTTACCTACGAAGTTAGTAATAAATCTTTTATAACATCCTGATGTTTGCGCCAAATTGTATTTTATTAATAACGTTAATTCCCAGATTAGAGGGTTTTTTTAAATATGTGCGTGTTGGTGTGCATCATATATATATATATATTGGTTCACGTAACTTTCGCACAAATATTTATTTTCCACAAAATCTCATACCCCCCTCGAACTATAAAGTACCATCACGCCTTCGCAGGGCGGTACTCGTTCAATTTTATTCTCTATCCTTTTTCGGCTAATAGAAATCCCACCAGGTTTTCCGCTATGATTTTGCGTGGAGTATAAAAGTTCACATCGGAGCGTGCTGCATCATTATAATTCAAGAAAGTGGAGACAAAACTCGGTGCGAGAACGATTAGAGATAAGGCACACTGATAATAATTCGTAGTTCATCGAGCTTTCTAAACGAAAAACGCTAGTGCTCTAATTATAGTTGTCAGTAATAAATCATAAAGCGCAACAAGTGTTTAGGCACTGATTGCATCTTTAAACTAGTGGTTGTGATCCGAGGTTTTTTATTTGGTTATTTTTATTTTTTAATAAGCCAAATGAGGAGTGTAATTGTAGTTACGGCAGTTATCTTTTTTGTGTTTTGCCAGGATGTTGCAGCCCTCCCAAGAAACAGGTAGGAATTAATTTTTGTATTTATTTACCTACATAGTACCGACATACATTAATATTTTTTAAGAACATCCTCTTTTTATAATTATTTAATTATTATTTATTTTATTCAGTTCCGAATAAGTCAGGGACAGGGATATTATGTAATAATGTATTGCATGATTTAATAGTGAGATCATAAAATAAAGCTAAACAAATCTTAAGGAATCCCACCTTTTTTTACTCTACATAATATTAGCATAAGCTGTACTTAATAAAAAAATGAGATTTGATCGTGCTTACCAAAACACAGGCATGTTTTAAAATGCATTTTGATTCAGATAAGTTATTCACAATATTCACATTTTTGGCATTTCCGGTCGTAAATAATAGTATTCCGAACGAAATATTTTTAAAACTCATTCATTCAAAAAATATACACACACGCACTACATACCGACTTGTTTTGGCCTCATTAATATGTAGGCAAAGGATAAGCAAATTATCAGTTTTAATTAGCAATATTAATGTGTAAACATTTACATATACGGTTGTTTCTCTTTCATTTTAATATTAGTTTACTTTCAATGGGAAAGGTGTAAAAAGAGGATGTTCATAAAATCAATACTATAACATGTACAATGATATTAATAAAATTTAAAATTGTGCTCACTATAAGATGATTACACCTTAAAGACTAAAAGCTTTCATATTTAGGCATGAACAATATTTTTTTCTCTAAATTATTTTAATCTTATAATTGTAAAATCATTTTTTAATTTGTAATGCTCACTTGATCGAACTTTGATCAAAAACTTGTTATAGAAAAAAGCAAGTACAATAAATTGTATTTAGACTTCAAGATATCAATTCAATCATTACGGTTAAATGAAGTGGAGGAAATTCCTAATTAAAGATACATAAATCGCAAACTCTGCACTGACTAAAAGTACAAATTAAAAGTTCTGAAGGTCTAGGTCTCTAGGGTGTTAACAAAAATTATTATTAGAGCTTTTCTGAAGATGAAAAAGCAAATAATCAAGAATTAGTGCGAGACTTTTCGAAAAGCGGAAATGAGGTGCAGAGATTAGTTGTTCATTAGATCTTGGATAGGTGTAAGCTCAAATACTATATTGAATTAGCTTTTTATTTATAAAGATATTTTTTGTTAGGAAAAATACTAGTACAATCTTGAAAAGGAGCTTTTTGTATTTGTAATTTAATGAATTACAGTAAATTTTATTATATTTTGAATAAATCTTATCTATTAGAATTGGTTTTGAGAAAATTTTGAAAATAATTTTAGTTTATTTAGAATTAAAACTATTTTAATTAATCTTTTGTAACTTGCTTACTTTGGTATTTTCTTAAATTCAACTAACTTACTTTCATTTTAAATTTATTCGTTTTTCTATATAACTTTGTTCTTTTTTACAATTTAATCCTGTCTAAATAAATTGTACCCAAATCTTTTTTTAACAACTAGGTTAAACACTGCAAAGCTTTGAATCTAGTGAAAATTTACACGTTTGTGGCAGTTTTGATAACAAGAACTGTTAACTTTACCTTTAAGCGCAAATTATCAAACAACTTCGTTTAAACACAAAAATTTTCATATCGAATTGTTATATTGTAAGAATTTATTATAGCAAATTTTAGTAAAACACACATGCTAGTAAGAAATTCACTTCGGGTGCGAAATGATAATTATTATATATATATAGGGTGTAATTAATATAACTAGAAACCTAGTAATTGGGGGCATTTTAAATTTTCAGTACGCCCATTGTACTCAGATTATACTTTAAAAATACGAAACAAGCAAAAAACTTTTTTTTAAATTTTTTCCTTTTTTAATTATCATCTACTTCATTTTTTTCTAGATCTAGATTTTTCTATTTTTCCAAAAGTTATTTAAAAACCTTTCTTTTGGATTACCCATATAGATTTTCTAGTTTATATATAGCAAATTGTTTTCCACTGAAATCTAATTTTGTAATTTTATCTAATGTAGTTAATTGCCTAACACATATTAGTTAATTCAGCACTCACGTTTAATGAAAATAATTCAATCTTATAAATTAAAGATGCAGAAATAAAGTGTGTATTATATCATTTATTATTTGTTGTAATTGTACACCAAAATAGTGAAGAAATCGAAGATTAGGTAACCAATGGTGGTTCACCTAATACCCATGATTTATGAAAATAAATGCACTTTGTTCTACCTATGTACAATTAAAACAGATTAATTTCAAAATGGTTTAGAAATTGTAAATTTCTAATTTATTTACAAAACAAATATTCTAAATTCAAAACAATTTGCACATCTATTCTTATGTAGAGCACACACGGCCGTCCGCGACCGCATCGCGGACCAGGTCGGGGACGTGGTCCGGATAATGATGGAATGTTTAGCTTTGCTGTAATTTATTACATAAACAACTTGGACTTCGAGATGGTTTGTATGATAGAATTATAAGTATCATATTTCGTTACGTTTTTATCACAATAAAAGACATTATTGACTGCATAATACTAAATACTTCTAATTAAAGAAAGATATTTCAGTAGACTCAATAATTATTTATTTCATTTCGATATACACGTTTCAAAGAAATACCATACTTATAATGTATTTTATTATACAAACCAGCTCAAAGCCAAAGTTGCTTATGTAATAAATTACAACAAATCTAAATATTTCCTCATTATGCGAACTACATCTCCGACGTGGTTCCCGACGTCGCACTATGGTCTAGATGTCGATTCTAGTGCGAATTAATTCAAAATACCAATTAACGTAAATTTATTAAAAACAATCTTTATATGATAATTTGATATGATTACTACAATATCATCAGCAAAACTATTAAATCACAGCACCAAATCATTATTAGCAACGATGTCAATATCTTATTACCCACATTTAATATTTGCGCGTGCATCAAACGTTTCAACTTATGACCTGGTCTTATTAATTTCGTTCTTGAAGTGTGCATTATATTTGCTATTATCCTGTTATTTGTGTTATTCTCATTATAACTATGGCTGAAAATGGTAAGTTTACTTTTTTTTCCATACTTATGATTTATTTTATGAACTTAATAATTTGTCAGAGAAATTATTAAATGATGGAAGTTTTTAAAAAATTGCACGCATTTGCACGCATTGTGATTTATTTAATTTGAAAGTTCACTTAATCTGTATGATCGACAAAAAGAAAACAGGATCCCCTGCAACTCCCTTATATTTTTATTTTAATTTTTCAGTAAACACATCTGCGATCACCCGTTTAGAATTATTTGAGAAATGGTTCAAATTGAAGAAGTTAAAACGAAACGATTGCATTAATGGATTGTTAGAGTATGTTTTTAATACAGGGAGTGTGAGTAGAAAGAATATTCGAGGAATTTTGGACAACTTTGTAAAAAATATTGAAAAACGTTGGAAAAAAAATAATTATAAAGATAGGTTTCTGTGAAAAAACAAGTCTTGGCTTGAATCGAAAGTGTTCCCCGTTAAAGATATTGACATAAAACAACCTATTCCAGCAAGAGTCGGAAGACCATTAAAAAAAATTCAGCGAATGTGGCGTCAGATCCTAACTAAAGAAAGTGGAAACTTTAACATCTACTGTTACTTTAGAAGAACTTTCTTTTGCCACTCAGTCTACCTTAAGGAAGAAAGGTAAACGTGCTGTAGCGCAAATTGTTAAAGATGTAACTGAACTTTCTTCAACGCAGTCTAAAAGATATAAAAGAGTGTCTAGTTCTGCCGAGTCAGGAGAACAGAAACCTGTACAAATGACACCAGAAGAAGCATTGGCATTGATTATTATTAATACAAAATCAAGTAAGTCGACATATTTGGCATATAGATCGGCTGCTACGAATTGTCTTGCAAATATATATCCGTCATGGAACAAGATATTATCATCCAGACAACAATGTTATTCAAAAAATTTGCTTTGATAATACAGCCCAATAGCGTAGAGATTAAACTACAAGATCTGCTTAATTTGACAGCAATCCGTTTATGTAGATTTAAAGAAGAGGCACTGAGATCTTCGTCTAGTACACGATATACCTTGATTTGTAAATGGGGCATAGATGGAAGCTCTGGACAAAGTAATTACAGACAGTTGACCAACATGGGGGAAGGTGATTCTTCCGTGTTGATCGTGTCACTAGTTCCACTACAGTTACATGATTGTGAAGATAAAACTAACGTGTTATGGCAAAACCGAGTTCCATCTTCAACAAGATTTTGCAGAGCAATAAAGTTCATTTTTGCTAAAGAGACCCCAGAACTGACTCGAGAGGAAACATAATATTCTGTATCAAATCTCTAATTTACAAGATTTTTTTTATGAAGGGAAACACATTAGTTTTAAACTAGTCTTAACAATGGTTGACGGTAAAGTTTGTCACACATTGACAAATACAAAGTCCACTCAAAGTTGTTATATATGTAGGGCAACACCAATAGAAATGAACAATTTAGAAAACATTTCTAAGAAATTGCCGAGAATGGAAAATTACAGTTTTGGATTGTCTAGCTTGCACTCATGGATTCGTTTTTTTGAATGCATCTTACATGTAGCATACAGATTAGAAATAAAGAAGTGGCAAGCAAGAGGTGAAAATAAAAATAAAATAGAAACCAGAAAAAAAAAAATCGTTGACGAGCTTAAGAAACAACTTAAAATTTTAGTTGATCAACCAAAACTTGGTTACGGGTCCACCAATACAGGAAACATAGGAGTAGGAAGGATTCTGCAGAATACACAAATACAGATTTATTTAATTATTTTTTATTGTCGTCGGATCCAATCATATCAGAGTTAGGTCTGCAAGAAAAGTGTAGCAAAAAGTTAACACTCGATTCTGCAGCTATACAAATGCTAAAAACTCCTACAACCCAAAGAGAAAATAATTCAGATACCTTAGACAGTGAATAGTAATTTTCCACAATATATTATCTTTAATATTTGTATAAATAATTAATAAAAAGTTTTTCAGTTATAAATTCAGTTTTATTTTCATTGCTTAAACATTTAGAAGTAGTTGATAAACAAACAGTCAAGTTTTTCCGCAAAGAATAATTAATTCGCGCTGGAATCGACTTCTAGACCACAGTGCGTCGTCGGCGGTGTGGTCGCGGGCCTAGTGTGTGCTCAACATTATTTATAAAAAAAATTAAAAAGAAAGTTAAAAGCCAAGCGACTGACGCAATTTATAAATTATTTTAATAATAATTGATACACTGTTTTACTATAAAGCTATAAATAGTAAACTCAAACGATTCCTCTTTGATAAAAATCCTTAACAATAATAATTTTATTGAGCAGCTCTTTAATTTTAAATAATGCGCGTCTTACAAAATGCAAATAAAATTATTAGTTTATTCGCAGTAAATTATTAATAAATAATATAAAAAAAAGATTATAACTAATGATAATTCTATTACTAGTTGAAAGCAGATTTTAATAATAATACCGATATTGTTAATCATTTTTCGTTTGCTAATTTGATTAATGACTATTATTAGTTTTCTAATTAAATAGAATTGATCCGAAGAGATCTTCGTCATTTCCTTTGTAACATTTGGAGTAAAATTTTTTGTAAATACTATACTAAACTAATAATAAATAACGTGATGCATAAACCAAACACTTGCAAAGATCGCTTAGGTCAAATCAAATCTCTTAGAAGTAATATAATAATTTTAGTCTAATTAGAAATTTACTTAAATTACATTTTAGACTGACAAGAAATAATATAAATAATATTTATTAAGGCAATTAACAAGCCTTCTCATGATTCTCTATCAAATGTTATCAAATGACACCGAACTATCGAATTAAACCTACAAAGATTCGTGAAATCTTTCTTTACTTTATTTTGCGTTTTAATACTGCACTTTTATCTTACTTAAAATATATTTCTTCGAAGTATCTACTGGCATCTTTATTTATTCTAATGTTTTACTTCTTTCTTTCCAGAGTGAAAAGGGTGTCTGATCAAAGATTGGCCGAATTAGAGACGTTAGTGGCCCTTAGCAAAATGTCCGGCAAGTTAGTAACAGTACCATTGGGTTTAGGAAAAGTCGACCCCAAATACATGTAAGTATTTTAAAATTAATATTCAATCAATTATTATTTAATAATCAATTAATATTCAATAATTTTATATATATTCTATTCTGTTAAACGCATATTTTATAATTGTTTTCTTTCTCTTTTTTTATAGTGGAAGGAAGCGCCGTTCTGAATCAAGAATATTGGACACACTTTTCAATCACTCATCGGAAGAAGATTCGGGTGATCCTATAGAACTTGATTACGAGGAGTATTCTTATAGAACGAATAAACGATAGATCTTAGTGAAATTATATTAAGTAAATCAATAATTTAGTTTAATTTTTTTAAAGAAACTTTTAAGTTTCATTAAATTGCTGTGTCAGAACCATAGGGTTCTAAGTGAAACTTTTATTTGAGAGCGTTTTGCACTAGTGTTTTTTCTACTATTTTGTCTCAAGACTGACTTAAATTTATTTAATATAGAGTGAAAGTCGCCCATATCTATTGTGTATAACATAGTTCTAAACTTCTAAGAGTGTAACAATTAGAACCTTATAGTTAAGGCATTGCAAAATATCAATCAGTATTATTGTATTGTGAGTAAATGGTCTCTTTACTTAAACTGACGAATTCGACAGTCCAAGGAAGTTGTACTAAAAAGACATAGAATTAAATTATAAATGGCAAAGGTTTGTGCAGCTCTTCGAACTTAATAAGCGTACCTCATTTCTTCTTATGTCAATAAGAATCTTCACATTTTGTTTATCAAATTAATATTAAATATTTTTGCTTGGGACTGTCGGAATTAATCTTAAGTTAGTCCGTGTCAGTTAATGTTAGCTGTTATTTATTTTTTTTTAATTTATTGACCCTATTTATGAATTAGTTTTAAGTAGTCGCATATTCGAAATCTCCAAATCCATTGATAGTATTATTGAGTTAGTTTAATATTTATTTGTGTATTTTATTCCTATATCTTTCTCTGTACCATAATGATAGTAGCAAATTTCTACATATACCTTTGTGACAGTTCGTTTAGTACAGTACGAATTAGTACCATTTGTCGGGTAGAAGAACAATAAGAACTGTTCTTCTACCCGACAAATGGTACTAATTCGTACTATACATTTTAGTAGTTAAAGGTTATGTATTTCAACTTTTTAATCCAAAGTTATACTATTCATTGTTAATAAAATGGAATATAACAACTCTATTGGTTGCAAATTCCACAATTGTAAATAAGCTATTGTGGATAAATAAATCTTTACTTTTCTTACTTTTTTATCATGATAAATTTGTTATAATAGATTTGATTTTAAATATTATTTGTTACTATTAGCATGGGAGAGAAGTAGTATTTATCTAGGCAACTGCATTGTCTGTATTAGTATTAAATTGGACTAATTTAATTTATTATTATTTATATTTGAAAAGAAAAAAGACAAGTTTAATAAACAGTATACAATAACCTAAAGACTTATTATTATATCATTTTATAAGTGCGTTTATAGAATATACACGTTTAAATATCCCACGAACATGTATTTCAGTTAGAATATGTGTTAGAGAAATTCGCTGACGAACAGGTAATGATTTATCGATTCTGTGTCATGCGCACGCTCCAGCGGCTTACGCATCATTAGATGGAGACGTAGTATTTACGAAATACTTGTAGTAAACAGAGATGGTAAATGAAATAAGTTCAGTCATGACTGTATCGAATGGCATTGACAGATATTGAATTATAATAGAACGCGGGCATCTATGCATTTCAATTGAAACTGGTGTTTTCAAAATTAACACCACCAATTAATTTTAAAACTTAAAAAAATTCGTATAATCTGTGATACACAGTTTTTAAAAAGAACTGGGTAATTATTCCCTCTGTAGAATCAACGGCAATGGATGATGCATGAAGCTTCAGGACAGGCTGTTGTTTTAAAGCAAGGTCTTAAAGTTAAAATGGGTAGGTAAATAATTATTTTTAACGTTTAAATATTTTTCTTTATTTGTTTGGGATAGATTTGTTACGTTTTTAACCTAACCTTAGCCTCACTGTTTTCAAGTCTACAAGAAGTCTATAATTCGGCACCGCTTTACAGCTGCTTGTTTAATAACTAAAGGAACTTCCATTTATTAAACACCTCTCTTGTTGATATTTTTCTATCTTGCGCTCGGTCTTCCAGAGCCCAACAAATTCCACTGTTGACTTTCATCCCAAGCATCTTCTACTATCTCATAGTATAGTAGGTATGTTTATCAAACGCCTCGAATGTTTTTCAATGAACAAGCTGTAACTTGCCTGGCTACACCAAGACAATATCAGCTTTTCTCCTGATTTTAATTCATTCAAAAGTTATTCCAATTCAAGTATGAAATTACTCCTACCAATACGCGCTCCATGAAGTTTTCTGATTGCCCTTCAGTGGCGGAACTACTATACAGCAAAAGGGAGCAGTGCGGGGAGGGGGCAGGCCACTAGGGGGCCCGGACCCTCTGCCTCATTGCACTCCATCCATTTCACTTGAAGAAATTTCTATTTTCCACAATTAAAACTGAAAACTTTTTAGGAATTTATTTTTATAAATTGTCACGTTACGTGACGTAGCCGGGCCGGATATCGATACGGTATGAGCGGTATAGCCTTTATCCTTTAAAGTGTCGGATTATCAGTTTTATGCCTGCATTTCTAGGTAATAACTTATATAATAATATGGCATTTCAACTATTATGAACTAATACAGAAGTCGATTCGAATTTTGAAAGACGGAAAGTTATTCTTACATGTATTACTTGACTTGATTGCTGAATAAATACGTTTTTTAGGTAAATAATAAATAAACACTTGGCTGAATTTTACAAGAGATTTTATTATCTTTTCGGCGATTTCGGCTTTTACACCATCTTCAGAAAAAGGTTTACAAAGAATTACTTGAATACACAGTGATACAGATACCAAACCATTATATTACAACTAAATATTTACGTGAGAAGTACTGTTGTGAATGGCTCACAACTTGCATTCATTGCGTAGATACGGAATGGTACTAGGCAACGAGAATAAAAAACAAGTCGAATAAATATCTCATAAAAGTTATTACTTGTGTTTTACTACCTCCTACAAGAGAGACATATAAGTAGCCCTAACACTACATTGGTGTTAAAACCCTCGCCATATTTGGTGACCCTACGTTCCTGAATTCTCCAGGTGAACAACTACTAGTTCTCCCTTCATCGTCTGTCATCAGATACTACTCGACTTCTGTCATCGTGAGACCCTGCTACCTGCTTCGCTTGCGTGACTTGTCGTGGCTGGTCATAGATGACCGTTGGAACCGGAACTAGTGCTCCTTCTCCTCCGATAAGTTTCAAATTATTTTTACTTACTTATTTAATATTTCAAATGGCGACTGTCAAAGTTCCATTTCCAATTTTTACGAGTAACGATATCGACCTATATTTTATTTTGGTAGAAAGATACTTTACGCGTATGCTGATCAATGATGAGCTCGCCAAATATAACTTATTAACACTAAACTTACCTTTCGTTTTAGGAGCTCATCGCGACCTGACCATTAACCCCCCTAGACAACGGCCATACACTACCTTGAAACGGGCAGTGATAAAATCTGTCCTAGGACCACGAGAATCTCGAATTAATAACCTTTTGGAGACTCTTCAGTTCTCTGGTAGTGTCAAAGAACTACTTTTTAACATCCACAAATTGGCAATTGATCTAGATTTAACTGAGGAATTAACCAAAGATTTTTTAATAGCTAAACTACCATCAGAACTTAAGATTCAATCCTTAAGTTTCAATGACTTACCGTTAATATCCTTTGTAGAAAAATTAGATTTAATTTATTCTATGCAACAGGCACCACGACCTTTAGCTACTCCTGCATTAGAAGCTAAAATAGACAATTTTACAGCTAAACTTACTACCATTTCCAATGAGCTTTCTACCATGCACAAGCAACAATCCCCTATAACTCCCAACATCTCTCCGTACACCCAAAATCCTCAGCACTTCAAACAACGCCGTTCCATGCCTTCGATCAATTCCAATTCCCAATTGCAACCGTGCTATTATCACAGACGCTTTCAAAATAATGCACGTAATTGTACGGGAAATTGTTTGTACCAAACAAAAAAACTAACTTCGCACTCTCCTGGCCTCCAGGGAGGGCCATGCAGGGTTAATTCAATCCCTCCAACTTCTCTTTTACCAATCACTTATTCTTCAATCTTTTTACAGGACCTAACCTACAAAATTAATTTTGTGGTTGACACTGGTGCTGATTATTCCATTTTACCCACCCACGTTGCAGTTTCCTGTAACCAATCCACCACGCCTGCCAACCTTTCATTTATGGCCGTGAACAACACGTCAATTCCTGTGACAGGTATTGTAACTTTGAAGTTACATTTCCCGATTCCTGGCCTACAGCCATGCCCCTGGAAATTTTATGTCGCTGACATATCTACAGCCATTCTAGGCCTGGATTTTTTACAGCAGCACAACCTAACCATTGACTGCTTTTCTCGACGAGTCATTTGCAAGACAAATGTCAAGCTCGCCCGAACCCGCAGCCAAGGTTGTCAATTTCCAGCTCCAACAGTGAATCCTCTCACTGACTGCTCTTCTCAGCGGGTCATTTGCACAGCAGATGTCAAGCCCGTCCGAACTCGCAGTCGAGGTTCCACAAACCCCCCAGTTAAGACTGGCACTAAACACAAACTATTTTCTGCTCAGGCTAATGTTTTGACTCCTCCTTCCGAGTCAATCGTTACTCCTGCGATTTCTTCCCCTTCCCTTACCTTCACCCATTGACGTACCATCTTCAGGTACTGTTAACAACATGTCTAGCGATCTTGGTGTTTATAGCAAAATGCTAAACACACACTTCCCGGAGCTTTTGCGTAAGTTCGACTACCATCAACCCGTAAAACATACTGTAGTCCATCACATTGACACGACCGGCCCTCCGGTTAAAGCACGCTGTCGCAAACTGAACCCTAATCATCTTTCTTTTGTAGAAGATCATCTTAATGAGCTCTTGGACGCTAACGTAGTACAGCGGTCATCATCTGGCTACGCTACGCCAATTCACATCGTCGGGAAGCGAGCAGTGGGCACATCAGAGACGCTACCTCCTGGTGACGACCAGGACATCACATCCATCTCTCCAACAGACAGTTTGTCTTCCACTATAGCTAAAGTATTACAACAGTTTGAAGATGGCATGTGGAAACCACTAGCTTTCTGTTCCCGGAAGTTAACCACCACAGAGCAAAAGTACAGTATTTTTTCTCGGGAACTTCTTGCAATATACTTTGCTTTACAGAAGTTTCGTTACTACGTTGAGTGCACAGACTTTCAAATCTTTACGGATCACAAACCTTTGTGTACGGCGATCAAAAATAATGGTGATCAATATTTACCACGTGAGTTTCGACAACTAGAGTTTATTTCTCAATTCACAACTGACCTCCAATATATCAAAGGTCAAGAGAATATTCCGGCGGACGCTCTGACAGGAGTTAATCTTATTAACGTCCCTGGACCAGATCTTAATTACGACGAAGTCGCTCTATCTCAAGAACAAGATCCCGAGTTAAACCAGCTCCGATCACGTAGTAATTTTCAATTAATTTCCCTTCAAACTGCCAACAAATCAAACCTCAGGGTGGATGTTAGTATAGACTAACCACGACCCTGTAACGGTTAATTCCGTTTCAGGTTGTATATATCATTACTATTGCTATAACCTATCCTATTAAAGGAGGCTTTTTCATAAAAAATCAAGAGGGTGGAGAAAAAAGAAAAGAAGAGAAAAAGAAAAACAGAATTTTCTGTAAACAGAAAATATTTTTTTAAGAGTCTCCATAATATCTTTAAGATATTTTAAATTAAAGAATATACAGGATATAAAAATGCCCGCAATTAAGGGGTAAGCAAATTATACTTCAAAAATATATTTTCTTACATTATCAATTTTTGATCTAGCAATTTTCTATATGGTGAACTGTCATACGTATAACTTTCTATATGGTGAACTGTCATACGTATAATTTTCTATATGGTGAACTGTCATACGTATAACTTTCTATATGGTGAACTGTCATATGTGCAACTTTCAATATGGTAAACTTGCATTAGGAGAAACTTTCATTACCTACGTATAACTTTTCATAATGGGCAACCTGTCATTATGGACAACTTTCATTATATGTAACTTTTTATTATGAGAAACTTGATTTGGATTTGATTGGAGGCGGCTGTTTTAGTTTTCCTTGTAATCAAAAAGATATTGGAAAACATTATTTGGTTTCCCTTATGGTATACATAAAGTGTTTCACATTATGGACAATTGGAGACGCTGCTTGTTGGAAAGATATGGATGTAGTGGTCTTGAGGATTATCAACGGTTACGTTGATTAATCCGTCCTGTGGATAATTGGTGCATTAGATTGGTTAATAATTTGTTTTCAATATATAACTTGCAATAAACTATAACCCTTTAAAATCTTAAATTAAAAACATAGACATTACTTATCATTTAAATAATTAACAAAACTTTAATTTTTTTACAAATAAAGAAAAGAAAAAGAGGTTTTTCTTTAATTTCTGAATACTATATAATATAACACCACGCTAAATACATGTATTTAACAAGGTAAGTGTTTAAATAATTAATGAAAACTGAGAATAGTCAGAAGACCTTTCTTTTTTATTTGATTTAATTTTGACATTTTAATTGTCAAAGTTCAATTTATACTGAACACTTTAACGATTATTCCATCTTGTATTTGATTAAATAAACTTGTAAATTGTTATTGGTGATTGGCTTTTCATTTCATTTACATCTTAAAATCACTAATTAGTTCAACATCTATTATTCTCATTGATACCCTAGACAATAACTACCGAGCCGAAGAGCTCCCTTTATGTACTTGTTTATATTGGATAATATTAATGATTGCATAATTATCAAATATGGTACACAAAAAATGGCGCCCGAGCAGAGGAACCTTTGAGAATAATTAACTAATTTTTTTAATTTTTGAATTTTTTATTGAGCTGTAAGTGAAGGAGGTAAACACCAATACTATTGCTTGGTTCACTATTTAAGGATAATTAGTTGAAGGTACAGTACGCAGTAAAAAATGCAGTGGTGGTGAAAAACATATTTGGTGTGGTGAAATATCTGAGTGTGAATTTCTACACTCATGTGAATGAAATTAACAACCAAAATTAACACGCAGCAACAATTTTCTTATGAGTGTTATCTTAATTTAAAAAATGGTTAAAAATAATGTTTTTGGTGTACAAATCATTTGAATTTGGTAAAGATATTCTCGTTAGTGTAAGAGTCATCTTTCAGAAAATGTATTTCACTATTCTAGCATGTTAACAGCAGTAAAGAGTGTTAATGAGATTGCCAACAAAACCGATTTAACCCTCGCGAGTGTCATCCACCGAACATTCACCTCCAACGCGAATAATCACGATTGGACGTGAGCACTTTTATTTACTGTTTGTGTTTGAATGTAGTTAGTTGTCTTTGAAAGTCACAATGATTTTTAAGATTCAACTAGCCAATAAAAGTAAATATGCTAAAATAGAAGAGGATGCATCTTTCTACGATATTGTGCAATTAGGTAAGATTTTAAAACTATAATTTCCAGTCCTGGTTGTGTCTATTCAGCTTTTTCTTATGTAAGAGTTTTAGCAGCCATGTTGATCCTTTGTAATCTCAATCATCATTATGCATAAATATAAATAATAATGTTTACGTGAATTATGGATAAATAATAGATAAAATTATTTTCAGATTTTTGGTTTACAAAGAACCATTTAAGTGTAAAACCGTTTCTGGTTCCTGCTATGTAGTATCTACATAAGTATATATGTGATGAAGTATATATGTCGGTATAGTAGGTCGGTATTTGGACGGCCGAGCTTAAAAAGATGGCGCACATGTGTTTATAAAACGTGTGATTATTAACATGTGATTACTGACATTGTGATTAGTGACATTTAATGTCGTTTCTATAATTACAGGTAAGGTTTGTAATGTAAATTAGAATGTGTAAATAATTTTAATAAAACTTTAATTACAGAAACTCATAATTACAAATGATAAACACAAACATGAACATTTTTACATTGGGTAACAAAATTAAGAATTCATGATTTTCAAATAATGAAGGAAAATCATCACAGTATGTATTTACATTGGATTATTTAGATTTAGAATGTATTTATATTTTGCATTTTGTTTTAAAACAAAACTAATATTTGTGTGCATTATCTTTTTACTTTTTTCTTTTTGTACACTCCAATAAATGATTGTAACCACTATAATTGGTTCCTTTTCCATTAAAAAAATGTTCCTTACCATTATAAGCAATAATTTTTACACTAAAAGAATGGGAAATTAACACTCAGTTCGTGCATACTTTACACTCAACAAATGTTTTCTCACACAACAATATGGTTGTCATTTTTACACTCAGTGTCCATGACTTTAACCTGCATTGAAGGTTAAAGTTGTTATATATTTTACCACTTTTAAGACCAATGTTATTTACACTCATCAGTGTGGATAAATAGGAACCACTCTGGGTGTTATTTGAGTGTAAAAGTTAACACTCCATTTTTTACTGTGTATATTCTTGAATATAGAATTATCTTGCATTGCCTTAAGCTTACTTTAAAAATTTTTAAGGCCAAAATATGTTGATACAATAAGGTTATTTTGAATTTGAATTAGCTAATTGTTAATAAATATTGTGGTACTTAGTATTTACATCCTAATTTTTTTTGATTTCCTAATTTAGGATCTAATTTCCTAAGGTATCTTCTAGTAAAATAATCTTTGGTTAATTTGGTAGTATTTCCTAGTATACCTTCTACTGATTTAGAATTTGAACCTTAACTGAGTTTAAACTGGTGTGTTATTAATCGGAATTCAAATAGGTCATACTTTTACAGGCATTTATTTCTAACATGATACCTATAAAAGGAATTAATACATTACATCTGCAAGAGTTGGAATGGGAATTGAAGATACGGGGTATTGAGAGTAGTCAGTGGACTGCTGATGAAAAAAGAAAAGCTTTACGGGTCCAACTTAATAAAGAAAAATATAACACGGACATTGTAGAGGGTTATTTAAAAGTACCACTGGATGTTAATGAAGAGTTGGCATGAGCAGAAGCAACCATAGCTGAATTAGAAGATCTAGCTAAGAAATTCTTTGAACGTCCTTTAACTCCCACTTTCAAACGTTTAGAAGCTAGGGTACATCATTTTCAGCGAAGGCTAGAATATCTATCTTCTTCTCCGGCTGATATTAACAGTAAAATACCAGCATTACAAGAAAGAGGTTTCCTATTATTAAATGATCTTGAAGATGTTGAAGAAAGTGAAGAGTTGGCTCACAATGATTTAACAGCTACATTGATAGAAGCAGGTCTTGGTACACAAATGAGCGAACCTCTTAACATAGTGAAGCCCCGGTTACTTCTTTACCTCCGCTTATAGATACTAAGCCCAATACTTTAACTACAGTAGCAATGCCATTATCAAATAGTACTTTTCCTTATCAGCAGTCTAAACCTACTAATATAAATATTACATACAGTCCCAATCAAGGATGATTTGGTTAATAGAATTCAAAAACTTGAATTGCATCAATCTAGTAATCAGGGTTGTAGAAATAATGTTAATGTCTCCAAATGGAATTTGAAGTTTAGTGGTACAAACACTACTCAGGGACTCAATTCATGTTTAGAGCGAGTAGAAGAATTAAGAGTAGCAAGAGGTCTTACTCATGAACAATTATTTCAGCAAGCTGTAGATTTATTTGATGGTCAAGCCCTTATATGGTTTCGTTCGGTCAAGGCAAACTTTACTTCATGGATAGATATTGTTAATCTGTTGCGAAAATATTATTTACCTGGTGATTACGATGATGCACTTTGGCAAGAAATCAGGAATCGTCATCAAGGGGTAGATGAAAGTCCTCGTCTGTTTATAGCTAACATGGTTTCTTTGTTTAGAAGATTATCAGTAATACCGTCTGAATCTGAACAGCTGAGGTTAATAAGAAACAATTTGCAGCCTTACTATGCTAATCAACTTACACTGGTGAAAGTTGTGTCTATTGAATTGCTACTTGATTTCTGAAAAGAAATTGAAGACACCAGAGAAAGAAATAAGAAGTTTAGACCTAATCCTTCAAGTAATCCTTTGGAGCCAGAATTAGCATACAAGTCTTCATCGCCTACTAAGCAAATGGTATCACCTATCAAGCAGCAATTGCATACCATGGTTACTCAGTCAACCTCACCAAACACTAAACTTACTATACAGGTATGATTTAAATATTCCTTTAGGAACCGTGGTAATCTTAAATGTTGGAATTGTAAAATAGTTGGCCATACTTATCATACATGTAATGCAGAACGTACCTTATTCTGTTATGTATGTGGAACACCAGGAGTTGTTTATTCCAGTTGTGCTAAGTGTAATGATCGAAAAAACGGCACCGGACCAGGTTCGAGTTCAGCCGGCAGCCAATAGGTCCTTTTGATATACAGGCTGAGAAATCTCAATGGCGAGATTGGCTTACTACCGTTCAAAACTTTTACAAAACTAGTCTTAAGTATATGTTTGTACATCAATCAAGCGATAATCGTCCTTATGTTAATGTATCCATTAAAGGAATTTCTGTGTTAGCTTTACTGGACTCTGGGGCTAATCAATCTGTTCTAGGGAGTCAAGGATTGTTTTTGATAAACAAATTGGGTTTAATTATGAAGAAATCTCCTTTTCCTTTACAGCTTGAAACAGCAGATGGAGTCACCCAGTCTGTACTTGGGGTAATTGAGCTGCCTCTTACCATTGATGGTATAACAAAGATGTCTAGTATGATAGTTTCAGACTCTATTTCAGCTCCCATTACTTTAGGTGCTGATTGTTGTTATTTGTTTGGATTAAAGGCCGACTTTAAATCAGATCATTTTATGATTTCTAGTTTAACGAAAACATCAAACGGTATCCTGTCTCGAGATAAATTAACTTTACAACAGTTGCATGATCTCGAAGTAGTGATTGAAAAATTTAAGTCCATTAGTGGTCCAGGGATTGGTCGTACTGACATGGTAGAACATGTAATTAACACTGGCGATGCAGTACCAATAAAACAGCGATATTATCAAATGTCACCTGCCATGCTTGAAACAGTTAATAAAAAAGTGGACTCGATGTTAGAGTTAGGAGTTATCCGTCCGTCTTCTTCACCATGGAACTCACCCATTGTCATGGTCAAAAAGAAAGATTGTACTTTAAGATTTTGCTTTGATGGTAGACAGTTGAATAAAGTGACAAAGTCAGATGCTTATCCATTGCCCTATGTTAACGGTATTTTAGACAGGTTACGAGATGCTAGTTTTCTAAGTTCTATTGATCTTAAAAAAGCATTTTAGCAAATTCCTTTATCACCTGACAGTTGTGAGAAAACAGCTTTCACTGTTCCTCGTCGTGGTTTATTTGAATTTACAGTATTACCATTTGGTCTTAATAATAGTCCCCAAACTCTTGAAAGACTAATGGATAATATTTTCGGCCCTAGATTTTATACGTGTTTGTTTATTTAGATGATATCATTATAGTATCCAGTACGTTTGAAGAACATATTGACACTTTAACAGAAGTTTTTAAACGTCTTCAGAAAGCAAAGTTAGTTATTAATTTGGAAAAATGTGATTTTTGCAGGTCTTCTTTAAAGTATCTAAGTTTTTTAGTTGATCAGGAGGGTCTTCGGACTGATACAGATAAAGTAGCTGCAATTGTTGATTTTCCTATACCTAAAACTACCATTGAAATTAAAAGATTCTTGGGCATGGCAAGCTGGTATCGTAGGTTCATCAAAGATTTTGCTACTAGAGTTGCTCCTATCCTAGATCTTATAAAAGGTAAACCTAAACGAACTTCTATAAAATGGAATGATGATGCTGAAAATGCTTTTCAAGAGTTAAAACAATTATTAATTTCTTCTCCTATCTTGGCTAGTCCAGATTTTTCACAGCCCTTTATTATTCAATGCGATGCAAGTGACGTTGGTTTAGGAGCCATTCTTGTACAGGGTGAAGGTGATCAGGAAAAAGTCATTGCTTATGCTAGTAGAACGTTAACGGCTGCTGAAAGAACTTACTCAACTACAGAGAAAGAATGCATGGCATGTTTTTTTGGTGTAGAAAAATACAGACCCTATATTGAACTTACCCATTTTACTATTGTAACAGATCATTCAGCTTTACTATGGTTGCATAAACTACAGTCTCCAAGTGGAAGATTAGCTAGATGGACAGCCAGATTAAGTCAATATGACTTTGACATACAACACCGAAACGGAAAATTTAATATTGTTCCTGATACTCTTTCTGGAGCTCCGATTCAAATCAGTACGTTGACCTTTAAAGAAACAGATTATTGTCCATGGTATCGGAAAATGATTCAGCAAGTTATGTCTAATTTCGATTCATACCCTTCTTGGAAAGTAGAATATGGATTACTATTTAAATTTGTTTCTAATCGTCATAACATAATTTCCAATTTAGTTGAATGGAAAATTGTTGTTCCTAAGTCAAAGCGGATTGATTTATTTAAACAATATCCTGATGATCCTACTTCAGGTCATTTAGGTACATTTAAAACCTTTTGTAAGATTGATGAAGTTTATTACTGGCCGAAAATGAGATCTGATGTCTCCAAGTATGTACGTGGTTGCCATGTTTGTTCAGCTAGTAAACAGTCATCACAATTACGCCCAGGATTTTTGGGAAAACAAAAGAAAATTAAGTTTCCTTTTCAACTTATCTCTATAGATTTAATGGGTCCCTTTCCGCGTTCATCCAAAGGTAATACTTGTTTATTAGTAGTAACTGGTTGGTTTACTAAATTTGTGATGGTACATCCTTTGCGAAAAGCAAGTACTGTTTCTATAAATCGTTTTTTAGAAAATGAGGTCTTTCTAATGTTCGGAGTGCCCCAGATTGTAATTTGTGACAACGGACCACAATTTATTAGTGAATCTTTTCGTAAACTTATGGAGAAATATAAGGTCTAGAAAGTTTGGTATAATGCTGTGTATCATCCTCAAGTCAATCCGACTGAAAGAGTCAATAGAGTTATAGGAACTTGTATTCGTTCTTATGTCAAAGATAATCATAAACAGTGGGACAATGAGATCTATAAGATAGCTCATGCAATTAGGAATGCAGTTCATGAAGTTACGGGACACACACCTTCTTTCCTTAATTTTGGTAGATCAGTACCACATAATGGTGATTATTATGGAAAATTGGCTAACTTTAGATCAGAGGAGATAAAGTTAGATGACCGCGAACAGTTGGTTAAAGATGTAAATGAACTGTCTCCACTTTACAATGATGTAATAGATAGGCTTGGAAAGGCTTATGAACGAAACCGTCAACAATATAACTTAAAAAAGCGAGACTTTAAATTTAAGAAAGGAGATATAGTGTGGAAACGCAATATAGTGCTGTCTGATGCTATTAGAAACTTTTCTCGTAAACTAGCTCCTAAATATGTTAAAGCTAAGGTAAGTGAGGTTACCGGAACTGTAACCTATCGGTTGGTGGATATTAATAATAAAAATTTAGGAGTTTGGCACGTTAAAGATCTGAAACCCTATCATGAACCTCTTGAATATGGCGAGGACGAGGGAATTAGCTTGTAATAATTTTATTGTTTTGATTGTTAGATTAGTTTTTTTCTTTTTGATATATCCTTTTGGATAGTAATTACCTTTTTAAGTATTTGATTGGAATGAATTATGGGTTCCATATAAGAGTTGTGGCATAGCACTTCTCTGCGAATAGTTGTGTCCTATGTGATGCAACGTGATTGCAATATATATCCTGTATGGTCTATATATATTTTTTTATGTTGGAAGGGAATGCTGAAGTCACTTTCAGAGCATTTACATCTTTGTTCTGTTTACTTACTTATACTACGGTATATGTAAATTATTTTGGGTAGTTGGTAAGAATGCTGAAGTCACTTTCAGAGCATTTACATCTTTGTTCTGCTTACTTACTTATACTACGGTATATGTAAATTATTTTGGGTAGTTGGTAGGAATGCTGAAGTCACTTTCAGAGCATTTACATCTTTGTTCTGCTTACTTATTTACTTATATAAGTATATTATTCGGGTGGTTGGTAGAGATTGCCGATGTCACTTATGTAACGTTTCCATCTTCGTTCTATGAAATATATACGTGTGTTATTTCGAATAGTAGTTAAGGTTTGATGATGTTACATTTGGAACCTTTTCGTCAAGTTTCCTGTACCTCTTTTATCTATACTTAGGTAGTATGAGCTTGAGAGTGCTAGTGTTGTTGGAGTCGGTTGGACTGCGAATTGAAAATTGTGTAATTGACACATATTTGAAATGTTCTATAAGTTGAGATTAATTCCTTTACGGTGATTATACTTCGCTTGCATAGTTGATTGTGCACGGAAATTATGTTTTAATCGTTTTGGGTTTATTGGATTGTTATTCTGTTGGTTTGTCTGGTTATTAGCTCTTGTAGTAGGTATGGATTTCAATGAGTCTATGACAAAACGCCGAATGGACAAAACGCCGAATCTTGGTCAAAACGCCGAAAAGGGTTCGTGGACATATCGCCGAAGGTTGGTCAAAACGCCGAAAAGAGACTGTGGACATATCGCCGAAACTGGACAAATCGCCGAAAGCATAAAACGACGCCGAATAGATCGGAAACGTGGCGTCGATGCCGAGCTCTCAACTTTATCAAAGTCACAGACAAGCTGCTCCCACCTAACTACTAAAAGGGGTTAAGTCACCGAAAGACATTTGTGGACAAATTGCTGAACGTGGTCAAAACGCCGAAATACATCTGTGGACAAATCGCCGAAAGTGGTCAAAACGCCGAAAGTTACAGTTGGACAAATTGCCGAACGCGGTCAAAACGCCGAATCTCATCTGTGGACAAATAGCCGAATGTGGTCAAAACGCCGAAAGGTATG